>VZTE01004350.1:3357781-3413334 GCA_013397775.1 Eulacestoma nigropectus | reverse complement strand
GAACTGTTATTCCTATTCCCTATATCTGTGCCTGAGAGCCCCTTAATTTCAAAAATTATAATCATTTGGAGGGAAGGGGGTTGCATTTTCCATTCCAAGGGAGGCTCCTGCCTTCCTTAACAGACACCTGTCTTTCAAACCAAAGCAGATTAATGCAAGAGATGAATCACACGGAGAACTTTGAGGTTGTGAAAATTATTTCCTCCACTTACAGTCTTTCTTGGACCATTTTTGTTTGTTTTTAGTTTTTATTTAATTATTTTTATTAATAAATGTATACCTAATCTCTAAAGTTCCTGAATGCTTTAATCTGAACTGGTAAAAACCTCTCTCATGAAGCTCAGACATGAGTCTGAGTTACCCTAAATATGAATCAGCTCCCTAGAGCATTAAACAACACTGGTCAGCACAACACTAAAACTTTGTTTTATTTTTACAAGACCATCAGATATAAGAAGGCAACAAAGGTTGTGCTTCTGTCCCACTAAAAATAAAACCATTTGCACAGAAAAGAAAGGGGAGGATGAAAGAGACTATGTAATGAGCATAAGCCTGATAAACATTTCTGCTGGGAAGAGTGCATTGATGTCTGAGAGGTAGTGCTGATGTGGAAGAAGTCAAAAAGCATGTTCTAATTCCATGTAAGTCGTTATGTAGGACGGGGAGAAAAATCTACTTCATCTGTGATTAAATTTTACAGCTCCTACTAGTACAGATAAAAATTTATAGTTTCACAGCTGTAAAGGGTTTAGATTTAATTAGAGGAACTTGTTTCCATTTACATGGCGACTTTTGCAATGAGGTACGCTCTGACAATTTGCATTAGTGTGCTTTATATAATTTTCACTGAGTTTCTTGCTGTGAGCTGCTAACTCACAATATATCATATTTTAGTATAAAAATGAGAAAAGCAGTCTTCAATTCTTTCTTGCTTGCTTTGGGAATTTGGCTGTTATTGATTTATTTTAAGAATGATGGCCATAGACAAGATACTTACATGAGCAAGTCTATTGATTAGGTTTCAGTGCGCTTGCAATTGAAAGTTTGGTATTAATGAAGTTCATGAAAAATTAAGTCAGAGAGTCTTTCTAAGGGGTTCATCAACACCTTCACATGATAAAGATCTCATTCTGAGACACCTTTTTTTTCACTTTCTGGTACATACAAGGTGAGGATTTAAGATTTTCTTGAGGACATATGAGTATATGCACCTTCAAGGGTGTCATGGTCTAACTCCAGCTGGCAACTCAGCCCCACACAGCATCTCACTCCTCCTCGGTGGGATGGGGGAGAGAATTAGAAGAGCAAAACTGAGAAAACTCACAGGTTGAGATAAGAACATTTTAATAATTGAAATAAAACAAAATTAAATAATAAAATAAATACAATAAAACTAATAGGCAATTGTAATGAAATAGAGAATATCAAAAAGAAAATAAATCTCATGATTAACAAGTGGTGTGAATGAAAAATAATTTCTCTGCTTTTTAAGTTAAAAATGGTACTTTCTTCCTTAAGATAAAATTACATTCTCCCTCTCTTTTTATTTGTTCTCTATTGTATTTTATTTATAATTTCTTCCTTCAAATTGAGTAATGATAGCCTCTTGTCTTCACAGACTGCAGAATCACAGTTTTTTGGCCATCAAGGCTTCTATCATGTCTCCTGTTTTCATTCACTTTCTTCCTCCTAAATTCTCCCAATTCTCTTTCAGCAATCAAGAATTTTAAAACACTGTGTATCTAAATATAATACAAGTTTGTACTGCCCTATTTTTCACTAAATTTAATGTAATCCCATCAACAGCACTCTCAAAGTAATCGTTAAATTCCAATGTGGTGATTAAATCATCTTCATCAAAATGGATTTGCTGTTTGATTTTTTGTTTTATTAAGTTAAAATTATCTACAGTTTATAGAAACTAATGACATTTTATTATTGGTTGCATAAAGCTTACAAACTGATTTTTGTATTCATAACGTTTTTTCCTATTCCTATGCTGCTATCATTTAGGAGATTATAAAGGAATCCCTTCACTGGAATTTGGTGGCCCATGACAAATGTCTTCATGGTCACTGCACACAGTACGTGTATCCAAATATATTTGTTTAGCCACAGCTAGTAGCTGACAGTAACATGTAAACAGCTGGGCAAGAAAAGGGTGAGCACCAAGAAAGCAGAGAGAGACAAGACACTGCACCAGGCAGTGCCTCATGAAAAATTCTAGTTTTAAATAACGCTCATGTCAGGATCACCTTCCTAACAGCAGGCACTTTTTGGCTACCTGGAGAAAATTGTTTTACTCTTCCCAAACTCACTCATTTATTAGAATTTCTGCTAATGCTAACATTCTGTGAATGTTTTCACAGAATCACAAAACCACAGAATCACAGAATATGCCAAGTGAGAAGGGGGTCACAAGAATCATCGAGTCCAACTCCTGGCCCTGCACAGCACCGTCTCTAAGAGTCACATCATGTGCCAAAGAGAATTGTCCAAACACTTCTTGAACTCTGCCAGGTTGGTGCTGTGACCACTTCCCTGGGGAGCCTGTTCCAGTGCCCAACCACCCTCTGGGTGAAGACCCTTTTCCTAATATCCAACCTAAACCTCCCCTGACACAATTTCAGGCCATTCCTTTGAGTCTGTCACACATCACCACAGAGAGAGATCAGTGTCTGCCCCTCTGCCTTGCCTTGTGAGCAAGTTGTGTCTGCAATGAGGTCTTCCCTCAGTCTCCTCTAGACTGAACAGACCAAGTGACCTCGGCCACTCCTTATATGGCTTCCTGTCTGGGCCCTTCACCATCTTCGTAACTGAGAAGAATACCGAGTACCTTAGTATTTAAATTCTAAATCTGAGGTAATGTAATTAATTCAAGGTCCTGAGTCCTCTGTTCAATCTCCATCCTAGCTGTCACTTTGACTTCAGCTTTGAGTGACTGATGTTGTAGGCAAGAAAACCTGGGGGCTGAGGTGGGAGGAGAAAAACAGGGAAGTTCTGGCTTACACTCAGGCTTCATTGCAGGGACTTTGTCCTGAAGTTCACGGACAGGTGGCAGAAAAACTCTTGTGTTCAACCAGAATAGCGATAGTCTCAGCAGAGCTCCTCTTTGTAAGGCTGTATCACATCTCCTCAACAAACCTTCAGGCTACCGTAGCCTAACACACAGTTTCCTTATTTTCTTTCCCACTACTATTGCACACTTCACATACGATACATTTTATTGTATTTAGCCAAGGGTGATATAGTTCTTGAACAGGTTTTCATCTCTAGAAGGTACATAAGAAGGATTTATGGGAGCAATGCAAATGCCTAAAATAAGCACTATCAGTTATCCTGCCAACGTTCCAATTTCCACAGTGAAAAGGGTGTCTTCTAAGTTCTAGGTCTTATCAGTCAACTCTAAGTGAATGTCTTGGATAAATATATCTAAAATATATGTCTATTAAACATGTGGATTATTTCCTTTGTGGTGGTAGACAACAACTCTTTCTACATATATGACTAGCACAGTACTGGTTTTGCAGTCAACTGAATAGTGACAAAGGTGTCACAAACAAGAAGCCTCACAAAATCCCATCGGTTACGATAAATTCAGTGCTGGTGTTAAGCTACAAACTGGCCCCAGATCTGGCCACTCTGAGCCTCTGCAGCTGATTCCCAAACAATGCATGGCTGCACCAGCTTTGCCTGCTTAGAATTGTGGAAAGCTGAGTGCTATTTTTATTAAGCAGCTCTCTCTTTCTACTATTGTTACTCCCTTTTTCCTCTTTCTTCAAGTATTTGCCTAACTCTCAGCCTTTCAGATTCTATCAATTTTTCATGAATTCTCTTTAACATTTCAGTCTGCTTTTAATTCCTGAAGTACTTAAAAGCACAGGTAATTTTAACAGGTTTTACTGACTTGTATAAATCCAGCTATCTACTAGTCTGTCTACACAAATATCAGAATTTAGGTGTTGTTCACCTGTAGTAATAGCAGGCTCTGTAAAACCAAAGCTAAGCTGATTCATAGCTTCCTCCACTTCTGTGGGTCTTTGGATATGCTGATATGCTGAGAGATGGATATCAGTGCAAGGTGGGGGTTTTGTTCCCATTATGTTACTGTGTTACAAAGGAATATTTAAATCTATCATATGGATGTTGGAACTCTGTCTCCGGAAGTTTCTCTAGAATATTGTGGTAAGAAAAAACAGACTGAGTTTAATTAATTCTAAAGCTCTTCATGATAACCAAGTGATGTCTTGCAGCAGCATTCCAGTTAGAAAGAAATCACATGTCTATTAGACATAAATCCCTGTATTTCATAGAATAATTTCTGCCAGTATCCTAGAAACTTACAGAATTACCCTCATCCCTTTTGTGTCAATGATCACTCCTTTAAGATCAACTTCCCAGCATTATCTCTGTAATCCTTTATTGTTACATGTTGTTGGTGGAAGATGAAAGTTTTCTTGTCTTCTTCTCACCTCAGTGAATACCTGTGCTGGTTTTGTCTGGAATAGTTTTTTCACAGTAGCTACTACAGGGCTGTGGTTTGGATTTGTGCTGCAAGCAGTGTTGATAATTCAGGAATGTTTTCATTTTTGCTGAGCAGTGCATACACAGTCAAGAGTTTTTCTGCTCCTCACCCTACCCCACCAGTGAAATGGCTGAGGGGTGCACAAGGAGATGGGAGGGGAAAGAGCCAGGACAGCTGACCACAGGAATATCCCATCCCATATGGCATCATGCTCAGTATAGGGTGCTGGGGGATGAAGAAGGAAGGGAGGGAGACATTTGCAGTGACGGTGTTTGTTTTGCCAAACCAACATTACACATGATGGAACCTGGCTGTCCTGGGAATGGCTGAACACCTGCGTGCCCACAGGAAGTGGTGACTGAATTCCTTGCTTAGGCTTTGTTTGTTTGGCTTTTCTTTACCTATTACGCTTTACCTCATCTGATCAATTTACTCACTTTTACTCTTCCAGTTCTCTCCCCCATCCCATGGGCAGGAAGCGAATAAGTGGATGTGTGGGAGTCAGTTAACAGCTGGGACCAAACCATGGCATTGCCTCAGTTTGTTTACTCTAGTTTGAAGTTGAACTGTTGGGCCAAATTATTCACAGTATTGCATTAAAAAATGCCAGCTGAATTATACCTAACAGAGTTTCACCTGGAAGTCTCATAATTACTTCAAGGAAATATAGTCTTTAGTCAATTCTTTCTGTCACGTCTTCTCAGTCATCAAATTCTGCTTGTATTTTCTTGAGGGTAGGGAAGGATTGGAGATCAGTCTACTTCTGTGCAAAGTCTGGCACAATAGGTCCTTTAGGTTCTCCTGGAGTGCAAATAATCATCACATTCTTAGGGTGTCTAAATGTCACAGAGATGTGTTTAGCCTAACCAGGTGCACAGTCGGATGAAAGGAAGATTTAATTGGGGAACTCCAGCCTCTGAATAACTGATTGGATTTTTCACCTCAATTAAAATTATTAGCAAGCTCTAATGCACTTCTCACTTTCATCAGAGGATGTTTACTGACAAACGGATGAACCTACTGCTGCCCAGACAAAACAGAACTTCTCTTAACTCCTTAAGAATAACTAAAGCTTGAAATTTACTGAACAAAGAAAAGTGGGTTCCTCTGGCAGAAGTTCAAGGATCTGCCTAGAGCTCGGAGAGTAATAGGATTCAGTAACCCAGTGCAGTGCTTCCAGTCCAGCCAGCTACATAATCCACTTCAGCTGTCTCCAGCACAAGGAGCAAAATAATCCACTCCAGTCTTCATGGGATTTCAGATCAATGAACAACATAAACCAAATTTTTATTAGAAACTATGGACAAAGACAAAAGGTTTTAAGAATAATCAACATGTAAATGTGCTCTATATAGTCAGAAAGGGAATTTGTACTACAAGACATTAATAAATTAATTTTTAACACTCAGAACATCTGTGGACTTCCACTAGCTCAAAAATAAGAAAGTAATGGCTTCATTAACCATAACATGCAAATATTTCTGTTCCAACTGACTATGGGTGATTACCAGCCTGGGAGGACATGCTTATCATTTCCAGGTATGCTTATTACACATTTTTCTTACCATCCACACTCTAGATTGGCTAAAAAGTGGCTATTATTAAAAAAAAAAACCAGACATGAAAGTTATCTTCAGTTCAGTCAGTCTGATTCCTTTGTTATTTTCTCTAAATTTTTATTTTAAATGTTTTCATGCATTCTCTAGTTCTTGCCTGCTTTATTTTCTAATATTTATTTATTAAAACCACCCAAAAGATGCATAATTAAAGCTTGCAAAAGCAGTTTTTGGAAACTTCCGTTTTTGATTTCCAGGCTGAGTGATAAGGAGTTTACTTATGAAGACCAGAATACTACAGAGGTCATGTCTGGAGAAAGGAACAAAGAACCTTGATCCTTGAGTGAGGTGATTTGGCCCTGCTTTAGCAGGAGATGGACCTAGATGACCTCCTAAGGTCCCTCACTCCTAAGTTAGGCTAAAACTATGAACATGAGTGAACTCATTTCTGTGAAACCGAGTGAAAAGTGTTGAATAAATGAAAGAGTTAACATTTGCAAGCAGATTTCTTCCATGGAGACTTCCATGAAGTCACTGAAGTAAAAAATAAACTCTGAGTGTGGAAGGTCTGTGTTTTTAGTATTTCTTTTCTATATCTCATTTTACTGTTTCCAGTGCCAGTCACTTTTTTAGCATGATTCTTCCATTTCTTCTAAATATTTCATTGCAATCTTCCTGAGATTTTTCCTAGTAAACATGGAAATATATGATACAAAGCCTTAATTATGTTCATGATGAAATTAGAATTTTTCAAAACAACATTAAAACCCTCAAATTTCAAAATTAAACAGTTCACTGATCAAAATAATGTAGTATAATATGCTAATCAAATAAAATATTTGGTCACTAATTGGCACTTCTGAGAGGGTGAGAAAAGGCACAATTTTTTTTGTCCGAATCTCAAATTTAAAATAGGAACATTTTACCTCAGCTGAATGGGCTCTCAAAACAATGGGAGCTCTCATATGTCACAGTTTTCTGCTTATTCCTAAAAACTTTGATAATTAAAGTTTTCTATATAAAAAAATTAAAACATATACCAAGATACCAGGTATTTCCCTAAGGTGCAATTATTTTCTGATCACTTTGAACAGATGAATACTACTAAAATGTGTTCTTATCCTAAAAGCATGTATTTGTCTTTATC
This sequence comes from Eulacestoma nigropectus, assembly GCA_013397775.1. Lineage (NCBI taxonomy): Eukaryota > Metazoa > Chordata > Aves > Passeriformes > Eulacestoma > Eulacestoma nigropectus. The sequence goes on along the minus strand of VZTE01004350.1, from coordinate 3,406,106 downwards.
AAACATATTAATTGTGAACACACTTGGATTCTGAATTTGTTAAAGGTTTGCAGAGCTGCCACTGTGACAGGGACCATCTTAGATGTGGACATTAGTATGATGTGAATAAGAATGTGTTCCTGCCTGTTCAAGGTACTAAGAATACGTACTCTGAAATTAGTTCAGGTTAGCCTATTAAATATTTTAAGATTCTGAAATTAAAAATGCCAAGGAAGAGCAAAATGCTGCCATATTGTCACCCAGATAATTTCTTTCACTTCAAACTATGTGGCTCTCAACCACTTTCACTGGCACCAAGAAACCTACTCAGTCACCCATGTACTTGACTGTCAGCAAATGGAGAGTGAAAACAGCCATCCAGCATCTTTGGAACAAGGGTGTTTTGTGGACAGATTGTCTGGCCACTGCAGTATGATTCTCATCCAACTCTGAAAATGTTTGCAAGGAATAATAAAACTGCCAAAGGTGTTTAAGAGCAGTCAGCTAGTTTAAAGTGCTACAGAATTCAGTTTCCTGGCAAATGCTCTAACAAGCTTTGCTACAAAATGTCAACATTTGGATTCACGGCATCCCAAGATACCTGTTAGTTGCAGCTCTGCTCAAGTTCTGAAGGTTTAACTATCTGAACAATGAAAAATTAGTTATAGCTGGAAATATAACAGCATTGAAGCCTAACTTCTCCTGAAAAATATGTGCAAAGAATAGGCAAGAATTCTTGTGAGCTGAAACAAACCTACTAGCACTAAAGCGGTTTCTGTGCTTCGGTAGAGTTCTTTTCTCCCAAGACAAATATTATTTCATGAGTTATGAGACGGAAACTTTATCCAGTGAACTGGCGCATCATGTCATGTTCAAATAGTAACACCCCAGCTTCTTCTGCTTTGGTGATAAGAGAATCTATTGTAGAGCTGTGTTAGAAGTAAAGGGACATGGGTGGTCAGTCCCTTACAAATTTGCTAAATAATAGGTTAACGATATTTTCCAAAGTGTCTACTTGATGCAGAAGCTTGAAAGCCATGTTCATAAATTGCAAAGAAACAGAATTTCCATTATTCTCTTTATACCTTTATTTTTTATGAAGCCTTTGGTCTAAGCCAAGGTTTAATAAGCAGTAGTAAAATTGTTCACTTGAGATGACAAAAGTGTCATAGGAATTAAGAATTTAAGTCTCTTGGACTATCAGTGGAAATCTTTGAAGACCCCATTTTTCAAAGATATTTAGGTATGTCTTTTGTTTAAGGATCTGTGCTCTCTTTAAAACAGGAAGTTTGGAAAAAGTTTTGGGTACTACAGTATTAGGATAACCCAAACAAGGCACACACTTCTCTTCTCTTATGCACTGCACAGACTAAGCAGTTAGAGAGTCACCACATTTCCAAAAAGATATTTATGGACACCGAGGTAGGAAAACAAAATGGCCTAAGCCATGACTAGAGTAGTGCTTTGGGAAATCCAAGTCTTGGGCCGTTTATGGTCTGAGCTGCCTGACTAAACAGCAGTGCAGGGAAGCAGATCTTGCCCAAAGATTTTTTTTATAAAATGGGGATTTGGAACTGGTGGAATAACATGACAGAACACTCAAGCACACACATTGAAAAAGACTAGCTAGAAAATGTATTTCTTTCTATTGGTTTCTTGCCTTGGCATTCTTTCTCTGTTCCTGTCTCCCGTGTGCCTCACTGGAAGCCGTTTGTTCTCACAGAGCCCAGACATGGAAGTTCTGAGCCTCTGCCTGAGAACTGAAATGCAACAGCACATTTCAGTATCTGGTGGCAGCATACAACAAGCTGGGAAAATACAGAAGATGTGAATGAATCTCAGGAACCTTTATAGTTTCAATGAATTAGAAGTTTCACCTTCAGTCTCAAAGCATACTTTATCTGCAAATAGGTAAAAATTAACTGAAAGTGGCATTGCATATATATTTTAAAATTTAATTAACATATGCCTCAGTCAAGTTTCTCAATTTGCCACCCTGTCTGACTTCAATATAACTCAACTATGGCAGAAGCTTGTTTTCAGTAAACATTCACACTTAAAAAAGAAAGAAAACAAAAGTCAGGACTGAACAGGATTTCAGGAGAAAGAAAGAATTTTCGACTACACATTAAACCTGGCAGCTACACATTTAAAAAATATTAAGCATGCACTGAGTCTCATCAGGGTAATAGTAACTGAATAACTTAAAAATATCTCCAAACTGGACTGACTAAATATCTTATTGTCCCAAAGTGCAATGAAAAATATATTTTCAATAGTTGTGAAATAAAGCTTAATCTAAAATCATTATGTCTTTTGTTCCCAAGGATGATTTCCAAGCTTGATGCTGGCACTATCGTTCTGCAGTATATGTCAAGTGCTGAAGTCCACCATCACAATATCCTGGCAAAGGATTTTTGAGGACCTTTAAACATTTTGCTTTTCCATCACTGAGCCAAGGCATTGCTGCTGAAGCTGTTTCCTGCAGCAATTTTCTTCCAGTCTTCCATACCCATGCTAAGGAGTTTAAACCTGCTCAGCAAAGATCACCCAGGTTCTCCTCTGGAGCAGAGTTTCGTTGCTCAACTTGCAGACCACAATCAGCAACAGGTACTTAATAATGAGAAAATAAAAAGAACCACACAAGGACAGTCACAATTGCAGTGATTGATATATGTATATATAAAACCATATCTAATATTAAGCCAGTTCTTTCAAGCAGAGAAAAAAGTTAAATTTTCATGGGACAGAAAGTTGGTGGTTTATATTTTAAATATATGGATGCCCTGAAACCTGATCAGTCTTTAGTGTATTTTTGGACCTCTTTGGAAATCGGAGTTTTAACATGATATGTCCTTTGTGCTATATATTTATTCGTGTACTTTATGAACATGTCATTAAGGAAGCCATGTCTTGAATAATGGATAGGATAGGATATGCAACTACTTAAGCAGCGTAAAAAAGTCTCACTCCCGAGAGTTCCACATCATACTAATTTAGAAATAGTACTTTTGTCCTAATTTATGGCTGTGGAATGTTTGGTCCTGCCTAAAAGCTTGACTGCAAAGCATATGTAAAAAAAACCTACTCTTAAAAAATAATGAGAACATGAGACCTTTTTCATATAGACAGATCACAGATAATTACTTTGTTTGTCTATCAAACATCTCTTATATTTGAAGTACTCAATTCAGAAAACAGAACAGTAAAACAAAATGGTAGAGGTACTTGGACTCTTCCTAATGAAGCAGGTTTTCATTGGAAAATGTTAATAAGATACTACCGTGTTTTAATATATCTTTGTAGAAAATTTCTAGGAAATTTCTGAACAGAAAATTTAAACATATAGTGCCAGGGATATAAAGAACAGTACCATGCATTTTGTAATTTTCATAACAAGATAACTTTGAAAAGGACAGTGCAATGTTTTTTCCACTATTCTCCATTTTTCTAATAAAAAATCTGTTTTACTTTTCATTTACTATGCATTTAGTGTGGTGCTAATACAAAGAAAATTAAAATTTTAAGAACAAGGAAATATCTCACAGATCAGGAATTCTGATATTTGGCTAATTCAGAAAATATCATGTACAACCGTTTCTATTACCTGCTTCTAATATAATCAGTTTAAAGTGTTGTTGACTGACATATTCCAAGCTTGAAAATATCGGCAATGTGATGTAGCTCAGGATTGATTCATTTATCTGCAGAAACAGAATGAGGAAAAAATATTGTACTACAAATAAGTTGAGTTTTTTTCTTGTTTTATATTTTGTATGGTAAGTCCAGCTGGCTGGTCAGAGGCAACAGAGAGAAGGAAATTGTCTCACCAGTTAAAGTAATTAATTCCTCTCTACCTAAAACAATAGGACTGTTATTTTGATGGGACAGCAGAGTGCCAGCACAGGCCATAAAAATTTTGAAACTACTACCATGATCAGTCCAAAATTGTGTCTCCAGAGGGTTAGTATAGGGATACTATTTTTTCTTAGGTATATCTACTATATATTTTGGTGATGAGCAGAGTTTTTGACTATCTGAGAATGTCTAGCTCTATATCAAGATGACCTAATTAAATACTCCATAGGATGTCTGGGTCTTAAATGTAGGCAAAAGGGTCTTAAATGAAGAGTCTTAAATGAAGGCAAAACCCAGTTCTAGTAAAGAAGAAAATTTTCTAAATTTTTTGGCTTATTTAGAATAGAAACATCTTTACTTTACATTTTTCTAAATATGGATTTTCCTCATGTGAATGACATTCTGCAATCCCATCCTTTTACCAAGATGTCATTTATTCACTGTAGCCATTTTTATCTGAAAGCCAGTGCAATCCATATGTGACCTCTTCTGACATTCTGAAGAGTTTGCTGCTCCTAACATCTATAAACTACCACAACAACTCTGAACAGTGTTAAAAAAGATGACAAGTGGGCCTTGTCAGGATAACAGAGATTATGTCCTGTAAAGAAGATGATTGAAACTAGAGTCTAGACTGACAAATACACAGTGATCTATTTTCTACTGGTCCAAGAGCTGATTTATAATTTAAAATCTAGATTTTTGTATGTCCAGTGCATTTTATGAGCGGGGACATTGTCTGCAGAGTCCACAGAGTGTGCACCATGTGCCGAACAACCAGGCAGTGTAAATGGGTCTAACTCTATCGATGTCCTCAGAAGTGGGATGATTTGCATCAGCTGAGACCTGGTCACCCACCTCAGCTGAAGTGCATAAACACACATTTTCTAGAGTGTATTTGCTGTCATTTCTGCAGTGGGAGCCCACTTGAACACAAGAGATCCTTATGGCAGCACTGAATTAGACCTCAGCTTTATTATAAACCATCTTGGAAGGTGGCTAAAGGCATACTGAAAAAGTCGCTCAGAAATAATTGGTTTTGCATAGTGTTTACTTCATGTTATTCTCTAAAATAATAAACCTGCCTCCTGCTTATGAAAAGGAAAAAAAATCTTATCTACATCTTATATTCTTTTCTTCTGTTCAGCCATCCCAGGGAACACAGGATAATTAGTCTAGCTTTCTGTGTATATTGTTCATTTAATTACACTTTCCTTTTATCATCTGCTGTAATTTTAACAGACTGAGGGTTTACTACACATGCATCAAGAAATCAGACTGACAGGAGAACAGCCTTATTTTTCCAAAGTATTTCATACACACAGCAATCGTCTTCAGGGAAAAACATAGAAAATTAAGCAAGGAGACTTGAATTCTACTCCCAGCCATCCCAAACAATGCCCTTCTCACCTGAGGCAAGTCACTTGACCTCAGTGTACATCTCTTACTGGTTTGAAAGCGTAAACAGTAACGTGTAAGCTGCTGAATTGGAAAAACATTGTGAACAAGAGTATTCTATTATCAAAGCTCAAATAAATGCCACAAATTTATGTTGATTACATAAAAAATATTTTAAAGCAGTCAAAAATCATCTGTATTAGCAAACGCTTCACAAAATATTTAAAGGACTCACAGAGGGGTTTTATTCTTTATGACCTTAGTTGGAAATGCAGAGTTGTATTGCTGACTCGCTTGGCAGGCAGAACAAATGGGGCCTATTAGCTGCAAGTCAGAAATACAAAAGGAATGTATAAAATTTCTTGTCATAATTGAAAAAAGAAATAATAACAACAGCTCATATTTCAGATTTTTGTTTCTGCTATGCACTGGATTTGAGAGTGAGCAGAGAGGGAAACAGACATATCCAGCTACCCTCACTTTACTACAATTAAAATCATTGAAGAGAGAACTAATCAAATCAAGTTTTGTTGTGTATTCTGGGACCTTTACCAAATAAGTAGACTTCTAGGTGGTGAGGGGAAAAATTAAAATCCAATCTATATCTGTATCTCTGTATCTATATATATGAATGTGATGGTTTATATGTGTATACACACATAGAGGGGCCTCAAGAAAAAAACCAGCACCACCACCAAACAAAAACTCTATTGTCTAACTCCAGGAAGTTGAAAAGATTTGAAGAATGATCACTTATGTTTTTCAAGACCAAACTAGTTAGTTTTAGTATTAACAAATGATGATGCTCTTTACTTCCCAATAGAGACAGATTTTGCTCAAAGGCTCAGTTAACACTGTTTACCTTTCTACAATTATATTCACTCTGTCACTCATAAAAGCCTATCTGCAAACCAGCTTACTTTGCTTCTGTATTAACTGTGGTAACCAGTTATCAAGTGAATGTTCACACTGGCTTCATCTGGCAAACCTCAGAATTGATAGGTATGAAAGGTGTGATAAAAACAAAAGAGAGAAAATTCACTGATGGATGTGTTGAGTTCTATCAGGCAAAAATGAAACCTTATTTCAGATGTCTGTCAGTCTTCTCTATAGATCTACAAAATAAATATTAACAACGTGTTTTAAATTAAGCACTTCATTTACATTTCACCTGTTCTACTCCATTTGTTCCATTCTTTTAGTATGAGTCAGCCACTGTACACATCAGCTTTAGCAGGCCACAAAAAGTAATTTTTGGCTTCAGATTCTGTGATAAATTTCTCATCAGAAAATTACACGTCAGTCTAATTTTATGGCTGTATTATCCTTCTGTCTAAAATCTTAACGAACTAATTAAATTCTGAATTAACTGAAATCAGAATAAGCCCCAGACATTAGCTTCTAATCTGAAAAAAACATCTCTTGACAGAAAATAGAATTAATGTGTGTCTCATGCTTTGGAGAAGTTTGCCAAAAGCAGACACCTTAGTGTTTCAGGCACATGGCCTTGTTTCTATCACAGATGCTATTTGCTGTTAGGGGGTTTCTCTTTCAAAGATGTCAATGCCCCTTTGTAAGGAATTCTAGCCTTGATACACCAAAGTGATGCAAAGTGTCAACCTAGAAACACAACTATACTGTCAAGACAAGAGGATCTAGTAGCTAATTTTTTTCTTAAGTTTGTATAAAATTGAATTCTTCATGTCATATAGTGTTCTGCAGTCCTTTTGCAGCTCTTAAGATGCTTGAAGTGTAGGGATGTGGAAGCTGGCGTGACTTTTTTATAATAGCAGTAGCGTGGGGAAGTAAATGAGGAGGATATGCCCAAAGGATGCCTGGACAAGAACAAATGAGGAGATGAAAGCTCAGAATGTGAAGGCACATATGCATTCCTTTTTGTTTCCCTGTGTAGCTTCTAAAGGAAGAGTTTCCCACCAGCACACTGTCTGGGTGACCCCAACAGCCCAAATGGCAGGATGCAGCAGTCTACACAAAAGCTTAACCATACAGGTAAAGCAGATCTTATGTTACTGCAAAGAATTGTCTGATATATCTGCATGTGAACAAATATCTGCTAGAGATGATTTTCACCCACCAGGTCCCTCAGTCTGCCTTTCTTCCTTGTCAATTAACAGCTTTCACTCTTGAGAATTGGACATATATCCTGTGGCTGTTGCCAGCAGGACATCTCATTTCTGCCTCCTGGCTACATTTAAATGTTAATGACTAATTCTATAGCTAATACATGCAGTTGATTTTATCATAATATCTATGAGCTAAAAATGTCACTGCTTAGACTTGTCTGAAATGAATTTTTCTAAACCATCTCTTGTTAATTATCTTTTACCATTTATAGTTCTATCTAATGGTCTGTGTTGTCAACTGGGCTGCTAACAGGCAGTTCACTTTCTGCTTTTGAGATGGGGAGGTGGAACAGCCAAGACTTCAAAACAGAGCACAACCTGATGTTTCCTGATGTGGAAAAGACTATTTGGAAGGACACAATAAATTGAAGCCAATAAACTTGGGCTTCCAATGCCATGAAGTTTATCTATGTCTTTAGCTGCAGAACATTTACATAAGGGATGACTTGCTTGCTTCTGAAGCCCAATAGCAGCCTTTTTTTTTTTTTTTTTAAGAAAATTATGATCCACAATCATTAGTTTCAAGTAAAGAAGATAAACAGGAAATCAAACATCAATTTATATGTCATAATTTCCACATTTATAGTTTTCAGGAAAAATAAAAATACATTTTTTAGGCTAGCCTTATTCACAGACTGCTTATAGAGTTTTCTGTAAAGATAGTTCTGTGCATGGAGGCATGAGCAGTTTTGAGAAAAAGGGGCTTGTTAAAAGGAAAAAATAATTTTGAGAGCATCTGTTTCCAGTGCTTTGCTTTTAACTTTTATTACTGTCTTAATTGTCAAAAACATCTTCAATTATATAGTAGATGAAAAGTCTCATTCTCAAGTGGAAAGGTATTTCTCTCCTACCTCCCTGGAACTCATGCTTCTTGCATGATTTGAGTACAATGAGGTGAAGGCTGGAGGTAGTCATGAAGAAGTCAATAACTAGTTCTTTATATTAATAACGCTATAGGGAAGGTTAACAAAGATCCCAGCTAATTCAGCATGTCCAAATTAGGACTTAAAAGTGCTGATATCAGGACATTTGGTGATGGAAAAAACCATAGCAGGCATAGTTACCACCATGTTGGACCATTTAAGTGGCTTGAATCCAAATTATGCCACTAAAAGTCTCTAAGTTTCCAGTTTTCTCCAGAGCATGGGCTGAGATGGCCTCACAACACGCACTCTACTTTTTTCTACTTTAAAGAAAGGGCAATCTTGGCCTCAACAGTGCGTTCAGACTTGCATTTGTCTGGAGCAGCGTAGAGAAATCTCAGCATCAGATGCACATATAATAATACTGAAAATGAAGACAGGGTCCTGGAGAAGCATGTGAGCCTGGAGTGAGTAAAGACAGGACAAACATTTGAAATATCTGGACAGAAAATATTGTTTTGGAAAGAGCTATAACCACGCCCTATTGTTCTCACTGGGTACACCAATATCTTTGCAAACAGGATCCTCTGTGCCTTGTTACTATGTCTGAAAATTGTAATAATAACACTTCACCATATCACAGAGGAAATGTGCAGTGCTCAGATGTCATGGGTGCTATGAGCCATATACATGTTTTAAAGATTGTCTGCAGAGAGATATTCATGCAAATTAAATCCCCATAAAGACATTTTAGAGCGGAATATTACATTCTGATTAAATTGCTGCTCTCTAAACAATATTACCTCTTGCTAGAACCCTTCTAGAATTCAGTAAGGTGTCTTAAATTTTCTTTGCCTCAATTAATTTTCAAAATTAACCAGATATTAACTACTTCAGAGCAAATACACATTTTCTTGACATGCAGACCTCAGGATCAACAGATTTATATTCCAGAAAGATCAAAACTACAAATAGTTGTCTGCCAGGTTTAAAACAGAGGGCTTGAGTGTACATTCTCAGATAGCTGTGCATTTTCACTTTGAGGCAGTTGACAATGGCTGCAATACCACACCTTTTTTAACAATTTCTGTTGATGTTAGAACACTATGCTACCATCACTGATATACCTGGAACATTTGTTTTAAACTCCAGCAGAGGCCTAGCCCTGACTTAGAACTGATTGACAGTATTACTATCTTTTCTATGTCATAGCTGACAATAAATTTCTATATTATGAGAATCTGATCTTGCCAAAGATGAGTCTCTTAGGTTGTGATATGGTATATCAAGCCATGCTGCCTATTTATTTTCTATTGCTTTTCAGTTTCTAAGATTGTGTTCGATAGAAGAAGAGAAATGTAAGCAATTCTTGTAGCAAAAGCCATGTGGATCTCTGGCGGCAAAAGCTCCTTAGTTCTGTTTACCTGTGCAATAGGTTCCTCCAGTCAATCAAAAAATTATGAATTGTAGTTTATCCTCTCAATGTATAACTATAAGCTATTCTGAAAAAGCCCAGTAGATATGGCTCTCTGACTATCATGAAAGCACTTAAGAAACTCCAGCTCTGGTAAAGCTCCTTCTGCTCAGGCCTTTAAGAAAAAAAAAGGAAAAAAAAATCCAAAGAGGAGATAAAGGTCCTATACAGACTGGAATGATATGCATCTGGAAATGCATACAAATGAATGCTAACACACAAAAACTTGTTCTCGCAATTATGTGTGCCTTTCTGAAGTACTTCTATTAGCGTGTAAAATTTATGTGTGTGGCCTGTCCGCTTTCTCTGGCTCCATACCTTCACAAATGCATACATACACACATCTACACATATAATTCTGTAGAGATAGGCATGGAAGGAGGACACCTAAGTCTGCGGAATCACTCATTCCTAGCACATCTTAGAAGGAAGCACAAACTGGAAGCAAATTCAGGAGGGTCAATGACGGCAGCTGCTGCCACCTAGAGAAACTTCAGGAAAGCCTGTGACTGGTGAAGAGGCGAACCTCGAGGATGTCAATTGTACAGACCTTTGTTGCCAGCATAACTTGATGTGAACCCAGTTGTAGTCAGCTGGCTTGTCTATAGTTGCCTACACAATTTTTACAAACCTCAGTACAGTTTGGTGGGTAAGGCGTTTTCAAGAGACAGTAGAGGACTTTCCAATTGGCAGAAGTGTCTTCCTTCTGGAAATAAATAACCTTTTCATGTGGTCAAAAATGGCTGAGACAGCAAGGAGATGTGACGTTCTTCTTTTCCTTGGCTAGTGATGCTGATGAGCAGCATTTAATCTTTCATAAGCAGGTCCTGTTCCTTATTTATTTAGAGCAGTTTGATTCCATAGGGTTTGACAGTTTTCTGACATCCCCCAAATTTTTTCAATAATAACAGAGATAATGACAATATCATTTAGAAATCTCTCATATTCTGTATGTGAATGGAGCTACATATCTGCTGTAACAGAATAATGAAACAGCAAATTGTTTTGTAGAGGAAGCTGAAATTAGATTGTACCATGCTGCCAAAAAAGACAAAAAGTGACAGATGAATTTTGGAAGGACGAGAAATTGTTATACCCCTGAGAACTGCTGGTTGTTGTTCCTTACCTCAAGGACATACAAGCTCTTCCCATTTTGGCAAGATGTAAAAAACCCTGATCAATTCATAAACCTCTAAAATTCTATAGAGAGGAAGTGAGCAGTTCTTTCCACTTAGTGACTAAGGGAACTAAGCTGAAATTTTCAACCTCTATCTTTGCCGATTCAATCAGCAAATGCCATTGAGAGCCACTGAGAATTCAAGCCCTCAGAAAAATTCCTAGGTAATTCTACTGGTAGAAGAAACCCTCCTCCCCTTGTATTCCATGAGAATTTAACCTAAAGGCACACAAATGTTTTCTTTCCCAGCAGTGCAGGAAAAGCCTGGAACTTGAATGGTCTTGCAAAAATAGGCAGAACTATAGGCAATGCCAGATGAGACACAGGACTAATGGGATTTCTTACTTTAGTCAGCATCCTGTTCCTGATTGCAGTCAAAGCCTTTTTAAAAAAAAAAACTTACCCAAAAGACCAGGTACAGGAATGTATTTCCCAGGTATTAAATTCTGTGGAAAATCTGATAATTTATATGTGTGTAAGAAATAATAACACTAGGTCCGTTACTCCTGAGGACATGAAGAATACAGAGGTACAAGAGCAGTTAATTAAAATCATCGTAAAGCAAAAGAGAATGTACATCAACAAATAATATCCTTGGTGATGGTGAATGTGTTTCAGACCTGTTTGTGAAAAGCTGTGTATTCTATGAGTTTAGGCAATCCTGAATGCAGCATTACGTTTCACCAATCATCATGGCTCTTATTGCAGTAGACTCAGAAGAAGGAGTAAGGGGTTATAAAGCTTCATTTCACTTTAGTTGTTCGCTGTTTGGTGTATGTTATGTCGTATAAAATGCAATAAGGCCTCTCCTATTAACATATTCGCAGGCCCCCATACATAAAATAGATTAAAAAAATCATATAAGGCAGAACTCCAAGTACTTGAAACAATTCTACAAAGGCTAAAGGATAGGACCTGCAAAATCTCTTTCATATCACTTATTAAATACACTGCTTATTATATTTTTGTTTATCTTGTTTAAATACACATATTATAAATTATTCAAGACTGTCTTCTGGTGTAAATTACAATAGCCCTAGAAAATGTAAAGTAATAGAATTACTATTAATTCAATTCAGTACCTTCAGGATTATCAATTAAATAAAAAGGCAAAATCTAATCTTCCATTACCACAGTGATATTTTTTTTCTCTTTTTGCTTCTTTATTAATTAAAAATTAAATTTTTCATTACATGTTATTGTGAAAGTGAAGGATGGGAATAAAAATAGGCCAGTATGAGTAATGCTTTGAGATTTTAAAAAGGAAAAATTTTGTGTTTAGAAATACTAAGACATAGGCAGTAGGGGCTTTTGAACTGGGGACAATACTCTCAGCTCTTATCTGGGCATCCTTCTGCAAGTAGGATTAGGAAGAATAAATACAACTTTTGTCTTTTAAGATTAACTTTAAAGAACATTGAGATGTTTTATGAACACATTTCTAAGATGTAAAAAATACTAGGTCTCTACTGCATAGATTTTCTCCATCTGGATAGGATTCCTGTATTATATTCAGAACATGAGGAAACGGGTCTTATGGGTATTTTCATCTCTCACTCTCCACATTGCCAAATCCATAACCCAAGAAACATGTGTGTGAACTTCAAAACTGGACTAGATGCCATGAGAATTAAGTCAGATCAAGGGAATTATATCCCAAAGGGATAATCTTTGAGAGACTCATCAAAAGGAGAGGGAAGAAGAGATGTATCTTGCAGAGCATGAGCATCGTGCAATAATTTGTCAGATATATATGATTCCTCATTGCATTTGCCACTAAGAACCTAAACCACACATCTAACCGTGTAAATATCCTGGATTTCATTGCATTGCCTCCTTTTAAATGATGTGAAAATATCTTTTGTCTGAATCACTGTCTTTGCAAGGAAGAATTTTCCCTATGTGATAATTAGATCCCATCCAGCCCATACTAGAAGTCACAGGAGGTCACTCTTTCCTAGCAGTGACTCTCCAAAGCCCCCCCTTATAAAAATGAAGCACGGAAAAAGGGTAATGTAGGGCAGTTTTGCTGTTATATACATATTACCTGTCCCTCCATCATTACTACAGGAGTGAAAATTACTATAATGAATCATCTGAAACTGCAAAAGGAATTAAAACTGAATTAATTGCAGTTACTCAAACTAGCATTCGGCCAGAATGTTATGGTTAGTTTTCCCACTTTTAGTGGAAAGCAGAGGATTTTTAATGATCATGGGATACCTCCGACCATAGTTCATCTCTTCTTCCTACCACACTGAGTCCTTACTACACATCAGAGATCCAACTTCCCAGTACCACTTTCCTACTGTGCCACATGATTTCAATAATCCTTGGGCCATTGCACGGTCCTTTTACACACCACGCTCCTGAATCTACAACTGTAAGGATAATGAGTTGTGTCAAACACATGAGCTGACCCAGATTATTGCAACTGTCAGGAATAAAGAACACATCCCTGCTGGTCTATAGCTGCTTTATCTATACATCAGACCCAGAAATCTGCTGAGACACTTCCTACATGAAAAGAAATACTTTTGTCAAATATTACAAGATAGACTTGTAATCTTCTTTGGACATGGCTTCAGGGAGCCAGATAATCCAAGCTGTTATGATCAGCAGGAAGCTGTTGGAAAGACATTCAAGGCTTCATGAAAGTTTTTTTTTTTTTTAACATAGATTCCTGTGTCTTTCAGACTGTAGAGAGGTCTGTCAGATATGGCTTCTGAATGCAAAAGGGAGACTGCTAATAAGGAAAAGTCTCTAACAAGTGGACTGGGTGAAAACAAAATCTTTATCCTCACAGAAATACCAATGTTTGCATGTTTCTCTGCTTCCTGGAGAGAAGGAAGCATTTCCATTCATGCCTCCTGCACAAGTGTACCTTCTGTCCATTCCTGCACTCCACTACCTCTCCTGGCATTGATGAGGTAGTCTATCAATACGTAATTTACACTGTCCATCAGCATAATTTACAGAGAACTTGAGTGGAGAAGTGCAAGCTAAAGGATGCATAAAGATTTACATGGAGACCTGGGGATTCATTTGTATGTAACTGACTGGAAGGTCTGCACTTTTGCAGTTAGTTCTTCAGACAAAATGTAGGAGCTGTTTACAAGCATCAACTGTTCATATTCTTACAGAGTCTGTGCAAATGGATGTGCAAGACAGTTAAATTATGGAATATTCAAGTTTCTCAGAGCATCTTTGAGCTTTTAGAAGGACTTAATCTGCAGGAAATGAGGCTGGGGGTCTTTAATTGACCTAAGGTTGTTAGCTGGTGTTTAATTGATTTGGGGCTCCTGGTGAAAGGAAGGGAAGGATGATAGATGGGATGATCTTTAGTACACAAAAGGAAAAACACATCTTTTTTTAAATTAATGTACTAAGACATTTTTTGAAAAACTTCCTGATTTTTTATTATAGTAGTAAAAAAAGTCCACTTTTTGGTTTTTTCCAATCCACAAATTTTCAGCTTTTTCAATATAATTTCTTTGGATCCAAAGTGTCTCTCACTGTATTTCTATAAAACTGACAGCAAGGACAATCTCACTTCAGCTGTAGTCTCAGAACTACTGAAATACAAACAAAAGGGGAGAATATGTCTCCAGAGAAGCACAGTAAAACAGTGGGAAAATCTTGGCCAAATATGTTGTCTTATAAGAGAGAAATCAATAACCTCAGAATTTGCTTCTAATTGTGACTTTCGATGTGGTAGATGTATTTATTTATAAAAATTAAAATATCCTTTTTTTGCTACCTAAGTCTCCTTTAAAGTTTTTTCAAATTTGACACACTGTAACTGGTAATTTTGCCATATTCATCCCAGGGGGAAAAAAAAAAAAGAGATGTCTACAATTTTTCATAGAAAACACTCATTTCCATCATTTTCCCAACACTTTTGGCTTTCCAGTTTCTTCACCTGTTTCAAGGAGAGCATGAATTCCTTCATTATTCCTGCAGTCACAGTTGATAAAAATCTGATCCAGCCCTCATCCTGCTCTACCTTAACTGCTTAAAGCTTTTTGTCTTGTCTTCCCCCTGCCAACCTCATTCTTCTGCAAAACTCTCTTGTGTGCAAGTCATAAGACAGAATACAGATAAACCCACCTTTGAGCACATTGAAGATGCTTGTTAAAAAGCAGTGCTAGTCTTCTTTTTAGTTTAAAACATGACAAAATCAATTTTTAAAGCTTCACATCTTAAAGTGATTTTGAAGCTCTGAACCCTTTAAGTGATGTGCAAATGGCAGAATCATATCACATTGCCAATCAGTTGCTTGCTGCCACAAACTCCATTTTCCATGCTGCTTCAAAAGCATGGTATAATCAACAAGTAAGCCTTTAAAATGCAAATTAAACAAAGTGCACCTTTAGATTGAAACAAGAAATGACTCATTTTTTCACACACCAAGACCAGAAAAGTTTATTTCATCACATCACTTAGAAAGTGGCACAGAGTTACTGGAGTATTTCAGAGATCATTTTACCTAGATACACCAGTACTGAACCCCCTTGCTTTAATTTTTAAAACCTGAGATTATTTAATGTAATTAAATATGTGTGCTTTCCACACAGAACAGATTAGTGTTGCAAGTATCACAGAACTATTCCCATCAGACACATGCTCCTTGCTTCAGAAAACATGGAAATGAAAAATCAAAAAACTAACAGCAGAATGCCTTTCTCATGAAAACTATGGGAGGAAAAATGTTACTGATAAGTAAAGCTTTATAAAGCTTTACTGGTCAGTAACAGAAAAACTTTTTGGTGCTCTCTAGACAAGAAAGCAGAAAGGGTAGCCAAAGCCATCTTAAAATGTTCATAATACTGATAATTGTGCTGAGAGAAAAACAGGCAATTCAGGGTTTCTCCAAGCTGCCCTCTCCAACTCCTCTGCCACCTCCCCCCGTTACTAAGGGGAAGTGAAATGTATTTATGCTTTCTAAGGACAGAAAGGATCTGTCCTTAGAAAGCATAAAGGATAAAATGGATCATCCCTGAAGAAGACAGTACTTTTCCTCACCAGAGAAATGTGTTCAAATAGGTGACAATGCATTTCTTTACACACACAGTATATAAAAAATCTCTTCTTATTTTAAAGGTATGAATGATTGCAAGCCTGAAATCTTGCCCAATAAACTTTTAATTTATACTTACTCCTAGAAAACTGCTTCTTGTTCAATGTTGACTTTGTGTAGTTTTCACTTTTAATTGCTAGGTCTGGTTATCCTTTGTGATTAAAACCGATATTCTTTCTTCACCCTCTGCTATCAGATGTTTTCCTACAGTTTAAATAACTATCCCTGGTAATTTAAATTGCCCCTCAACTGTCTCTGCCTACAGACTAATTTTCCTCTGCTTCCTTGAATTCTTTTCAGTGATCTTTTCCATGAGTCTACTGCAAGTGCAAATACCAGAACTGGATATTGTATAGAAAGCATTCAGAAATAAAGCTGTTTAGGGGTTTAGTGTTTGTATCACGGAACAAGTAACACTGCTGGGATGCATGAAAAACAAGGGTGGAAATGAATTTTTGTCCAAATTGTATATGAACATTCAGGATACCTTCACATTATGTGTTAATAGGTCACAACTTGTCTGGATCTCAAAGCTGGAAGCCTAATCCTGGATTACAGATTTACAGTGGAAATCTTTCTTCCCAGGTTACCTAACCCTTAATTCCTTGTTTCCAGTATCATCTAGTGGCAAAAGTGCTACAGTATTGTGACTACAGGAGCTAAGTTCAGTGAACTTATTATGCTAAAAGCAAGCGCAAAAACAGGCTTAATGGAGCACTAGACAAATTCAGCTGAATTAGGGTCTGGTATTTTGACTCAGTGAAAATTAGGATGGAAATAGGAATAAGTCCGGATGTTTGTATTACAAATGCTCAACAGTGAATCCATAGACTTGGGAGCAAAGCAGCCACGAGTAATTATGGCAGTTATGGAAAGTGTACTGAAGCCTCCTAATGCAAATTATTTCAGCAGCCTGAGATGACAGAAGGAGGAAAGCAAGCTGAGCCCTTGCACAGAACTAAGATGTGCTAACTGCTCAAGAATTTAGCTCTACTAAAGTAAAGCCGAGAAGTTTGACTTTTCAGTACTGCCCAATAAGCTGTAAATTCTGACATTTCCCTGCTTATAAAGCTGAACTTAAAGACTTGTCACAGCCTTTTCTACACTTGAGATGATAGCTTATTGCCTTTAAAAATAAGCCACATCCTATTATGCCACCGGTCTGACTTCTGGAACATGAAGACAAGGAAAAGACTGCAAAGACAGGCCTGCCTGGAAAAGATTATCCTCAGGAAAACAATAGATCCTATTTTTTTACCAAGACACCAGTATACTCATTAAGTTGAATTTTCATTTTCGAAAAAAGGGAAAGAAAAATATGAACAGCAGAGTACGACGCGTGGCTCTTCCTCCTCACACTTGCTAAATGCTTTCTGCACATCAATGCCTATCCATGAGAATGGCTGCCAACTCCCAATCTGTTCCATGCGTGACCAGCCAGCAAGCAGGGTGTTTCTTAGCAAAATACTAATATTTGCAGGAAAGAAAATTCCACTGCTCCTTCAACAATTGCAACCAGTTTAAATCCATCCTAGCAGTGATTCTCATTTTGCAATTAGTTTGCTTGCGGTTCCAACAGCTGAATATGCAAACGAATTTATCTTGTGAATCTAAAGCTTCACATTTTAACTTAAATGGGAACATCTCAGCACATGATCTTTTGGCTTAAAGGATGGTTACTTTTGTATTTCTTTTCTTCAAAATTGAAAAAAACCCCACCTACTAGATCCTGCTACCAAGGTCTTATCTCTTTCCATTGAGAATTGCTAGTTCAAGAGCCTTTCTAAATAGTGATAAAGTTCAACTTAAAATGTCAATTCTTATGCCTAATAAATAGTCATAGTCCATGATACTGGAGCTGGTTTGGAAATGCTGGAGAAGCATGGAGCTTTGATGAGGAATTTAATTGAATTATCAGGAAGAACTCTAAGTGCAAAAAACCTGACACACTTTTTAAAGACATCTAATAAACACTTTCAACATCTTGAGAAAACACCTAGTTTAGTCTTAAAATAAGATTGGAAAGGCCTAATAAAAACTGGGAAAGCACCTCAGGTTTGTAACAGTAGGGTCTTTGGACCCCCTTTAACAATGCAGCTTGGGCAGGTACAGCTCCTTGGAGAGACCCTTTTGCAGAAGTACTAAAAGGAGTCTAGAGTGTTAACAAGGTGTCCTGCTTGGTGCTGTTTGCCTGTTTGAAGCAATTGCACAGGAGTTAACAGCTCTCTGGAAGCAACAACACCCATGAGTTTAAAAAGCTGCCATCCTCTTTGTAGGTTACTCTGCATCACAGTATCTGAGTGAAAAAGGAACCCAGGGGATTACAAACACAAAGTATAAAAGCATGTGTTTCTCTGCATGATCAATAGATCTAGTGATCCTATTTCTTCATTCTAGACTACACTACACAGAATAGAGTGAATAAATAAAACAGTGACGTGAGTTGAATATTTCAGCTTGCTGGACAAGAAACTGCCTGCATGCATGTGTTTTTGTGCACACACATCTGAGAATTCGTTAATCTTACGCCATCTTTGGTAATGACTGAAAAATTTGAAAAATTAAAATATGCATTTTCAGTATTGGCCAGCAACCATTCAAAATTTGATGCTTTAAAAGTGTGAAATTATCCCTTCCGTAAAGTGGATTAATTTTTTATGTTCACACTGCTGAACAACCTCTGCGTATTCCATACAACAGAAACCAAGGTCTGGCTGTTTAGTGCTGTTAACAATTCCAGAATACCTCTCATATTCCTAAGATATTTTTCCTTGGGACTGGATTTGAAATCCAAAGCCTGACTTTCTGCTTATCCCAGCATGGTGATTTCAAACAACTCCTTAATTTGGAAGCTAGTGACAGAATACTTGGGATTCTGCTGTCTTGCAGTTTTAGGTGCAAACTACTTTTGCCTAAGTAGTTGGCTGAAGCTTTCCCACAGTCTGTATTCTATAACAGAAAAATATCTCAAGACAAAATGGAGAAGTCCCCTAAACAACTCCATATCACTGTGATGTAGCCAATTTCTTTTCAGAGTATCCTTAGACATTTTGTGATGTGTTAAATATGCAACCCACTGGAAGTACTAAAAGGAAGAAAGATAGTTGACATTGCAGCAAAATCATCATGAAATGATTATTTATTCTATCAGATCCAAATGATCTGAGCTCTCAGAATTGTGCAGGGAGCAGGATAAATACACAGTTTAAGAAGAGAGGCACTTGGGACAGTATTTTTGGGTTTAGGAGTTACATGAGAAAAAAAAATCAGGTGCAGAACAAGCGAGAGAGATTAAATCCCCAGACTTGAATCGATGGGTTACTGGAAATCATGACACCTCACACTACTCACAAAAGGAGAATCACACCTTCTCAACTATAACATCTTCTGCATACAGAAGTGAAAGCGGTAGTAGGCTTCCCACTGCTCCGAAATGCAAACAGTAAGATTGTGGCTGCTTTGTTTCCCTAAATATTTGTTTCCTGATATTCCAGAGTCCTGAAGCCACTGGTTGTTGTAGTTGCCAAGCCACTCCCCGTGATATTTGAAAAGCCATGACAGTCAGGTGAAGAGGGAATGCAAACTGATCTGATTTCCTCAACTACAGCAGCAATGCAGCTTTTAGGGACTGCCTCATGCCAAGATATACTTTGTCTCATTTGATGGTAAATTATTCAAGCTGGAATTAACTAGGAATGGGCGTTGTTGACCACCTGCAAGAATTTCTTTGGGCTCAAGGTAAACATACCTTTCTAAATTCACTGCTGGTTTGCTTCACAAAGAGGCAAAAGACCCTAAACCTGTAATGTTCAGTCTGACAAGCTGCTGGCTGCCTGCATGTATTCCCAGTAGTTCTGGAGGGCAAATCATAAACTCTCATCATGCAAATACCTCACTGAACAGTTGTACCCCTTCAAGGATGTACCTGTGAATAGTAATTCCATATGAATGTCCACAAACTAGGTCTGGACAGGATGGGAGCACTGCATGGCTTTGCACTGTACTGTGTAGGTAGTGATTGTCTAGTTCAGGCGTGATAACTGCATATTCTGTTTCCCCTAATTCAATTCATTGAATGTTGGCCAAGAGGGTTTCTGCCACAGGAGCAGTTACAGCAGTAACATGCAATCAGTCAACTTGCTTTAAAATCCTTTCATTTTTTCTGCAGCTGTTTTGAACAGCTTCATTGCAATTACTAGTTGATCAATAATGATTGGTCTATATTCATTGAAAACAGCATAGGAAGAATATTCAACGCAGAGCCAGATGGATTATTATTTTTTTCCTTTCAAATATGTTGAGATGCCAAATATTGCCACTGTGTCATCCTCTCATTTAAACAAAAAATGTGTAGGAAAATAAGATATTTCAGAGCTCTTATTTGATGTGGTGATGAAAATACTGAGCAAAGTAGAAATGGTACAGAAGCCTTTGAACATGAGATAAAATGAGAGTTCGTGAACGGCAGTTTTCATCTCCTTATCTCTGCAGTCAGGGAGAAAAAGGATAACCAAAAGAGGGTAGGAAAGGCCCCAGGTTAAATCAGCTTCCCTTTCAAGGTAAAGCTTCCATTTTTTCACACATTCACAGGGAAAACTGCTTACAAATGCAAGTAGAAGATTTACGGTTAAGGAGCAGCATTTGTATCATAGTGAGTGTAGGCTTGGAAAAGTAGATCTTTTTCATTCAAAAGGCATAATTATCAGCCTCAAATAGAATAAAAATTGGCTCATTTTCACTAACTGATCTTTTTAATAACTTGGAGATTGCATTGGACAACAAATACAGTAGGATTATAGATGGAAACAGAAGCTCTGAACATGTGTATGAATAGAAATGCTTGTAATATTTCAATCTGCATCTCATATGGCACAGCTCTGAGTTCTTGAGGCTAGCCTGTAAATTTGAGGTTTAGAACCTCTGTCACACTAACTGAAGCCCCTTACCTTATTCATGGACATATTCCTGTATTGCACAGTCCTCAGACAGCTTTCTGCATCACACAGTTTCCCTGGACTCAGAGGGCTTCATGATGAAAAAATCCACACACTTCTATCAAATGGATTTAGCAGCTTCCCAGAACTACAGATTAAGGCTGTATATTTTAAAGTGTTCTGAGACCAGTGATGTCGTTTTCTTTATGGGAGCACCGTACATAGCACAGTAACTTTTTATTAGCTCTCTACGTAAGACTGAAATACTCATATTTATATTGCACATGATAACATTTCATATTATGCTATGAATACTTAGCATGCATAATGGACTTCTAAAGGGCTTGTTGCAATCTTAACATCTTCTTATAAAACAAAGCAAAACAAAAAGAACATACACAGAAGATCAAATTTTGACCAACTGTGTGCTCCATCCAGGAAAACACTTTAGCATCTGCTTTATACCTTCTCTGGGGAGTCCTTCTATGCTTAAAATTAAGCAGCCTCTTAAACGCTTTACTGGATTGGCTCCCTAGAGCAAAACCACAAAATTCTACAGTTTGTCACAATATTTCTGATTTAATAAGTCCCTGTGCTTTTGTCAATTGGCATCTGAACATTAATGTTTTCTAAGTAGAGTTGTTGCTTGAGTAATAAAAATCTGTAGTGTTGCACAAAGGTGATTGATTCTGTCCTTTCATTTGCCAAGATGCATTTTCTGAACCCAATTAATAGTGCAAGTTAATTGTAAAGTAGCAGCTGTTATAGTATTCTTGAACAGTTTCTGAACACAATGTTAGAAGGAATTATAATTCCAAGGTCTTGAAATACTATGCATATCTTTACATTCTCTCCCTCTTTTTTCTTCTGTGGTCATTATTTTAATGAACAGATTTAGCTAACACCTCGCAGGGAAGGTAGGCATTAACTGACCCAATTACTATAATATCCATAGCTAATCAAGAGCCATGAAGTGGCTCAGCAGGGAGTCTAACTCATAGCCTAGGATTGATTTCTGCAGAATTTGTATGTGGAAATGAAATTATCAAATTCCTACCAAATACAGCTTAAGGCATTGCAAATACTTGCTATGCTTTCTCTGCTATCTCCCAATCTTCAAATCCTCTAAACTGAGACATTGGTCCAACATAGGAAAAAAACTTCCAAAACAATAATAACTGAGACTAGGAATACCATTCCCCAAATAGAGAAGAAAGCCTTTTTCCTTCTCGTTATTTGCACTCTTTCAGTTACTACAAGCCCAGTACGAAGTGGTTACTATACTGCTATGTTCTCTAAACAGTAACTGGTAACACAAATATATTGTAGAGTATCAGCTTTTGGTACAGATATTTATATTTTATTACTCTGGTATGTGTGGCATTAAAAAAAAATAAAATCCGTAAGTTTTACAATTTGAGCCAGAATAAGGAGATGGGACTAAAAGGATAGTTTAAATATATACTCCTAATTAATTAAGTAAATGTAATTCATTTAAATCAAATCCCAGTGAGCTTAATATTTGCCTAAAGAAAGATTTGGCTAAGAACTTCAGAATCTGACCTGCCTTCATTTTCTTTTTACTTTTTCTTTCTTTTTTTTTTACCACGTGACAATACCACCATGTAAGCTTACTGGTAAAAGGGGGAAAATAACAAATTTGTCACTTCTAAGTTATGTAAATATCGTAAAGATCACAGGCAAAAAATGTGTTTCATTTCATTTTACATCTGAACTACAAGTTTAGGATAAAAATTGAAAGCAAAATTTTAGCTGCAGGAAAAGTTTTCTGAACATTTAAAGAGATGAGATAATGTTACAGGACACTGAATTTTAAGGAAGAAAAAAAAAAAGGGATTTCTTCAAGGTTGAGTTTTCCCTTAAGGTAAAGGCAGCACATTTGTTTTGAGGACTGCAATGCAGACTGTGTCATGTTCCTTAAGAAGTGAGAAGAAAGAAAAAGAGTTTTCCGTGTTCTTAGCAGATGACAAGAAAAAAAACTATAACAATCCATATTAGGGGTAAATCAATGTTAGCTTGGATGAAAGTGTTATTTTAAGCAAAATAAGAGTCCAAGTCCACATCATTGCATTTAATTAAAGATAAAAAGTAGAAACTTAGCAGCAGTTTCAGCAGGGAGACATTCTGGCACAAATACCCCAATACATTCAACGTTTTGGTCAGTCCTACTGCCCTGAGCTGTCTGGCCAGACCTAACAGTTACATTTGTGCATTTGTATGCTGAACTTCTCAAAAGTAACCAAGAAGTTCCCAAAGCTTTAATTGTTAGTTGTCTACTTTGACACATCAAGAAAATACGTACGTTGACACTGATTTTTTTACCCTATAAAGAGTCCAGGTGCATAGCCCTCTATGAACAACTATTTATGTAAAAAAAAGATCTTCTGTAGGTAATGAAAGCACAAAGGTTATTACTAAGATGCTGATCCTTTCACTTTCATAGGAAAAAAATTAGAAAATCAGAAAACAAACCAATTTGGTAAGCAGCCAAATTATTTCACCTCCATTACAGTTACCAGAATACTTATTTCCTAGGAAATAAATAACTCTCTGTTTAGGAACTGTGTCTTACATGAATTGTTTGTATTATTGTTGGGTTTTGAATTAATTATTTTGCAGCACAACTGTGTGTGTATATATATATTCCTAAGAGAAGGAAGGTGTTTATTTTCTGTCTTGTGAAAGCATCATTTTAGAATTAGGCCATGGGAAACTATTCCTAAGTAAATAATTATTTTCTTTCCCTCAGTCAAAATACTTTTGACATTCTACACATTCTATAGAACTTGTCCATCTAGACCTACTGGCTACTACAGTAATTTCAGAGGATGGTTCATGGTACCAAATAACAGAGAAGCAGAAAGAAACTTCCTCCAAGAAAGTAGTTTTTCTCTCTACCTTCTAAAGCCATAAACTTGTGTTGTCAAAAGCAAGCCCTTACTGACCAACTTTATTTGTTTAGTACTAACGCACAAATTTTAAGCCCAGGCTATTTCACCAGTTTGCTTCTAAACATAAAACAATTTTCAATGACTCAACTTCCTTTCTTAGTAAAAATAAACACAACGTCCAGCAATGTAGTATGAAAAAATATCTACAAAAATACTTATTTTGTTTTAATTTTGTTTGCTTCTTATTAAAGCAAATCATCCACTCTCTCTGTCATCTTCCCTAGTTGCATAAAATGCGATATAATCAATGAGTTATTCGAACAGGTCATCGTAGCAAGATTGAAATGACCAGGTCTCTCTGTTCACTCATGAATATTTCCCCTTACCCTCCCGGGAGGAACCTTTATCAGACCTTTTATCACCATCATAAAGCACGTGACTAAATCAAGATTGAGAATGACATAATTCAACATCAGTTTACAAAAATACATCACATTATAAATTCACCTCAGTCAGCTACCAGATCTCAGTGGAGTTTGAACCAGCATGTTTGAAACTCTGAAACTTTAGTAAAAAACCTGAGTAGATACATAGATAGAAGCATATAATACATATGCTTAAAAAAAGAGATCATGATCTCGAGGTTGCTTGTTTTTCCAACACAACTAAAATAGTAACTAAAATAGCAAGTAAAGATGCCCAAGAAATAGACATGAATAGATATGTAAGAAATTTAAAATAGGTTTATTTGTAATTAATTATTTATTATAGATCAAATGTGATTGATTAACTTAATGACTGTTAAGTTTTTCTTCAATGAATAGGGTTTATTTATTCATTTTTATTAAAACTGCCTCTTTTCTCAGCAACCTGTGAGGATTACTGTATCTTTCTGCAATAATCTGAGATGTCGTGAAAAATGATAGAAAATATTATCCTGACTTCAAAGATCTTAAACATAAACAAAAAATGAAGAAAGGCAAGAAATGATCTACACATATGAATACAACTACAGTTACTTATCAGGTCTGCACTTCTATAAATATTTCGTTAGTGCAATTTCTACTAAAGTCTGTCAGATTTCACTGGGCTTTAGGGTTTAGCATTTTGGTTTATTAGGGGTGTGTGTCATTGGTAAGATTTTATCCACTCTCTGGGAATTTTTTAAGAAATCAATAAATTAAAAGAAAAAAAAAAGATTATTTTTAAAAGCACAAATAATTGATAGTTAATAATAGTTAATAATTTGACACTGAGTGTCAAAATTAGATTTAGAATCCAGATTCTTAACATAGAATAGGCTCTGAACTGAATACCTTTGAAAAATTCAACTACAAGTGTCAGAATAAAACAAGAAAAGTTCTTTTTGTGTTTTGAGTTCTGTCTGATTACATTACTGATAGAATACACATGGCTATTCTTGATAACATGAAAGAGATAAATTATTGCTGAAAAGAGTGGATTTCCTTCTGGTACACACAGATCAGCAAAATGTTCTGAAACTGTACTGGGAACTAAAGATTATGCCATGTAGTCAGGCTAAAATACAAGTCTTGACTGCAGGATCATCAAGTGGCTAAAAAAATGGAGGAATTCTTGAAGAGAATGTGTAATTCAAACTTCAAACCATTGATTTGTTTCAGGATAGAACAGTAAACAGCAACTATTGCAAGCTGGACTGGAGAGAAACCATTAACAATAAGCAGAATTTTGCCGCGGGAATTTCAATATAATTTTAGTATAAATGACAAATCATGAAGTATATTTATGAAGAATTACTAGGTAACCAATAGATTGTTACTATTATAAACCATATTCCCAACAGGTTTCATATGATGACACTTTGAAGGAAAACCCGTTTTTTGCGTTTTGCGTCTTTGAAGAAAATACATTTAATTGTTGATGTTTTCAGTCCAAACAGACTCTTGAACTGTATGAAGTCTAATAACTGATGAAACCTATGCCAAAGCTGAGTTGCTGATACTTTTAAAACCACAGATTTTTAATAAAAAATGTGATTTTGATTTAAAAATAAATCTTACACATGCATTTCAGACAGTGTAATTTTTCCCGTTGGTAAGAGTGGACAAAGAGAGGTGATAAAGAAAGTTAGAATCACTCTTTCTACCACTTTTTCTTTGTTCATAGTGGTGAAAATTATGACGAGAAAAAGTTCTAGTTTTATATAAACTTCAGTTATGGTCATGTAATTCCGCTCAGAAGGAAATTTTACTCAGATGTTCAAAGATGACAAAATCATTCAAAATTATTCAAATCTCCTTGAATTTTCTTCTCACAACTCCCTTTTTTCTCTCAGCCAATCAGATCAGCTTCTAATAAAACATGGAGAAACACTACCTGACTATAGAGAAGTGAGATCAGGTGGTGTTTCAAGTGAAACTGGAGATCAGTTTGCAAATTCCTCTAATTGCACATTAGTGCTTCTAAAACGACACAGCAGGGAACTAAGTACAAACTTCATAGAAAAATTATTTTTTCCCCTCAGAAAACCCTACTGTGCTATGCCCTGTGGGGGACACAGTCACTCTATTAATTCAGTTTCTTGTCATGTTCCATGGAAGAAAAACTTCACAAAGTCTGTTCTTGTTTTAAGGTAAGACTAACTTGGTTTAAATATACTTGAGTTCTAGATTGTTGTGTTTTCTTTGAATTACATCTTCAACCCTTCCTAGAAATGGCTCTAGAAACCCTCAGATGTATGCCTGAATTTTCAGAGCACAGTCTCAACATGTTTGGAATTATTCATCTAGAGGAATTTAAAGCAAGTAAAAGCCCCACTGTACACCAATGCAATGACCAGTAAAGCCTTAAGGAGAAATTTGTGATGAATATGGTTTCAGATAAGGTCATGTTTGTATGGCTGGAAGGACAGTCTGTTTAGAGTCTCCGCGTAAATGAGGTGCTGCTGGAATGCCAGCTCATGGATATATCTAACTGATTGAATTTTTACCCCATAACCTGAAGGATGCTCATTTAGACATTGGGAGTCTTTTCTGACTGAAATGCAAAATGTTTAAAATATATTTGGATGTGACTCATGAGAAGTAGCAAGGACTACAGACATTCCATGGACATATCTTCCTCTAAATAAAAAAGGAAAAAGCAATAAGAAAACCTTAGAAGGATACACAAGCAATCCAACAACTGAGGGAGAAAGAGTACTTCTCAAGGTTAGTCAGAGCAATGGTCTGACAAATAAAATCTCTGTCACCAAAATAAGGGGAAAGTCTGCTCGTTGCCAGCCTGTGGCTGGTATTTTAAAGGTTAAAGCAATAAACAGCACACAAAGTGACAGGGTCAGAGGACCATGAAGTCATATTTATATGTTTGGGTTTATTAGCCTTGAAGACTCTGCAGCAAGGTAATTTTGCTTTAACTTTCTTGTGAGCAACACCAGTCTGGCTTGGTTCTCAAAATTACCCCAGAGAAACTGTGTGCACATGATTAGTGAGCATACAAAACCTGGAATAAAAGTAGGTGTAAGCATATGTCATGCAGGCAGTCATCCCTGTTTCTCAGAAATACCAGCCTTCATTTGATATAATTTTCCTGCTTTGTCCTTATACAAGACATTTTTATGTCTTTCCTTCTCTCATGACTGGCCCAGCTGTCCTGGCTGGTGTAGGTGAGACTGAAGCCCAGTCAGATCAGTGAGTGACTACCAGCCATACAAGGGTCATATAGTCCTGTATGCTCTAAAAATTTAAAAAAAAAAAACAAAAACAAAAACAAAAAAAAACCATAAAAAATCATTAGGAAAAGCAGGTCTTAGTGCCTTATTGGTCAAGAACAGCTACAATGCCCGCAAGATCTCCAGACTGCATTGCATAAGGACTCACAAACGGTTTAAATAGATACATAAAAGCGGCAAGCTATACTTGGGAAACAATTTTTATGCTTTTCCACATGAGATATTTTTCCCTTGAAAGTACACAGAGTCACATAGTGGGAATGCATGTTGCAAACATAAGATGAAAAACACTAATAGTAATAATTTGCACAGCAAAAGTGGCCAATAATGTGGATTTTCTTTTTTCTACCAATCTTTCCTGGCAAAAATATACAGAACTGGTTAAGTGCCTTTTCTTTGTCAGGTAAGAGTCTGGGTGTCCTAAGCCATTTTTATATTGTGCACTGTGACACTATACCTTTCATTCTATTTGTGGTAGGGTGACCCTGATATTAAATGGCCACTCAGCCATTAATGTTGTTTAAGAAATACAGTGCCTCATACACATCTCATTAGGTTTAGAACCAAGAAAGTGACCATTTGAGTAGAAGAGACAAAAAGACTTTACTGTCCTCTGAACATGAAAACTGCCTTAAGGAGTACTTTATGGCTTACAGCCCTAGACTCAGGAAATACAGCAGCCACCTTTTCCATTAAAAGTCAAAAGGATTTAGTACCCCATGCCCTTAATATACCTTTCAAAATTACTACAAAGTTCCAACCTTCTGGCTGTCAGCCACTAATACAAACCTACTAATTTGCCTCTGTCCATTTTATTCTAATTGTTGCTAACAGCTTGCACATGACATCAGTCCTCTTCTTCAACTCTGATAAATATGAAACAAAGCTTTGACCAGCTATTTCCTTTCTTTTCCCACCAAAAGGCCAGTGAGGGACACAGAAGAGCTGCTTGCCAGCCAAAGACGGCTTTCCTGATCATCATACAGACTGAATATTTTGCCAGTGATTTTCCCAAATGCATGCCAATGCCAAGCAGTACCACTGCAAGTTTTAAATGGATTAAACATAAAATGGTTTATATCAAAAGCACAAAACCCAAACAATGGATAGGACATAGCTAGGTGTATTGCATCCTACCTCTGCACTGTTCCCCCCAGGAGGCCGTGCCATGATGCAGAGAAGGTAACAGCAGATCCTCCTCAGAGACTACCTCTAACACAGCCCCTGACATTCAAGAACTCTATATTCACTAAAAGTATACTGCATATCATTTTCCAGTTCTTCTGGTGGATATCAGTCTCCCTGTCTCAACATCTCTCTATCACTGGTACTATGGTCGTACCAATGGCTGAGACACCACCTCAGGTCAAAGACGTTATTACTCACTTAGAAGTTAAACACTTTGTTATCATCCATCCCTAAAAGCAGTTTTGTCAATGTCTGCAGAATGTTGTGAGCAAGTTATTCCCCCTATCCAGTAGATGCCTCCCATGGAAGATGACTTGCCTGAACCCAGTGCAGGAAAACAGGGAGGCCTGCAGATAGGAGACAGGCTTTCCAGAATGAACATCAGCAGAACCTAAAGAAATGTAGCAGATGGGTGTGGTTCAATGTAAGCAGCTCATTGAATGAAAATGAGCACACTGGAAGCAGCCTCTACTAAAATGGTTTCCATCAAACCTTTTTTGGTTTTTTTACATTTTGTTTGCTTTGTTTAAGCTTTGCTTGGGGAATTATGTCCTTTTTGTGTTAAAATAATTAGCAGATTAATGCTAATTTATTTGACCGCCATTTCACTGCGGTGTTCATCCAATACATTTATCTTTTTCTCATTACAGGTATTAATTTAACCTGTGTGTGGAACCCAGTCTGTGCATGAAATCTTTAATCACCCTCGTTACTCCTCAGAAAACATACAGACATTTACAATTCACCTTTTGTTGCGGTAACAAATAGAACAACCTTCCTTTCAGTCACTTCATTCTGTGCTTCTTGTCCAAATCTGAGAGCAAACACAAAACTGATTTTGGTTCTGCAAAGCTGCAAATGGCACTAATGGTATAAAGAGCAATTTCACCACTTCTTGATATTTCAGGGCTGATACTGCCTAACCGTAGAGTGGATTTACACGCCTACAAAGCTGCCCTTGAGTTTTGCTGGTCTTTACGCAGCACAGAATTCCCAGCAATTCTTGAATTCTCCACACTGATATCAGATTTCTTTTGCCAAAGAGTCATCCTTTAGAACATTTTTGTTCTAACACAGAGATGTGAAGGAGCTTTATAGAAAGCCTGATTTGTAACTCAGATATTAATAAGTACGTGCAAATTAAGCACCTATAATTTCTTGGAGTTTGTTGTTGGGGTTTTTTTTGACATTCGTGTCCATATTGTGTCCATTTTTTCCAAGTTACTGGCCTTTCACCAGTATCCAGTGCCTTGGGTTTTTGTGCCATTTTTAGTGGGTTTCAGCATCACCTCAATTACATGTGCAGCACTGTAGTTATCGCTAGATGAATTTCCCCTTTACTTTCACCTCACTAGATCAGGAATTTTGTGCCAGAAGTAAACCTGGCCCATCCTAAACTGAAGAAGCTGGAAATTGAGAGCCTCATTTGGTAGAAGATTAAAATTATGCTTTGTGCACAATAAACCAGAACACAGCCATACAATCTGATTAACAGATTTTTATTTATCCTGTAGCCTTCACTGATTTTTTTCTCCTTTGTATTCACTTATAACATGTCTGTGATTTTCTGCTAATGAATTAGACTTCAGCTGTACAGTATTAAGCTTCTCTTTAGCTTGTTCCATTAGATACATTGTTTGCTTGAAATAAACCCCTTACAAGCGAATGATTAACCCTAAGCCTATACTTATGAATGAAGGCTTATTTGTGATACCAAACTGTAGTAGAGATAGATCCTTTGATGCCATTACTGAATATTTTGCAGAGTAAAGCAAGGATGCACTGTTATCTAACACTGAGTATTATGTTAGGGTAGGAGAAAAAAAAACAGTTAATTTTGATTAGGACTCTTAGATAATTATGGCAAGATTTTTCCTTAAGGAAAACAGACTTCATTAAAATACACATGTACTTTTTCACCTCACATACATTTCAGATTAACCTCTTTCTAAAATAACCACTCATACTACAAGTTGGCTCATTAGTGATATAAGGAGTTTGCTGCACCCTGATGATTTATTGTCCACTGGCAAAAAAAACTTTAATTAACTATTTTAATTTCATTTGCTTGAGCCTCAACAACAAAATATAATTTTTTTCCTTTTTACCAAGAAAGTGGGTGCAATCAGACCTATGTCTTCAGTAGGTGTTAGATGCTTTACTGTATCAAAGTTTGATTTTGGCCATAGGGTGGATTGGCCTCATCCTCCGTAAGCCATATATTGTAGATGGGTTTCTCAATGAAAAAAACCAAACCCAAACCAACAAAAAACCCCCAAAGAACCCTACCATGGAAGTTTTCAAGATGAAATTTTTGACTAACAAAAAACTAATTTTTTTTCCTCATGCACAGTCACACATATTAGAGGAGCAAGAGATAGGAGGTTGTAAAAGAAAAACTACATTAACAACTTAAAACAGGCAAAGAGCACTTCCTAAATATCTCACAAATCCTTAAACTGGTTTCTGCAGCAGCCAGCAGAAGTTGTAGGATCGAATTTTGTAATCCTCAAGTGAAAGGTTAGGGAGAAAAGTAATGCTGCTTTTCCAACCCCACTTGTTGTTGCTGGAGAGTGTGTCCTCCTCACTCAGGGCAAGGTCACCAGGCATGACTTCTTTGGATCATCAGTTGCCTACTCTTATTAGTGTGCTTTCAATCATGGAATTTTTCACACATCACAAGCAGTAGGACTATTTCTGGTAGAACTTTCTCTGATGAGCTCAGAAAAGGCCTCTATTCACCTCCTTTGTTGGAAGTATGAGACAATTTGCAGGTGAGCACTGTCAAGAGTGTTCCTCTATTTAAGGGGAAGACTTTTCATTCATTTTCTGGTTCTATTACTCAGATGTGCTATCTTTATTATACAGTGTCTTTTGAATTTCAGTTTGATTTCAGTCCTTTTTTAAAGACTGTTTTTCAGCAAAGCACAGAGGCCTCAAGAAATTAACATCCAAAAATCACACTTCTGAGTGTTTAGGGAATGGCAATGAGACCAGTAAGATAGATAAGATATATATATAAACCCTTCCTCCCCTCTTGTTCTCTGGGAACACAAACAACAACCAATGCCCACAGAAAGGTCTGGGGTGCACCTGGCAGATTTTCAGACACATCTCAGGTAAGATTTATACAATTATAATGGCTAAAGTTGCAACTCACTATCTGTTCTTGGCAGCATGTCATGTCATTCGACAATGTAGACAGAACAGCGAGGCCATAAAACAAATCCAGTACTCAAGAATTTTAATCCACTCCACACTTGACAGCCAAAGAAACTGGACTGATATATTACTAGAAGAGATCTTTTCATCTGCTACTCTTAGTCTTCAGTGACTTCTTTGCAATAAAAAATTGATGGCATTTTTTTAACAGTCAATATAAAGGGAGTTTGTTGTGCTTCATAGAAATGTCCCCCAGAGAACAAATCTTTTATCCTATTATTTACTATTTCTATATACACTGAAACAATTTAAAGTTAGAAATATTTCTAATGTGGCGGAGGCTGGAACACAGAGGTGAAAGCCTTTCCATCACTTGGAAAGGGTTCTGAAATATCAGCCAACCAGCACCTACTCGCTCAAATGCACTGCAGGCCTGATGGATGGAGAGCTTAATGCTGCTATGGTACCCTGCTGATCAATTTATCACACCAGCTATTTCTCCACCATGATCCCCTCAAGGAAAAGAAAGGAGTAGGGAGAATAGAGCCTGGGACATAAAAAGAAGTAAAACAAAAATAATCTCCATTAAGCTAGTAGCAATTTCCCAGTGGCAGCAGCATCTGACAGGGCGTTTGACCAATATAATGATGGAACCTGTAGTAAGTGGTGTGTCATCTTATAGCTCCTACAGTTACAACTGCAGGGCAGGGGGTGTCAGAATAACAGCTGACAAGAAAAACTTATAACCTAAATTTCATTTATATGGTATTTTTGACTAAAAGAGGCAAAATGAGTTGTTTCATCTAGTAGCATGCCATTATTTGTTGTTGTTTAAGCAATTCTCTTTTTATGAGCCCAAATCTCCTGACATAGTTACAGAGACTATTGATATGTAGGTTTTAATCTCTTACTATATCGTACACTTAAAACTTCCAGCACTGGTCTTTAATAAACACAAGAAGATAAAAGTGGTAAGGTCTACCTTCAAAGGAGAAAGCTTTTGTTACCCTGATAGCTCTTGCTGAAAGTACCAATAATGAAATTTGGAGTTAAAAAGGCCTTGAAACTTGTTCAATGTATAAAGAAAAAACATTTAGAAAAAGCCCGGTTATCTTTTTCACATAGCACTATGGCAAACTTTGCAGAGTGACATATTTAAATCAGTGCTTAGTTGAACTGAAGAAATGAATACATTAATAGTAATGTAAATTCCAAGAGCTAAGTTTGAGTTTGGACAGTTTAGCTCAACATGACAAATTATCCTGGAGAACTTACATGAGATCTTCAGTTCCTGGTAGATGAACTGATTTTGAGTCAATGTTAAACTCCTACATTTGGAAGACTCAAATGTAGAAGCACAGATCACTCTGGCCAGGGTAAGAAAGGAAGTCTGAATAATATTCTTTACTTTTTCAAAGTGTAAGTAGGAAACAGGTCTGGTAAAAGATTTGGCTCAAAGCAGTGTATATTCAGTGAAGGAGTTTGGGATCAAGAACAATAATTTCCAGTAGAAAGAGTTCAGATATCAAATGGAAAGCAATAGTCTTGGTGACAGAATGGCAGTTTCTTTTCTGTCCCTTCTTTAGCTACCAAAAAACTTCAATAAAAAAAAATTATCTACACTATTGCATTTTCTGAATTTTACAGAGGCAATAGGCCTAGATTTCACTTTATATTTTTCATTAAAATGTTATTGAAATAGTTATTTCTCTTCTGTTTACAGTGACTGAAAGCCAGGGACTTTGTCAAATGAAGTGAGTATTTGAAATATGCTTTTAAAAATATTTAATACTTGTGCAGGGAAAATTATTCCCCTTCCTCCCCAAATCAAGAAAGAAATAAAGAAAAAAAAAAAAAACCATCATCTATAGAGTACTTTGATAAGACTTTTGCTGTCTAATGCTGGAAGAGTATTATGAGGAAATGTATTTGTCCCATTCTTTTGTTGTTTCTTAGACATCTGTTGCAGGCCTTAGTATGAGACAGGAGGCGGATATAAATTAATCTGTCATCTGATATCTTCATGATGCACCAGTGGTGCACCACTGGTCATAGAGAGAAGATATACCTTGTGTATCACTGGAGGTTTTCAAGACCGTCACAATAAGCCATAGCTGAGGTTATCTTCACAATTATTCCGTTTCAAGCAGGATTCTGGGCTACAGACATCCAGAGGTACCTCCTAACCAGAATTTCATGAATATCCTTATATTACTACATTATATTCTTATAAAATACTTCTAAATTTTAAATAAGTTGAATATAGACATGTTAAATTTGTACCTAGATATTTTTAAATATCTATAAATTCTTCATATTTAATAAAAAACTGAATAGAAGCAAAATATCCTTAAAAAATATAGTAGGCTTTCATGTCCCCTATTTTCAAGCCAAACAGAACACACACTTCCTTCACATAGACATTAAAAACACACCTAAGCAGAGGTGAGGACAAATAGGTTTAAAAACACCTGGTGGTCTCTGAAACTTACAAAATGAACAGCTGAAGCATTACTTTAATCCATTATTTGAATCCACCATTATAAAGCTGTGAGGAGAAATTACGGTTCCTGCTAGTTGGTGGGTTGGGGAGGATGGATTCGATGTGTTGTGAAACAGCTTGCTAACCTGTATGTGGTACCTAACAGCACAGATAACCCAGAGTCTTTTCCACTGGAAAAGGTGGCAAGTAGACAAAAAAGCTTTTAGAAGACCCTGTCTGCAGCAGGCAACATAGATAACAGTATGTGCACCCTGCTTAGACTCAGATAAGGGGACAGTCATTCGGCTGCACTGCCTTAAAGGCCCTGAAGTCAGAGTGCAAGAACAGAGAAAGATACCATTGGTGGCAACCAGATAAATAACTATTTAGCAAACTGCTTTGGATTGCAACAAAAAGAGGTCCCTACTGTGGGTGCTGTACTGCAGCGTAACAGTAGAGCTCATCGACATGGGGTTGTCACTGATTTGCTGCCTGGTACTAAAAAGAGAAGAGAGAAATCACTTCTGTGGGCTTTTAGAACAAGCTCTTTGCTTTCTGGTTACAAGATGCTTACAGATAACAAAATATTTATTTTCCTGCTTCATGGGAGGGAGAAAACATTAAAAATCCTCAACATTCTGCATCCAGATGTGCTGCTTTTTTTCCTAGAGGTGTCTTGACTGAGCATCTATATTGAATACTACACATAATGGAGCTCTTCCTAGGAAAAAGACATTTTCTGAGGGTAATTGTTGTCATTTTCTCAGTATACTCCTTTCTTTACTGCCTTACATTGAACATAATTTTAAAAGGTATTTGCCTAGAGATCATGAAAGAATGGGAGATTGGTTGTTTTCTTTTTTTGTTTCTTGAGCCCCGAACATAAGAAAAAGATTATGATATTTACTATAATTATTTCTTTTAGATGAGGACTTTCACAAAGACACAAATATGATATCCACAGCCCCTTTAGACACCTCACTTAAGTAATTGAATCTTTTGCTCTTCAAGAGTGGCCTATTACAAAGCAAATTGGTGCTTTGTTTCCCTTTAGCAATTTTTCTTCTCTGATATCCCAATCTTGCCAGTCAGTTAGGACTAGCACATTCTTCCATTTGCTTGAATAAACTACTGTAAAACGTACTCAATGACCTACATGAACATAATGTTCAATTTACTCCCTAGGACTGAATGACAAAGGAAAGGTGACTTTTAATGATTCTAAAAGCATTGAATGAGATCAATAAACCCTCAAAGATTTGATCCCAGGAGACCTCTTAGCATCTCTCTTTGCTCATAGTTTCCTTTCAGAGAAGATTGTATGCGAAAATGAAGTTCTCTGTCTGTTAATGGATTTTTAGGCTCTTTCGTATGCATTAAGTAAAGTATAATTAGCACCTGCATTCTTCAAGCTTTCAAGAATGTTACTTGTGTCTGTCTGCTATTTTCTTGTTTTGATGAAAGTTGCAACCCTTCGTCCTCAAGAGCTTTGTTATAAAAAAAATACTTTCTACAGGAAAACGGTGCCATAAGTAATTATTTGATTTAGCAAGAAAATAATTTTTTTCACAGAAAAGTCTTATTTCTAAGTTTATTTTGAACAAATAGATTTAAAGTTAAATACTACAGATAAATATAGACTCTTCTAATGCGTCTCATTCAGCTCATTAGCAGTATTTATGTTTTGCATGGCACTCTGAGTTCCTTTTTAAGTTTATTTTCCCTGAAGAGAGAAAGCAGGATGCCTAGGTAGTTCCTGATTTAATGCATCATGGGAATGGTATCCATATGAAAGGGTATTTTGGCGGAAAAAAAAGGTGTATCAATTAGTTCAATGGCAACTGAAATGCATTAATTTTAACAATAAATTAGGTTTACCAGATGTTCTGATTTCTGTTACTGACTCTCACTTACCTGATTGATATAACAGCAAAGAATTACTCTTAAAAGTCTACATTATGGAAATGTATATGGCTTTGGTTTTTTCCCATTTTTTTTCTTCCTGGGTCACAGGGGCAGCCAGAATTTCAGGGATTTGGCAGATAAACATTTTTCTAATAGAAGTTTCTTCTATGTAGAGATTACTACCACTTTTGAGCATTTACTTGTATAAAATCTGCTTGTAATTGAAGCAACTTTTTATTTGATTTCAAATATATGGTCACAGGGACTGGAACACGAATGTCCCAGTGTTGTACTAGCACATTAGAGACATAAAAAGAAAGCAACCTGAAAAAACTGTAATTGTTCTATTTCTCAAGCTAAGTTAGATACAGAATCCACATCTTGTAAACTAAGTTATGTCCACCTATTTTAAAATATACACAAGCATTTGTAAGACAAAGGAGAATGAAATACGTACCGATAGATAAGAAAGTACAGTAATTGCTAAAATGAATGTAAACAGAAATCCAACTAACCTGACATGTTTTCTCTGACAGAGGGGCCTGATACACCAAAGAATAATCACACATATAATTCAATTTTTCAAAAGAGGATTCATGTTTATAAAACTGCCCTTGTTACAATTTGCTAGAACAGGGATTTTGGTGTGCTAGATTAAGTTAATAACACATTTTGACAATCCAATCCTGTCTCTCTCTTCTTTAGAGAAACTCAATTATACATTTAGTTGTATAACACAGTAACGAAGCTGTAAGTTTAAGGATCAAATGGACCTGCTTTCTGTTTGTAAGTTAAATTGACATTTAAAGCAGTTTGCTGGAGTGTTGTTACCTGATTCAATGGCAGGTCTGGATTTCAAGGTATTTTCTGAATTCTATTGCTTTCTTCATTACTTCTCACAGAACAATGAACCCATCACTGGCTGTCTCTTCCTTCATTTCCTCATAAGAAAAATAGAAATGACAAAGCAAAACAAAGCCATCTTTTTCATTTGATCAATTCACAATACACTGTTCGAGCCTGAAGCTGGCAGTCAGGAAGTGCACACATGTAAGGGAGAATAAGGAGACCCATCTTCCCTGTGTGCTTTAAGTATTATGCATGTATACAATATGCACACAGGCACTCAAATATTTCTCACTAAAGGAAAGACACTAAAAACCTTGCTCAGATAAATTGAATACTTGGCTATGTTATTAGAGAGCTGTAATTTTACATGGAAATTTATAAGCAATTTCTCGTGTAGTTTCCCACGTTTCCTTAGAATAATCCCATTATACTGAAATGAAGCCACATTCCCAGAAGCATTGGTGACTTTTAGGCTAAACTAATGTACTTGGAACAAGGCCACAGAAGTCATTTTAGCATTATTTAGAATTACAATCAGCTACTGAAAGATATGTTTTTTTCACACTGAAGTACAAACCCTGCTCTTTACTGAGCAATAGAGAGATTTTGTTCCTCCCACTCTTTTCACTAAACTCCTTATCCCTCCTACATTTTCCAAACCTAAAATGGCTTTTTGCAATGATCATTTGGCAGAAGAAATTAAAACTTAACATTTTCCACAACATTTTCTCATTTTTTATTTGTTGTCAAATTTTCCATGAAAATATAATTTGAAAAATTGAAAATTGTTCCCATTTTTCTTTTAAAGTAGCCATTACTTTAAAAAATAAAAAGTAATTCCCTGATTCTTGTAAGGCAAATCAGTTGGATTAAACTGCAAATCTTCTCCAGACTTCAATATAGCCAGACAAATCCAAATTTCATTCTATATCCAATTGCAGTTCTGAATTCAGGTATGTTGTTTTAACCCTTTAACTCCCTCATCTCAAGTCAAAATCATCAAAGGTAACTATTTTAATACTTGCAGTGTCTGAATTGAGGAAAGCCTGTAGCTCATTACAAAAGGATTTACATGAAGATAAATCACTTAAAAAATTAAAACTGTTATTAATAAGAATCCTTCACTGAAATCTGAGTGCATACCTTCTTTCCCTGTTTTGTCTTCCTTTGCCCTTCAGGCAGACTCTTTATCAAAGGAATATAATAAAAAGATGCTTAATCTGATCTATACCCTGTAGATTATGGACAGAAATTTTGTTTGGCATTGACAGCAACCTCTGAACTATTCCCAACAATGCAGCTGTAAGAAATTTGACAGGTTTAAAAATCAGTGGGATCACTCCGAGAAGTTTAAATCAGAGCTCTTACCTAGGCTCCTTATTAAAATAAATTAAAATCAGAAAGCTTCAGATAAACATTAAAACAGGTATTCTCTGTTCATGATGGTAAATATCTTCATAAGACTTAGCTGAACTGAATTAACGGTAATCACGTTACTTACTTAGAGAGGAATCCAGGTCTCCTATTTACTAGCTCACTTAGCTCTATGTCAGTGTAATTTTCCTGTCAAAATATTGACTAAAAATAAAATAAATAGAATTAGTAGTGACCAAACAAATTAAATAGTTCATGTTCTGGCAAAAAACCACTTTTTTGTGTCTTGAAAAAGAAAAATACTTCCTGTCAACCCAATTTTATTGAGGACAGTAATATGTACTGGAAAAATTAAATAAGTAAATAGAAGCAACTATACTTTTGTAGAAAACAGTCATAGGTAACTATATTATGAACCAATCCTTATAAGAAGGTAGAAATAACTGGCTTTTTTTAAGCCACTATGATGGAGTTGAAGAGTTTATGGATACATATCACATGTATATTATCTAATCTGTACCATGTTTCCAGCACATTTTAAATATTTTTTAGACAGAAAAGGGACTGCATTACTGGCTGAGCACTCACCATGGCTGTATACACTTCAACTCATCTATTTTCTGGCAAATTATTTTCTCTCCTCCACAGTCCAAAAAACCAGGGTAAAGCTCAAAGCACAATAGCATTTCTACAGAGTCTATAATCTCACAGAAAAATCGCACCTATCAGTTCTCTACATCACTCCATAGACCCTTCAAAATAGTTTTCATAACTTCTTCCTGATTTCCAGCTCACCAAAAGAAGATTTTTACATGTATTTATATATGAGACACGTGGGAGGTTATTCCTTCCCAGCAGGTAAAGGAAGCTTGAAAAAATCAGACAGGTTAAAGCTAATAATGAGAACAAAACTAGGACTAATCCCATGTGCTTGGTTAATTATTGTGGTTTTACATTTACTCCGT
Source organism: Eulacestoma nigropectus (assembly GCA_013397775.1). Lineage (NCBI taxonomy): Eukaryota > Metazoa > Chordata > Aves > Passeriformes > Eulacestoma > Eulacestoma nigropectus. The sequence goes on along the minus strand of VZTE01004350.1, from coordinate 3,366,650 downwards.
CTATATTTTTTTTTTCCTTTTTTTTTTTTTTTCTTTTGTCATCATTCTTTATCTGTTTCAGGGACTGGCAAAACAAGCAGCGCTGGAAGATCAAATTCATGTGATTCCTTTGGACTCTGAATGCTCAAGCTTCAACTTCTTTTTTTCAAAAAAAAATAAATCCTTACTTTTTAATCTTTTAGAAGTGCAATTAATTTGTGTTGATTTGTTTCCTTTGTTTTCTAAATACAGGTATTTAGTATTTTTAGTATTTAGTATTTTTGAAAACTTTCTTTTCCCGTTTATATTCCTTATGAAGGCTTAAGATCATTCTACACCTGGACTGTAACAAGAAAGAAAAATACAAAAAATACCACAAATTACTTCTGAGTGCACAGGGACCACAGCTTCTCAGAGATATCTGCCAGCTCACAACTGAGGAAAAGCAAAAACCAGCATGAACCTAGAAGTAAAAATTTCACCTGTAAATTTAGTTTTCCCTTAGTTAAAATGAAACAAAATGGCACTGGTTAATTATACATGGACTTGAAAAAGAGATTCTTCATAGAATACGGCTGTGAGATCTATTTTAGGGAACATGACAGGGGCTGCTATGATCCAACACCTTCATACGTCACGTAACTTCACATGCTGCTGAACAACCACAGCCAGTGTCAGCAAACAAGTTAGATGAAAACCTTCTGACAAAACATTTTTGTCATTTTAAAAAGCTCCCAGAAAACAGCTTTATTTCAATGAAATACCCTTATCTCAATGAAACCCCCCTGGAAAACAAATGCAGCCAGGAAACAACCTTTTTCTCTCAGCTTTGTCATCCATGTACTCTCCATACTTCCAGCTGCAAGGCTTACAAGCCAACGCTCCAAATCATTCTGACCAAGGCAAAGTGCTCTCAGAAAATTTCTACACCACGAAATAGGGCAACTGACCAACTTCAAGCCTTAGCCTCAGCTGTTTAACTGTGAGCTCACTTTCTGATACTGTTCTTGGCTCCTCTGCTGCTTCTCTCTCTCTTGCCTGAAGGGAACTAAAGCTGAATGATGCAGTTTCTATCCTCATCTCACTCTTACGTAGCAACACAGTCACAGCCTCAGTTCTCTAAAGTAGCTGAGGTCTGGCTTATTGCCATATACCCATTTTTCTGACAACAATAAAAGTCAACAAGAGGTAAAGGGCATTTGATTTCCCAGGACAAAAAAGAAGTAAAAATCTCTCTTTAGAGTATTGAAAAGCTCTGCTGATGACTTCCTAACACTAAAAGAAGTGGGCTTGGGCATAATTCTTTAACCATGAGGGCAAACTGAAAACAAAGGCAGGTTTTACATGGCACCTCTCTCTCCTCTCTGCCCCCACAGGATGGTCTCATTCCTACAGTCCTAGGCACAGGCCATGCCCTGACCCGTATCCAGACTTTATGCCAACAGAGGTTTCACTCTTACAAAGTCACACTAGTTAAGCAAATGTAACACAATTTCTGAGCAATAGAGTACAGTCCTCCATTACATGTGTCAGGTCTTCTTAAAGTCCTTCCTCCATCGAAGAATTTAAGCATATGTTTAATGGTGTTAAAAAAATGAAGGGTATTTTAGTTCCTTAAAATAAAGAACAAAATCAAGCATCTGCTGAGCCACAGACTAAATCCCTAAGGACCTTGGCACTTGTCTGTACAGAAATTGCTCCCTTTCCTGCTGTCACAGCTGAGGCTACATCTGTCAGCACTGATGGTCAGCTGCCTGCTGTTGGCAGAGGAGATTCCTCAGCTGTGACTCTCTGGCCAAATGACCATCAGAACTGGAATGGTTTGGGCTACTGTCATTGTAGGCAATCAGAAGCTCAGCAAAATATTATACACGTGTGAGTACACACATTGTAGGCATACACATACAGGATCTTGCTTGTTTGATAGATCTGTAGTCGGTATCAGATGTGCTTTTGTGAGTAAATACATTTTGCCTTCTTGGTGTCATATAAAAACTCTTCCTTCTTAGGCCAAAACTCGTGTCCGCTTAAAACAATAGAAAATTACTCATCATTTAAATAAGTTTATCCTGTTAACTGTGCAGAACTGTAGATTATTTTAATCACAGTTACTATACAAGACCGTGAACTCTTGATTTTATAGTTTGTCTCATGTCTCCTGAAATCACATTTTAGCCAATGTTGGGCTTTTTAAAAATTGCTAATCTAAATATTCAGTGAATTTTGAAAATTTAAAAAAAAAAAAAATGAAGAGTCATTATTTTCAGTTAGTCCTCCTGATTATATTGCTATTTGCAGTGTATAGCAAAATCCATATTCATTTTAATCTTGCTGGCCAGCTGGTAGAATTGCTAAATACCATTATTTCAGACAAGATGGAGTACCAAATTAGTCCAAATATTCAGACAGCTTTGGCCTGGTGGAGGCTAATTTGTCTTTTAGCAGTAAAAATCTAAACCACGTTAGCAACAAACATGCAAGTTGTTGTTCATAAATTTTGCAAGTGACGCTCTAGGGAAAAGGATGACCATGTGAAACAAATTCCTTACTGTAATTACAAACACAGTATTTTTAGAGAGATCTCTATTTAAATTGCGTTTACCCAAAGTAATGGAGATGTAATAATTTCATTGTTTTATTTAGAGCATTCACCACTCTAGTTTTTGTGCAAATGACGCTGCATGGAAATCCTACTACTTGATCATATGACCATTTCCTGTATATGGGCAAAATTGTTATAAACAGCCCTGTGCTACTCAGGCTTCTCAGTTTCCTTCTTTCCCACCTTTGATCTTCTCACTTGTGTTTTATCAGCATCATATTCCAATCTTCTGCCTTAAAAAGTCTGCAATTGTCTCTGGCATCAGTTAAATTGAGGATTTGTACCGATAATAAGAAAGAAGTTCTCCAGTTAGGGAAAAAGGGACTCTGCCATACATATTTGGAATTTAGGGCTCAGGCAGTGCCAAGATAATGAAGTCCCATTCAAGCCTGAAAAGCTTCATAGCAGTATTGTGTTGTCCTGCGTGGCAGGTTTGGAACACACACACAAACACCTAAACACACACAGTCTCACCCACGATGCCCTACAGGCATACACCTCCCCTGCTCTTACAAATTCCCATGACCAGCTTCTGTGGACCACTGTCACTGGACACAATGTTAGCCAGACCTCTCATTTGAATAGTTAATGCTGTTCTTAGACATTCTTATAACTGGATAAAAGCAAAGAAACAAAACTCTGGACATAGTGTTATTTTTACAAATGCTACTCGAGAAGCAGTGTGCAGCTGTGCAGCTGAATGTTGTGAATGTCATCATTGTAATATGAGGTGAAAGATAATGAAGTCTCTATGAATAATTCTGTTGTTATCCAGCTCTAACGCAAATTCAGAAATGTTCTTTTTCTCTCATTACAGAGGACTTAATAAACAAATTGTACACCGCCAAGCCTTGACTGTTCTCTCAACTATTGTTGCTTTTGCTGCCACAAAAGGAGTGTTCTTAAATCTCTTCAAGAAAACATATAAGGTCTCTCAGGAACTTAGAAGAAATTAATTTAATTTGATAGTCTGGAGTCTATTCCAAAGTCTTGTAACTTTCTTCAGCTACATGAATTTCAAACAAAATACAAGCTCTCAGTCAGCTCAGAGTTTATCTGTTTCACTTATGAAGGCTATTCTGCTCACTTAATAACAGGGCACTTCTGGAATGCAGAAGTATGAAAACTCTTTTCATCCTGGATTATTGAAGGTGCAGGACACTACCCCTGACCTTTGTGTAAGCATGGAAGAAGTCCCTGCTGTTCTTCAGCCTTACCAGCTGCAACAAGTGTCACAGGAAACAGAGTGAAAACTACACATATGTTCGGGTTGTTGCTGACAGTTCTGTCAGGTTAAAGAAATCACTTGGAATTTCACCCACATTTAAGACAATGATTTAAAGTATTAAATTCCTTTAAAAAAGAAGTTCACTTAGGTTACAGAGAAAATCATAAAATTCCCTTACATTCTTCCCCAGATAGACGTTGATTTTTTTTTTTTTTACATAGTGATACTGACAACTCACATATATTCACTAAGAGTTACAATGGCTCTGGTGTGAGTCATTTACCCATGCTACAAAAAAGGACATAAGCAACAAGATATTCTCTCTGTATTTTGACTTTTTCTCAGTGCAAGGACACCATAATTGAAAGGCAAAATAAAATTTTCTTTCAGTGTTGTTCATTTCTTGTCTACCTGCAAAATATTAGTTCATGAGACTCCAGTTTGTCAGCATCCAAGAAGTCCTTGAGCTGGGAAAGGGGTGAGTGTGATACCTTATGATCCCGTGCTTGTCTGAGATACACATGGGCTCAATCAGTAATATGGTTACATCTTACTGCTAATATAGTTTAACTTATAATCTGATAAAACATGATAGATAAATATATTTTCTAATTAGAGACGATAATGTTGCATCAGAGATACAGAAAATACACTAAATAAACACACTTTAGCCTCTAGGAAATATAGTCATACTTATGTGTTATGTAATTACTTTAAATATCTGTGTAATCAAGAACATACTCATTCTTTTTAATGTTTTTTATTCTGCAGTGAAATCTATTGCTTTCAGATGATCTTTTAGTACAGGAAAGAAACAAATGCCTTCATTCTATTTTCACCAAGAGATAGAATAACACATCATTTGTATAGAAAGTGTTTTTCTGAAAGATTTCAGAGATGAAAGCTTCCAAAGATGCATATCTCTATTCCAATTATATTTCTTACTATTTTAATTTACTTATTTATTTTCACTGACCAGGACTTTGAAACATGCTTTAGCAGTCCAGGTTCAGGGGAAAAAACCAACCAGGTGTTTCTGTCATTCTAGGTGCTGGAATAAAGGTTTTGACAAAGCAATCAAAATGTATTCAGTTTGCAGGAAGGAAACAGAATTCTACAACATACATAATTTTACACACCTCTCAGACCTGACCCAGGGCCTTTCTAGTTGTTCAAGGCTTATGAATCCACACTGATACAAATAATTTCCTTTACAAAAAGTTATCATCATTTCAAGAACCGTGAACTATGGGGAAAACATGCAGTCAGGCCAATTTAGTTCCTCGATGTCTCAAGAGGGAACTCAACTTGCAGTGCTTGTAAGGGTAGACTCTACACAGAGATGAGTATTTTGAGGCACCAACACCAGTGGAGCATCTCTGAAACCAAGTGAGGGAAGAGACTGCAGTATAAACCACTTTGTCATTTTCTGATAGAAAACCAGAATGCTCTTCTACTAAAGTGTTTTCCCAGGCTCATTGCAAAATAAGGAAAAGCAGGTCTCAAAATAAGAAAAACAGGTAAGCATCACATTGGTGGGAAAGAAACTCAGTCTTCCTACCCACTCTTCTGTACAGTCATAGTATTTGTCAGGGAAGTGAGACCCATGTCTTTAAGTGAACTTCACTCAGCTACCTGTGCCTTACAGATCTATGCTTACTTCAGTACAAGTTAAATGGTAACTGGAATGCATAATGCAGAATACAGACCTGATGTTCTGTACAGACCAAGCTAAAGTCATGGGCCATCATGATTGTATTCAGATTCTGATAAGACATGAAGAGGCTTTCATTCAAGACTTCTTGAAAAGTGAAGCAGGAACTGAATTCCCAAACAATTCAGCTTGATTGAGAGGACCATGGCTTAATTTTTCATAACAAGTACAGTCAAGTCATCAGTCATTTTTGGTTAATTGCTGTATGAATCACCAGACTGACTAAAATACAGGACATTACTCCCTCACAGCCTGTGCTAGATCACATTATTTGTGGTACAGTAAATGTGCATCACTACTGCCCACAGTGTGCCAGTGCTTTACAACATAACTTCAAAATATTGTCATCTTCACATATATGTTGTAATATCTGACAGATTAATACTAGGAAATAGGCTGTAACTGGAAGAATAGCCAAAACTGGAATAAATTGCCTTAGTCAGGTTAAGAGACCTTCACCATCCGAGCTGTAAAAGCAGATTAGACATATGTCTGTCACAAGTGGTTCCTTTTGCCTTGAGGAGGCTTCAGCAAGTCTTCTACAAGCCTTTTTTTTAGGATTCTAAAATACTCCTATACAACTCCCAAACGTATGAACATGAAAACACAGGGTGTGAAAATCCCAAGCTTTCAGTCACCAATATACAAACGAGTCTGAGAGAAATAAGAGGATATTTTCTTTACTCCACAGGTGAAAGAGAAAATTCTATTTTATTAAATAAGTAACATACATAATTTTTTTTCTATTGAAAACCTGAAATCTTCCCCCCAAATTAAAATCTCCAATAATGTTTCTGAAGTAAATCATGAAACTATCCATTTAGAAATTACACAGGATATGACACAGTCATAATACCATCAAGTCAGGAACCAGATATGATGGAACATGACTGATAACAATGTTGCCTGAAGTATAGAGATGAGTTAGTAAGTTTCTGAATTCTGATATAAAAGCTAGGGGTTTTTTTTAGAATAAATTTTCTGTAAGAATATCCTGGTACATTGTACATAGAACTCAGCAGCCAGTCTAAATTCAGGGAAAAACTAAACATGAAATATATAATTCCAAAGTCATTAAATTCTCCACACTGATTCAGTGGTTAAACATTGCACAGTTAGAAATACTGTCACTGTTGTCCAGACCTGCTGATCCAGCTTCAGGTAATAGATACAGATAATCCTTCAAATTTTCTAGCCTAAACAAATATGACAAGGTTTATTAGTTAAACTTATTTCTTAAACTAAAGGCTTAATCATCTGTCCTTTGTTTTCCGATTTTTTTTCCATTTTTTGGGTTTTTTTTTTAAAAAAAACAGAAAGAATTGTGTTTTCACTACTCAGCTTATGTCTTTCTTGTAAAATGAGAAGATAGAAAAATAATTGTTTTTATTCCAATATACAATCCAGATGAAGCAAACCAGTATAATATGTCTCTAGTCAGACTTCCTTTGGTTATAATTGTCAGTTCTCAATTATTCATCTCTTTACCATGGAGTATGAAAAATCCTTAAAGAAGCTGATTGTTAATTCAAGCTGCCCCATTTCACAAAGCAAGGAGGAATGAATTGTATCTCTTCATCTGAGTACAGGCTTAGGTGTAAATGAACAATTATGCCCATTTCGTTTATATGCTTGCAAAATACACAAAAAAAATATTTCCAACATCAGCACAAAAGCAAGATGAAAATTGGTTTAAAAAAACTATGACTCAATCCCTCAAAACATAGTAAATTCATACAATAAACTGCACTTCATTAAGAGAGAAATGATCTTTGCAAACACTGACCTAAGTCAAAATAAAAAGACATTTAGAAAATAGGTAGGAAATAACTGGTAAGAACACAAAAGCTTACCTCAAAAATTTTCACTGACACCTGCTAAGAGAGCTTATGAAGATGACCCAGTTGGAGATAGGGTAATCAATACAGGAGTTGAACACTACCTCAGTTACCTGGGATAAAAGTCCTTCCAGTAATACATGTTTCATTCCCAAGAAAAATATGGAACTGTCTGAACCCTGAAACATGTGCTCTGAAAATGAGAAGCCTTCAGCTACTTTCTCAAACTAAATAATGACTTCTCTTGTGCTTAAGGATCAAATCAAGGTTGTGGATAATAAAGTCTGCCTGTCAAACTCTACTGAAGTTTAAATAAGAGTTTGTGTTGCAGATTACATCTACATAAAATATCAAAGCTGTGAGGTCACAAGAAAAATAGCAAAAGAAATCATGACAAGTGGAATTAAAAAGGCCCAGACAGTTTTATGAGTGAATACGTGGAAACATAAATGGTGTTACTATATAACCTTAAAGAATAAGTTGCATAGTTATTACTTCTGCAAAGCTTTTTGCTGTGCTCCAAATAATTTAATTTCCCTTGTTCTTTGTCAAAATAGGCAGACTTGATAAAGAAAAGACAAAGTTCTTGCAGAAGAGGGTCCAGAGAGGATCTCATTTGCTGAGGTTCATTAACAGGACTAGAGGTTTGACAGTGAAAAACATTAGTTTTGTAAGCCCTTTCTACTGAAAAGATAGAGTAGAAATCAGCTACACCATTTTTATTCCCTTTCCTTCTATTCCCACTCAGTCCTACTTCCCAAGCAAAGTAGTTGAGAAATTCAGATTGTCTGGCAACTCTGTCTGCTAGCGTGGAACGTGGTTAACAACAAAAAGAGGGGGAAATAAGCTGTTTGTGATTCAGGCACAATGGAAATTACTAATTTACTTTTCTTTCTTGGATTTCTAATCTCTACTGTCAAAGTCTGACTCCCTGAATAAATATTTTAAGAGAGCTTTGATAATCTTGAAACAGTCTGAGCTGGTATAAGCACAGACAGGCAGACACTATCAAGCTTCCAGTCTTCTCATCAGAAGACACAAAATAAATATGTGTGGTACCCTTTTTGCTTAAATTTTTTTCTTTCCATGAGAATAGAACAGTCACTTCATCTCCTAAATATATTTAGAACATTCCTGTCCTGTATCTAAACCTGGAATGCCTTCATGTTCCTGAAATTTCTATAGCCCCCACAACTCCTCAAGTATTTATTCTACAGGATTGAACACATCAGTACCCAGTTCAAAAATAGCACTGAAAGTGGTACAAAAATGATTACCTGAAGCAAGTGTAAGACAGATCAGGCTTCTGTATGTGAGAAAGCTTCCATCCCAGGATCACTACTGTTGTGTTTTACCAAGTTTTGTGTTAAATGCAGAAACAGTCTTGGGAACAGGGACATGACATCCATCCTCCCCATTTCTTAACAGCTAGCCTAAGCTGCACTGCACTGGATGTCGCTCTGGTGACAAAAATAGCTTGTTGTTCCCTCCCCATTTTTTTTTTTTTT
>VZTE01004350.1:3337810-3357737 GCA_013397775.1 Eulacestoma nigropectus | reverse complement strand
TTTTTTTTTTTTTTTTTTTTTTAGAAATAAAACTGATGCCAGGGCAAATAAAATCTCTGTGGATCTTTTTCGCCTCAGGGGATCTCCATGACAGAAACTGGTTCACTCATAGCTAAAAACACTTCATTCATGGCTCCCGCCTGAGCAAAACGATGGTGTGGTGCTAATCTATGCTCCCTGGGCATGTGGCAAAATGTCTGTGCAACTGGATCTAATGGAACAGTCTGATATTGATAGTCCGACATGATGCAGAATTAATTATCTATGGGGACAGTGCTTTATGTCCACTGTTTCAAGTGTTCCCTGTGTGATGGAACTGAGCTTCTCCAGCAAAGCAGTCTGTGATAAAGCTGGTGTTCCTGTTCTTGCAGAAATTTCTGCAGAAACATATTTTCCTTCTAAAGGATATAACCTGAATTTCTGTGAAACATGAATGTTCATCAACTCCCCTCCCACACCCTACTCATGGCCCACTGGGAAATGAGATTGTGTATCTTCTAAGTCCATCCCAGAGAGCAATGTTTTAAATAAATAACTAAGACCCATTTGTCTTTGCCAGGAAATATCTTTTAAATAAATCTCTGCTTGTCCCTGTTGACTGTCACCATGCATAACTGCAATTTGTATGTCCATGACATCCTATTCAAATATTGTTCTTGCCACTCAATACAGTGCATGTTTCTCTTTTACTCTCATCAAATACCTTTGTTTTCAGTTTAAAATCTAGTTTATTTTCCTTGGTTACAGTTTTTCTCACCAGGAGATTCCCTTTTGCATTAGTATTAATATCTAAAGTATTAGCTGATGGTTTCTATACTCTAAAAATCTTCATGAAAGTTATCTCTATTATAAGATAAGGATAGCAATAAAAGCCAGAGACATGGATGATTTTTTATGCTTGACACAGTACAGGGACATTCTTTAGGGACGGGCAAATCAAGTACAAATTTTAGTGCTACTCAGCCAGCTGAACACTGCTTGAATGACACTGCAGGCTCTGCTGCAGACTATCCATCTGAGATACATGCGCAATGTCAGATTCGAGAGCAAGAAGAGACTGGGATCTACAGCTTAACAATTAAATATTGGTTAATATAGATCAAACTTTTAATTTGAGCAGTTTCCCAAGTTTTGGACTTTACAGAACTGAGTTCTGTAGGACATCCCACCCAACATACACCATAAAATAAGTCCATGTACATTAGCAGCTAACAAACCTCATAAACACATTGGGGGCTTCTGCAGAGAACAGGAACATTTCCTGCAGGGAAAAAAAAAAGAACAATTAAGGCTAAATAGACATTAGCTGTATTCAATGTTTATTAGAAGGCATATTTGCCTGTCTCTGACAGCCTTTCTGGTACCTTTCTGTAAAATGGCAGCTAGCTATCAGACTCTCTAGACACCACTGAGGACCAAGGCCTGCAATATTTTAACAAGTATTAAAGACAGTTCTAGGTTCCACCAGAAAAAGAGAAGAGGTATTCCTGTGGATGCTCTAAAGTGCAGGAGTCACCAATCCCATGTACTCATCCTCAAATGTATAATTTAGGTTGACTACAGACTTCTCAGAATGGGTCTTATCTGCTAAAAAGGATGGGCGTCTGTGGACTTAGCGAGTATTTGCAATGCAATAAAGAGCTACTTGAATCTCTGCCCTGATGCACTGAAGTTTTTAGAATGTGTTCTCCAATTAATCATGTCTTGACACTCCCTTCACTTTTCAGTTATAATTGAAAGACCTAAGGGTCTGAATTTCTTCTCACAAACATCAATACACTGACATAATTCCAGTGGACTTAACTCACATTTATATTAATGTCTTTTTATATCATTCAGCTTTAAGTTAGATAACAGTATACCAGAGTATTAATCAGAATCAGGCACTGAATTCTTGACTAGAATTGCTCCCTTACACAAAACTGAGAAAACAGAATCAGCAGCTGAGACTTGTTTTAAGTAAGTGCAGAGGTTGCCCTTCCTATAAAGAAAGGAGCTGTGAAGCTCTTTAGTCTGACTGAAAGCTGAAATATCTTTGTTTCTATGCTTTGCTGCTTTTATCACCATCAAACATAAAGCCAAGAGAAAAAGAAGGATGATTAAACACCCACTAGTGGAAATCCATGGATGCAAAGCATTTCTCACTTGGGCTCTTAGCTGTCAGGACTTTTGTTAGGCAAGGGTGGTTTGCAGCAGCATACACCTGTCAACAGTTACAGAAGTTACTTTAAAGAAGTTTATCTGCATCCATCTGGAGAAAATAACTCCTAGTGACAGAAATGCACATACTCACAGTCAACAAAGATGATGGCAGTGAACAAGTCAGAAACCAAAATGATAGCCATAAAACTCTTTGTTTACATTTGCAGAAATATATGTTTTCTATAACCGCCTGAAGTTTGGAAGGCTGCAATGCCATATACCATCAGAGACAAGTGTGTACCTCTCTCTCTCTGGATTTCTCAAGGCACACACTGCATCAGTTATAAGAGAATAAAGAAGCAAAGAAATACAGCAAAAGGTAAATGGGAGGAGAATAAGCCAAAGTACAGTTAAGTCAGGCTTCCTGAGCATCAGATCAAGGGAGAGGGTGTTTCTTAGGGAATACAGCAATGAACTCGTAGTCAAGAACAATGAATCATATTCCTGGTTCCCATGTTGATTGTGTAGCTTTGCTCAAATTACTGATTTTCCCCATTCTTCATTTAACACAGCGTGCTGGTTTTGGCTGAGATAGTCAATTTTCTTCACAATAGCTCATATTTTGTGGGGCTGTGTTTTGGATTTGGGCTGGAACTCATGGTGATAATACAGAGGTGTTTTTGTTATTGCTGAGCAGTGCATGCACAGAGTCAAGGCCTTTTCTGCTCCTCACACCACCCCACCAGCAAAAAGGCTTCAGGGGCATAAAAAGTTGGGAGGAGCTGACCCCAGCTGACCACAGGGATATTCCAGGCAGTGTCATGCTCAGTATATAAAGTTGGGGGAAGAAGAAGAAGGAGGGACATTCAGAGTGATGGTGTTTTTCTTCCCAAGTGACTGTTACGTGTGACGGAGCCTGCCTGCCCATGGGAAGTGGTGAATTAATTCCTTGGTTTCCTTTGCTTGCACATGCAGCTTTTGCTTCACCTATTAAACTGCCTTTATCTCAACCCAGGAGTTTTCTCACTTTTACTCTTCTGATTCTCTCCCCCGTCCCACTGGGGGCAGTGAGCAAGTGGCTGTGTAGGGCTCAGCTAACGATGGGGGTTAAACCACAACACACAGACACACAGAAAGAAAAATCAGGTTCAGTTCATTGTTCAGCTAGTCTGAAATCCTCAGATAAAGCCTACTGAACATGACTGTTCTAAATGTCAACAGCTTGCACAGCTGAGGCAGCCTGGAACTTCTGTGACAAAGAAGGATGGTTGTAAAGCTTTGCCAGCCACTGAAGAAGACTGAATGCTGTAGAGGGAAAAAAAAAAAAAAAAAAAAAAAAAAACATACAAAAACCAAAAAATTATCTGCTTCTGTAGAAAAGTAAAAATTGTTAATATTGACCAGATGGTAAGAAAGCCTTAGTGTGGTAAAGGAGAAACTGCAGTTCTGTTCTGGGTTACAGCAGAATGAACCTTTAGTAAAAGTTTTTCTGCATAATCCTTCACTGTGCTTTCTTTTATGTAAGAAGACAATGTGTAGACAATGTTTTCAATTGTTGTGGAAAACACACTTTCATACATATTTGCTACTGCTACATATGAATTGTGCTTGGACTTGTACCTGTATGCTTGGGCTGCCTTAAAATAAAGTCTAATTTTTTTACAGCATGATCCTGCAAAGTAACACATTCCTTTGTGTTCTAAATCCAGAGTGATTATTCTGGAGGAGGTGACCAATGTACTTTTTAATACTTTGTTTCTTCCCAGATCAGACCAGTCCTCCCATTAACAACTTCACTATTTCCTAGACGCTAATTTGAATTTTGATGTATTGCCATTTTCATTTACTTTCTTTTTCTACTATTTGGACTTTGTTAACAGAGTCTGCACAAGTGTTCCCATCAAAGCCAATTTGGAATTAATCTTTCAAGTAGGAGCTCATGTCACAGTATAAGATGTTCTAGTCACTAACATAGTGCATCTGCTACATTTCCATCATCCCGTAAGATTGTACTTCTGCTTTAAAAAAAGCACTGACATTTTTGCCTGTCAATATTTTCTCATTGCTCGTGACATAGTTGTTCTCAAAACTCACAGTGAATCCTTTCTATGTCTATATACACCATAATTATGCAGGAATGAAAATCAGATTTAACACATATAATTGCCATAATCATGTATTTGGACTTCTTTTTTACTTGGAACAAATCCTTTCCCCAGTTTTTCCCTTGCCCCAGCAAATACCCACAGATCACAGCAAATAAACTGAAGTGTCTGCATCATCAGACCTTCCTTTGACCAAACTGTATAGCACCTCACTGGCTTTCACTCTGAAGATTATTTGGAAGGCATCCTAATCTATGTTACCAATGGGTGTGCTGTCTTCCATTCTTTATGAAGGACATTCTAAAGGTGAAGTCAGTTAAGGCTATGAAGTTTATATGAAGCAAAATTAGTCAATGAATCATCCTTTTTCATTTGCATATAGTGCTTATTCTATCTTTTAATTTTACCAAATAGGCAATAAGGATGGCATTTACCTCACAAAAAAAAAAAATTAGACATTTCTGGTATATAGTTATATCTGATCTCATCACCTTGGGCTCCCTCTCTCACCAGTCAAGAGACTGATCTGTTTGAGAGTGATTAATGTGATCTACAGGGGATGTCTAATTTGGGCACTAAAATTCTAGGCAGAAAGACAGAACCAAAAACTCAGTATTGTGTGCATAACCAAAGACTGAGCCCCCAAAGGACTTTCTCTCAATTAAAAACAAGATCTTATCTAGAACAGTATTCAAAGAGTTGTCTTTGGTGGTTCCCACTTCTATTATTTGACATACAGTGAAAAGAGTGTTATAAGACAAAAGTGCTTTCCAGAACCAAAGTACATACAATGACAAACTACTAGGTTTATAGAATCATATTAATTTATTAAGTTTAATGATGATAGATGTCTTTCATTAGTAGTATTACTGCTATTATTAATAATGATTACCATCTATGATGACTTTTATATAGAGGGGAAATGCTGGTGATGTGTAATGAGAAAGAGTGCAAAAGATCTTGAATGTGTTTCATTTGCTTTTGCAGTTTGGTGAAACATGTTCAGAAAAGAATCACACAGTGATGGGGTGAAGCACCTGCCCAGCACATCTCTGCTGCAGTTCTGCCCTTCCTATACGAAACACCAAACTGTTGCACTGCCTGAAGAAAGGGCAGGCCTAGGAAGGAAATCTCAGTGTTTTTTTCTGATAATGATTCCCTTGTGAAAAGAATCAGTTCCTTCTGCAACAGAATATGTTCCTCCAAAACTGGAAATCTGATGCTTAACCATGCCACCACTCCATATATCTGATGGCAACCATCAAAGATGTTTGTAAGGCGGCACAAATAATCTGCCCCATCTCAGTTGTTTACTTTCAGCAGTTGCCATCCTCAGCTGTTTTCCCTCTATAGTTAGCTTTGTTTCACATGCTGGGGATAAAGGTTTTTAAGACTCATCTTTGTCTGAAGCATTGTCCAGAGTCTTTTTGAGTTTTCAGATCTCAGATCAGGAGAAGAAAATCATCTGCCTATGCAAAAACCCAAGTTCTCAGTAAGTGAGTAAAAATTCCTGAGAGAGTGTTTTAAGTTGTTACATTCTTGCTAAAGCTCCCTGATAGTGCACCTAATATTCATATTTTTTTTCAAATTCAATGCTAGTGTTTTCTTGATCATTCGCTTTCCCTTTCCACAGGGTAGTAACAATCTGACAGGGAAAATCATGATCTGTGTTTATATAGCCTAATAGGAACTGTCAAAACAGCCACGAGTCAATCAGTCATCTGTCTCTCATTTTTCAAAGCATTTTATAATTCTTTGTGGACTTGTACAGGTTCCAGACAGATATGGCACGAGATACAGTTGATTTAGAATGTCATGCATTAACAATGAAAACCTTCAAGGACTCCTCTGTCTCATTATGAAACAGAAGGAAAAGTGCATGGCAGGGAAAATACTAGACATGAATAGACATGATTATTTTTTCCTCAGTCCTTAATATGTCATGAAACATAATTCTTCTTGATCGCTACCTAATGTAACACTGAATGGCTCATACAGCTCACTTGCCCAGAGGTGCTAAAGAGCTTTAAAGTGTAGTATTGCTCTGCTGTATTGCTGACCTCTCTGTTCCCTTGGGAATTGTTTTAACTTCTCTTCCATTCTGTCAGAGAGAGCTTTCATTGCCTAGAAAAGTGCTGCCTTTCTGTCCTGCATTTCCCAGACAGACACCTACTTGTATGTGGTTTGCAGCAAGCAGCACCCGTCATTCTCTGCATGTGCTGCACATGGAGTCTGAGAACAGACTGTGTGTCCAGAGGATTGGAGATATGCTCACTAAAGGAGCAGCAGTCATGCTTTTGTGTTCTACCTGTATTCCATATTTCACCTGGATGTATAATTTAGGACTAATTTTATGTCTAAGATCAAAGGTTCTCTCTCCAGCTTAGTTTGCAGAGAACATGGCTACATTGAACAAGGATCCCTCAAGATAAATTATTTATAATCATATATCATTTAAACTGAAAGGATTTGGAGCAGTTTCCACATCACTTACACATGTTGTTAACTTCTTGACCCTCTGCCACTGAGGAAACTACTATGTTGTTCTTCCAAGAAGGAAGGAATTGGATCTTTCCAGACCATCATAAATGAAACAAGACCAAGTGCTAAGAGGCTGATTTCTTTGAGGCTGAGAACAGGTATTGATAACTACTGGTCGATCTCTTTAGCACCAGTTCTAAACTTCCTTCTGAAGTCAATGGAGACACTTTGACTTCTGTCAATTGAATTAAGCCCTTAGTTTACTCTCATAAAAATGGACCAAATTCTTAATTTTGGAAAGACCTGCTAGAACCAATGATGGAAAAGCCTAAATCCAGTGATGTGAATTTTGTTTAAGCTCGTTCTGCTTTTAAACTTCTGAGAATTAAATACTGGCGAGATTACTATGAATCACAGTTCAGGGCACACAGTTTTATGCATATCCAGACAGAAACAGCTCAAGATTCATGGTCATAGTACTACAGACTACACAATCTGAGAACCCATCTTCCATGACACATAGTTGGAATATTAGATAATGGCATGAATATCAAAACTCCCATTCTTGTTAAAGCTTTGGTAAAGTTGTCACCAACATCCTTAGTCTTGTCCAAGTGCAATTTACCTTTGGCCCTTCTTCATAACAGGGCTTTTGACCAAACTCTTGCTTGCTTGCAATGTTCAGGATTCATCCCAAGATAAAGCCCTTTGGAAAGACCATGTATCATGGATTTAGAGAAACTCAGCCAGTATATCCAAACCCAAGAAATTAGCATTACCCACCTAAATGAGGCAATCTGGAACTTGCATTCTATCTTCATAAACTCTGATAGAAGGGGCATCTCCATGGTGCAGCCTGACCCAAACTGCTTTTTGGAACCACCTGTTTCAATTGCCTACAAGAAGCATCTATGAGGACTAACTTGTGTGCCATAGACTCTTAAGTTTATAGAGGAAAATCTATGGCACAAAGATTATCTGAGTTGTCCAAAATTTTAAACAGAAAAAGAGGGTTTGGTTTTACTTCTTTCTGTCTACTAGACCGTACTCTTTCTGCTCTTTCTCATAAAAATGTGAGAAAATGCATCACATGTGGTTTATTCCTTGACTTTTCCCCCTCTCCTATCGTATAACTCTAGACCAGGGATGATCATTTAATTGTGACTCTGCACAGAAACGACATTTCTTTCAATGCTTCTAGACAGACGATAATGGCTTTGAAGAAATGTTTCACTTCAGATGCTGAGGAAATACAGGAACAGAGATTGCAACTAAATGGTATGAAAAAGGATTCTACAGTAATGCTGTAATCTGAAATGTTACTGAATAAAAATTAATTGTGAAATGCAACAGGTGCTACCTAGACCATGAACCATAGAATAACAAAAAAAAAAAAAAGGGCAAATAAAACAAAACAAAGAGATAGGAAGTCTGGCAAAAATAAAATACATGTTAGAAAATATATTTTAAATTAACTTTCCCAGGGAAAGAGTACTGGTTTTGTTCTGATGAAATCAAGTCTATCAAGTTGCTGTGGGAATCACTTGTAATCAACAACCATAATAAAGAGCCTAATAAGACTTGAAGAAATATCTGAAGTTACTCTATTGTTTCTTTCTGAGCAAAATGCAATGGCCAATCTAATTTTATGATTTGTCCATCAGGAGACCTGTAGCCAGAATTCTCTAATTCTATGCTATTTGTCCCTCTTGCAAATGTAAAATCCTTTAGAAATGTTTCAGTGCTGAAAGTTTTACACAGTCACAGAATTGTTCAGTCACAGTTGTTCCTTTCAATCTTATTTTAAAACTAGAAGTCAAATTGAGATATTTGGAAGCACACAACTGGCCTGAGTGTGGGACTCCTTTTTTCCACTCTTGAAATAATTAGCCAGAGAGATATTTTACTTAATAGGAAACATGACAAATTGTAACCTCCAGTTTTGGTATAAAGCTACCCTGCCAAATTAAAAAGAACCAGAGATCAGAGGTTACTATCATTAGCTTTTGCCTTTGGACAATGACTGCTTGTGGTTTGAATTAAGAAGTTTAGGGGACTGAATTCTTCTCTCAGTTATATCCATGCAACTGCACTGAGCATTTTGGAACTGAAGGGAAAGCAGAGTCTGATGGTGTCTTACAGTTGTTCTTACCCAAAAGCTGACCATTTTTACAGCAGAATTTGTGTATTTTTCTGGATTCAGAAGGCAGATCACATACAAAAAGTGATATGAGCTTTCCAGATAACATCAAGAGTGTTGTTTTTGTTTTTATTTTCCTGAAACACTGTGATGAAGGTCAAACGACAAAAGCAGATGGAGAGCACAACTGAGGGAATAGTGGGACTTTTGGCATAGCTTAACCTCCCCTACACCCTTACTTCCTCAGCTTCCAGAGAAGCAGTGTCTTGGAGCTTGTTGCAAAGAAAGGATGAAATGTTATACACAGTCTCTAATGTGATATAAAATAGATTCATGTCATAGAGGAGCCATTGTAAATGTTTGTATTTGTTAAAGAACTACATAAACTGGAATTAACTCTAGATATTCTTTGAGAAAACAATGTTCCAGACTGGTTTCAACAGGAGCTATGAAGTAGAGAGGCCTCAGTACAGGATTACAGTTAAAGAAAGGTATAAGCAGACTTCAAGGGGTCAAGAAATATGGGCCACTGAGTTTGACTGAAAGTGAGTTTGCTTAATCTAAGGAAGAAGAAATGACCAAAAGTGTTTTAATATATATGAAGCTATCATAATGGCATTCAATTGTTTGTGAACACTGGGGAATCAGTCAGGAAATCAAATTAAATTTTAAATCATGAGCATCTTTCTCCAATAATAAAAGCAAAAAATGTGAATAAAATATTGCACCATAGGATATCTAAGGAAGCTCTGTCTCCTTCCATTGGTCTCCAGTGGTGGAAATGTTTGATCCTGCCTAAGTACGGGAGCACAAACAAGATGGTCTCTCAAGGTGTCTCCAGCTCTGCATTTCTATGATTCCAAATTCACACAGAATTCAGCCTTTAGCATAACACACAAGTGAAACTTAGTTTTCAGATAGTCCTAACCAGACTCTGATCTAGTTGGTCCAATCTTTGTGTAGGAAAGCTGCTCTAAATCCAGGCCTGCTTTTCACAGTTTCAAATAATTTTATTTCAGCTTGAAGAATTCAGACATTTCATCTCCTCTAAGGGGCTTTTAGAAAAAGTGTTATAGATAATAGCTTTTACCACTTTCAAATTCTAATAATTTACCTCCCAAAATAGGCAGAAGATACATGGCACCTCCTTACAGTGACCTTACAAACAAATGTTCAGTAACATATAATCAGAAAGTAATGAGATGGGACTGAACAGAGAAGAAAGGAAGGGTGAAATATTATTAAGATTATGTATGACTACCTAATAAAAGCTCTTACAAAGGCTGATGGACTAAAAAGGATGTTTTCAGGGGAGGAGTCAAATGCATATATTTCTGCATCCTTTTGCAGCAAATAAGTAGCTGGCATTTTGCTGAATTTTAGGAATTCTTGTTATTTATATGCTGCAGCCGAAATGACGCTGAGAACATATGTGATGTCTTTGTGTTTGTGGGTTTTTCTTATTCTCTTAGTCCTTCAGTATTCTAAATGATGCAATTAGTATTTTTACAGTTGGGGTTTCACTTTATATTTTATTCATAGTAAATGTATATCTATAAATACACGTGCATGTACACACAGACAGAGAAAATCCTTTTACCAAGACATTAATGACTTCTGTTTGTGAAAGATAATTTTGCTTAAGCCTTGGTACCTTCTCAAATCTTAACACGTGGACCCTAATAGGTAAATGTAAAACCTTTTATTGTATAAAATTTCTATTCTCATCAGTATACAAAACTGTTTTAGAGAAACAAAGCTGGCTAGCATGATAAGTGTATGGTTAGCTGCAATACAATTCCATTAAGTCTTACTGCATTTTTTCCATATTGATGCCATCCCATTAACTTACACTGTATGTGCACCCCTTGTGGAAAGAATGATGGCAACATCTATAATCTTGGGAGGAGAAATGTGCTCTTTGGATAACAAACCACAAAAAGAATAAAACCCTGGATTTATTGGCAGAACTGGGAGAAGGATTTGTTATACTATGCTCCCCCACCCCAACAACTAATGAGAAAGCTTAAAAGGCAGAAAATCTCTCTTGTTAATTGCAATGTTGGTAATAGGAAGTGCATTAAAATAAGGATCCTTTTTCCTCCTACTAATCTAATTATGAAAAGTTCAAGAAATCATCTGAATAAGCAAAATTCACAGCAGAAATTAGAGAAGCAACTCAGAGCCATAGAAATACAATAACATATTCCTTCTGTCTAGGGCAGCAATGTTTTGTTCCTATGAAATAGAGCACCAACTTCCAAAGCTGCTGACATCACATAAAACATATTTTCCTCCATATTAATATTTAGGTTAGCTACCCTAAGTTCTGACAAACATGTTAATCATGCTTGCATTTTTAGTCCCTGAATTATTCTCATTTATATCAATTTTAAACACTCAGTCAGTGCAGATAAAATTTGAAGGTCCAATTTTACACTTAGATACCTCCTAGCTTAACTGGTGCAGAGAATAAAGTAAATATAAACCAAATTCATTCTGTACTAAGAGTGACACAATTGACCTGGAGACAGATTCTGACAACAGTCTCATCACCACAAGTGGAAAAAGAGGACTAAAAGTGGCCTAATAGTGGCTAACTTAGTGTTAGTCCTGGGAAGCTTGGAATACTAACAGAAAAATTTTTAATTTGAATCAGGATGAAGAAAAGGCAAACATTTTCTGCCAAAAATATAAATAAAATATTTTTTTAAAATAATTACATTTCCAAGAAGGCCTTATGACTTTCTGACACAAAAAAATTGTCTTATGTTCAGAACATTTTGATTTTGTTAATTTAAAAATAATTATATGCTGAAAAATTCACAACTCACTATTTTAGGGTTGGGGGTTTTTTTTAGTTGTAAGTTTTAATTTGTTTTGAAATAGAAAAGCTCTACATGTTTCAGAAATTAAAAGACTGGGTTTTAGATAACCCTACCTAATGAATTTGAGAAACACCTTTCAGTCAGTCTACACCAACCTGTACTTTGCTTAGTTACCTATTTAACTGGAAACTTCACCAGCTGAACCTTACATCTGGCTAATCAGCATATCAAAGGTAAAAACCAAAAAGACGCTTTTCACAACACAGTAGCCCCTGACATAAATCTTTGTGAAAGTATGTAACTTAGTGAAAAGCATATTCAGAGTGAGATCTTGCTGAGACACACACTTAAGAAATTATGGAAAGTATTCTCAGACACACTCCTCTGCAGTAACCAGACGTAATGTTAAATCTAACACTCAGAAGTACTTCTCCTCAGCAAAGTCAAATGCAGATGCTGACACTGTGTTTATTTCACACTGAGGGAGATCTTATTTATTTTTCCTGGGAGAAGGAGGTGCCAATCCAAATAAGTATTAAAATTATAAGTGCATGTCCCACTTTTCTTTACTAGAAGCAAACACATTTAGCATCAAGCTACTGTTACAGTAATATGAGCAAAAAGGCTCTGGGATTTCACAGTTAAGTGGAAAAAACCACAACTTATCTCAGTTTACAAATGCTGCAGGGATCGTAAAAGTTTGACAATAAAGTAAAGTCATATACAAAGACCGAAAAAATCTAGACTTTGCAATTTCAGCTCTTCTGGAATCTGAGAGTGGGCCTTGTGTGACTTCATTAGATGCTAGCTACTGAACCATGAGAAACACTACAGTAGCTTCGTTCAGATAGACTTAGCTCCACATTTGAAATCAACCAGGTGGAGAAAAAAATTCTCCAATAAAAAAATATTCATTTTCATTGTAGAGAAAAAGTCCAGCTTCAAGAAAATCCAGGCTTGATAAGCAAAAAAAAACCCTCACTCACTAGAGTACCAAGATTAAGCTCTTCAGAGACAGACTTATTTAACTTACACACAGTGCCAACCTGGTAAGTCTCACTTGCTTCAGCAACCCAAAACAATATCTCTGCATGATTTTGTATAATTCAAGATATTTCAGCATATTTGGAGCTACCTCAAGGATCTATGATCTGCTTTGCTGCCAGAATTTGCATCATGCAAATGAATCTCAGGAACTGGTTGACAGAACAATAATTGTGCTGGAAAAATCAGATCTGAGTCAAAAACTAAGATATTATCTCATGGAGTCTTGGGGATGCTTGCCCATGTCCCCATGTCCCCAGATGGCTCATTTTCCTGTATGAGTTGTGAGGCTTCCTGTACTTTTGGATTCCAGTGACCTTTAGGTGGCCTTAGCTACTGCTTGTTCCTGAAGGATTCTTAGTATATCAGTTGTGGGCTTGAGAGGTGCAAGATTTCAACTCTTAGGAAACCCAGACCAACTCTGCGTGAGCTGTATAGCTCTGCAGAAAGATAAGTCTCCAAAGCCCCTGGGATGCCAAGATTTCCAGATTACTGATTTTCATAGCTGACTATTCCTGAGCTTTCTGAAAAATTAGGGGTCTAGGCAGGACAGAGGATAACCTCCCTAAATGATTTGTAAAAAACTTTGCTCCTGCACACCAGTTTTCAAATTTTTCCCTGATTTAGGTATGTTTTGGGAGTTTTATTTTGTGTTTTGTTCTGTGGGAGTTTTACTACAAGTTTGGCATTTTCATTTAAAGCCATTCTCTTATTTTCTGCATCATTTTCTCTTTGTTTCATGTCACAAGCTCAGATTTGTTTTGAACCAAAGTATCCTCCTAGTATTAATAAGAGATATTAGATCAGTACTTTTCTTCCGCACTTATGCTTCCTTACACTGAGGGCAAAAGAGCCATAACATGTTCAAGACAATTGTGTTTCCTTCTCAGTGCTGTGTTTTATTCCTGATACTGATTACAGAATTGCAAAGAACAATTACAAGTCAGACCACATTCTTCCCTGAGTATAAAACCCTTGCATAGCTTTCAGCATATTTTAATTTATCAGCCTCATGAAGGAGCACAGAGCATGTAAATGGACTTATTTTTATAAGTATTGGTCTTTACTGGGATTGTATAAATTCTGCATCTTTGCAAGTATCTACTTGTAAATATAAGGAAACTTCATAATCATTCTCAAAACTTCTAATAATGTTCTAATGATAGCTATAAAACAGAGAAAGGTGGAATGGAAATGATCTACAGAGGAGTTCTGAAGTGATCCAACCACCTTGAGAGACAAGATTATTGAAATGCTTCAAAGGATTGCACAATGGTTGTACTTTATTTTATTGCAGAAGAGCTGTTTAGGTCTAATGCATATAAATATTTACTTACTGAAGATCTGTGGACTTGGACAGGTGACCTTAACACATACTTCTGAAGATGTCAGTTTTCCATGTCTTTCTGATAGAGTGCTTTTTACAGTTTTTAGGTGGTATTAGTTATTTAGCTTGGTATTAACTTATTTAGATAAAAGTGGAAGACACCTCAAAACTGATAAAAGCAGAAAGATTTCCTTAAGATATTAATCCCAGATCAAGCAGAAAGCCTGGCTCAGCAAAGCTGATGTGACTGTCAGCTTGCTTATCTTCAACCTGCTAAGAAAGAAGTCTGAAAAGAGGCAGTAAAAAAAAAAAGATTCCATTGTTCAAAAAGGTGCACACAACATCATTAGGTTATTTTTTAAGAAGATTGATATATGGCTGTGTTTAAAAAGACAAAAAAATTTTCTTACAATTTTGACTCATGATATTGATGGGGTTTTTTTAAGTTTACTAATGTAAACAATACAAAAACATTCACATTAAAACATGAATCATTGAATCCTACGATAGAAATAATTTTTATCAGGAAATTTCCCCAGGGTTATACCTAATGCATCCTTTTTATAAGTGTCACTGTTTAAGAAAGTAATTTAAATTTCTATATTCGATGGTTTTGTCTCTGCAGCTCTATGGAAATGTTGCTATTACACTGGAAACCATGACAACTGATTCCAGTTTCTGATTTCATTACCAGGTTACATCTTATCCAGGTTCAGGAGCCTTTCATACAAGATGGACTTAATAATTTCACAACTGAATCTTTAAAAAATATGTGGTTTGATACAACAATACTCCTTCATTTGATCTCTCAGTTTAAAGAAGTCTCATCATTACATTGTTACTGCTGTGCTTTTCCAATTGCTGTCCAATGGTGCCACAATT
The DNA here is from genome assembly GCA_013397775.1 of Eulacestoma nigropectus. Lineage (NCBI taxonomy): Eukaryota > Metazoa > Chordata > Aves > Passeriformes > Eulacestoma > Eulacestoma nigropectus. The sequence continues at coordinate 3,342,788 of VZTE01004350.1, read as the reverse complement.
TTTTTGACAAAAACCCAAGCAGGAAAAACATCCAGATACAAAATACCCTCATGAAATAAACTGTGTGAATTTATGACCTTAATACACACCTATATCTAAACATAGGCCAAGTTTGTCCCATAAACACATCCCTTTCAGGGGTTACATTTTACTAAGTGAGTGCTTTTTATTATGTGTTTCCAAGTTTCTCTAAGTCACCAGCCTTTGCACATGGAAGTCTGATGTTCCTGTCTTTCTTTAGCATGGATCTATTTTATTTCATTTGTTGCTAAGTCTTCATAAAATGTCAATATTGGCACATGCTGGGAGAGTGCACTAAACATCAAGCTGTTACCTTGACCAGTAGACCTTTCCTTTTCATTGTGCTTTTAAGAATGCAATGCTCTCAAAATTCACAGCTTAAGACTGCTAGTCCTGACAATTTAAGAGTTCCCTACAGTTAAGAACACATCCAAAACAGAGGCAGGATTGGCTTAAGCAATTCTCCTCTGATTATGTTGGTATTTGTGATTACAGTCTTTGGCTTCTGAATTACATTCTTCTGGTCTGATCACGAAGAAGCCTAAAAAAAGTAATCTGGAATAGGTGATTTCCACGAGTCCTAAGTCTGAGGCATGGTCAGAACTTCTCTCAGAAGAGACAGTTTTTTCCTAATTCACTGCGAAATACAGACTGCCATAATTTACTGTACCGATTACTACGTTAATACTTTACCAGCAGAGCAGAAAACTTTAGAATGACTTTGAAGGTATCCTGACAATCTGTTCTTTCCTGGAATCCTCTGTGACTGATGGTTACTAGACGCAAAATTTGAGAGTAGATGACCACTGACCTTGATCAGTCACGATCAATACAGCACTTCTTTAGTTTTGGCTGAAAGGAGCTGCAGTTACCAAGCAGTTTCCAATGTTTGAAAATCTAAGCCAAAGTTTTCCACTCAGAATCACAAAGTGTTATAATTAACGTTTAGTTTCAAAAGGGAATGTTTTGAAAATATTGAAGACTGCAAGACTGATGCACAAATAAATATTTGCATTCTGATATGCAATTTGAGAAAAGAACAAAAAGGTTTAGGCAGAGCAGAACCATTCTTTTTATCACAGCACAGAATTTAAAAAAAAAATTGTTGCTCAATGGCTGATGCATTTTACCAGATCTCATCTCTATGTTTCCTCATTTCCTATTTTACTTTAAGGTTTATTCTTACTCTAACTTCTACTATTCATAGCACTGGAGATTGCTAATTCTCTTTTTTAAATCTCCTTCCAACTCACTTTCAAATAACAGCAGTTTTGCAGCTGTCATTTGCTTATCAGGAGAAAGCAGGTGAGCCTGTAGTTCACCTACATTCCAGTGTTTGGGAGTTAGTTTATATTTCTGCCAAATACTGGTTGGGTGAACTTGGGAAGTAGATTAAGATCAACTCACTGAAAATAGTGCATTAATTTGTCTCACCAATTTGAGACATGCCACATTTAATTTTAATAATTTAACAGTGCAAGTGCACTGGTACCTCCAATTGAAGTCACTTGGAAATGCACGTGTTCAGTAACTGCACCAGTTATTATTTTAATACTTTACCATTGTTTGCTTCTTGTTGAGATAATGAGCAGCTTTCACCTGTGAATTGATGTAGGCTCTATGCACAAGTCAGAAACCAACATATGTCACTGTCAAACTGTGCAATCCAGCGCAACCCAGGGCAAAGCTGGTTTTGCATGTATTCCTGAGGACTCTCAACTCATGAAAGAAGAACGGACAACTGCCAGCTTCTGAAGGATACCAGTAAATTACCTCAGCAAATAAAAAGTGGGAGGACATTGATTATATATGAAATATATGTATTTTAGTATCATAAACTTGGTCGATGTACCTTTGTCTTGGGGAAAGACGGGAAGAACAGAAGTTTCTTGTCTGTATTTCACTTACTCTTGCTGAGGATAGAGCCAGATATCTCATCCTTTGCCACTGTACACTGTACAGCAGTGCAGAAGCTTTCCTACAGGTTTCTGCAACCTCATGCCCTAAGGAGGCAAATATTATAATGAAATTAATTAGTACCTTCAGAGAAACACAAACAGCAGGGTGAAATCCTGGACCTACTGTAGCCAAAGTTTTGCTACTGACTTTAATAGGATCAAGACTTCTCTCAAATTCTTTGTAACCTTTATCTTTACAGATTATGGATATAGCCTGTCTAGCAGAGCTCAAAAGTACAAACAAGAAGAGGTGAGAATGAATATGATGCTGCCCCTCAGATACATTTGGGCAGGAAGGCAAACACTGTGCTGCTCCTCTTGGAAGGCCCTTAAAGATAACTTTCAGGTGTGCATCTGTTACGTTACTCCATGCACTCCATAATGGATTTATGTGTTTAAAAGCAACATATCATTACATTTAAAAATAAACTTGTGATTTTAATTCTTTGTCTAGACAGTGGTTCCAAAAAGCCCACTCTATTTTCAGTCATCTCGAAATTCAGAGGTGCATTTATTATAAAATATTAATGGCAATGACTTAAATCCTGCTCTGGAGTATAAGTAGGGACAGCTTCTAATTACCAGGCCTATTTGGGGTTCATATATTTCCCAACATTTTACCTTTACATTAACTTTTTCCCTGTCTAGCTTTACTTCATTGATCCTTGTCTTGCCACCTTCTAAGGCTTTATAATTCTATCCTTTATTTTTATGGTTACCTTGAAAGTGTTTATAGACTGCAGAAGGTATTTATAGACTTTGATCATGTCTCCCCTGAGGCTCCTCTTCTCCCAGCCATATATTAGTTTAGTTCCCTGTGTGTTAGCTCACATATCTCATTTTCTTTTGTGTGCACCATTTTTGTTGCCCTTCTTTGTAGTTTTTTTCCTGACTGTTCTCTGTGCTTCCACACTGTAAAAACCATCATAATATGTAATACATGACACAGAATTCCAGATGTTTTTTCCCTCCAGTGCTACGTAAAGAAAAACAACTACCATATAAACCCTAAAATTGTTTTCTCTAGTTCACTGTTGGTTGAGCTTGATTTTGCAAAGCACAGTTTTTAACAGGCTCGGCACAGCTCTGGAATCTATTTTACTCAAATCACAATAACAACTTGTGGGGCTGAAACCTCTGTTTTTTCCTGTATTTTTTGTTGCCAAGTAATTTTACTTCTTGCCTTGCTCTCACAGAATTCAGACTGTTTTCACCTGGGTATGCTGCTGTATTTCAAGAGCAAGGAGGAATACAAAGACACAGTTTCCATTTGAACCCACACTTTTTAAATACTTGTGTAGAGCACTGGCTTTTACGTTCACTAGTCCACTGCCCTACAATATCAATATTAATGGCAGCTTTGCTTTTAATTTCAGCAGAAATAAAATCAGGCTGTACAACAGGGTGATATCCCCTGGGTAAAGCAGGATTCCTGTGTTTTAATGACAAACTAAAACAGTACTTCTTTCACTGTCCTTTTTTCTGTAAAATCTTTGCCTGCCATGTCAGTGTGCCTATCAGAAACACACGAATACTGTCATTACTTTTGTGCAAAGGGACTAACTATGAAGGCTTTTTTGAATACTCTCTTACATAGATTGCGCTTATAATGTCTGCTTTCACACAGTTTCACAGCTCCATTTGGTACTAGAGCATGAAAATCTCTCATGTCCTGCATAGTATTTTATCCCTTGAATAGTTCTTGTAGTTTCATGAAGTACTATTCAACTATAGTGAAAAAAATGTGGGCTTGATATTGCACATTATTTTCAATTTCTGATCAATTACAGCTGATCTTACAAGTCTTTTTATATATTTCAAATAAATTTTTTTTTCTGCAGATAATAAAGCTTTTCAAAAATTGTTTTCTCAAGAACAAAGTAATACCAGTGCTCTGACAAGTTTTGTGTACAAAATGATTACCTGGGGGAAAACACCATTCAGATTTCAATGCTTTGTGCAAATAATCCAAGTATGCAATTAGACAAAGCCTTGTTAACTAGGGTTAAAACACATGCAATCAACTGGTGCACTCATTTGGTAGAATTCAGATAAGCATAATTAGGTTGCAAAATGAATCTATATGTAAATAAGTGGAGTTCTTGTATTTGAGGATAAACAAAATCAGAGATAATTTTAATCACCGAATTTATTGTTTATAGAGTATACGTTCATAAAGAGGTTTGAGGAGTTAATTTCTCAGCTAGAATCTAATAAGATACTCATCTTTTTTTGCTATCTTGCCTACTCGTGCCATATTTAGAATGACACACTGAAGATGCTCATGAATCTGCTTTGTTATAATATGAAAGTCATCCTCTTTGCTTTTTTACCACTATACATTTACATGAGTAAATTCCAATGTTCAGTTGAAAACTTAAATCAAATACATTTTTTGGCACTTGTTTACACAGGAATTATTTTGTTTGGGACTCAAAGGGAGCCACTCAGAAACTGAAAGTGCAGAGATTGAGGAAAGGACTCTCCCTCAGCGTTTTCTGTTTGTTAACAAGCCAGTTAAATCAGCTGTCAAAACTTTTAGGTATTTTCTGTCTTGCAATGGACAGTCAAGTGACATGTCAAGGATTCTAAACTCTGCAAGGCTGGTGGTTCTACTACTGGTTTGGTTTTGTGTTGTTTTTTGGTTGGGCTTTTTTTTGTATTTTATTTTTTTTATGGCTGCTGTCTGCCTTTTGATTATAAGGGAAAATTAAACTGAACAGTGCACTGGCCATATTTACAGTACTAATCCACTTCATATTAATGTTTTGCTGGTTTATCCCTCACTGACAATGGAAAACATCCACAGCACGCACTCAGGCAGCTTCTGGAAACATTTCAAGTGCTAGTCTAGAGCTGGATAGGAGCTTTTATGAGATTAAGCCTCCCAGTGCTGTTTTGTACTCCACCTCTTCTATAAAAGGACCTAACTTCACTCCTGCCTATGTTTTTAATCAAATTTATGACCTTTAATTTCAGGTGGTTGATTTTTTTTTTTT
>VZTE01004350.1:3320908-3337786 GCA_013397775.1 Eulacestoma nigropectus | reverse complement strand
TTTTTTTTTTTTTTTGTGTTAACAACAAATCATTTAAAGCAAACACTAGCTAGGAAAGCGAACATATTTTAGGTCATTAGTATCATCCTCTGCTCAGCAGTGGATCAGCAAAGTTTATTTCAGAACTGCTGAGGCCTAAAAATCATTCCAAAGTAAAAATACCAAACGTAATGTGGAACAGGCTGTGCGGGGGAGCCTGAGTAGCTCCAGCCCAGCGGCTCCTTATGAACATTTTTGAGAAATGTTGTTCAAGAAAGAAAGGCACGGGGCTGCTCCCGTCTCAGGCCAGGGGTGAGGCACCTGCCTTCTCACCTCTCAGTGTCACTGGAAAAGCTATGCCTGGAAAAATCCCAAGGTTTTGCTCCATGGAGAACAGCCACACCTACCGCAGCATTCGCGTCCCTGCGCATCATCGCGCAGCCCCGCTGGAAGGACGAGATGCTGGACTGGCTTTAACTGGCAGGATGTGCCGGCCGGGGACTCCAAGGTCCTTCCTTCTTCCTCAGGTTCCCCCACAGCCGCTCGCGGCCGGTTCCCGCCGGCTCCGGCGGCTCCCCTGGGCCCTGAGCACCGGACATTGGGCACTGGACACTGGGCACTGGACATTGGGCACTGGACACTGGGCACTGCCCGCGGCCCCAGCGAGCGCGGGCCGCTCGCGCGCTGCCGCCCCCGTGAGGGGCTCTCTGAGGGCCCTTCCCAGAGCGCGCGGGGACGGTGGGATGTTGGTGGGGCTTTCCTCCGAATCCCCGCACCGGTGATTAAAAGCTTCTTTGCACACCAGAAGGGGCCTCGATGCCGGGGGTTGCGGTGGCGCGGGGTGCTCGGGCTCTGTGCTCCCGGGATGAGCGCCGGGGGCGGGATGAGCGCTCGGATCCTTGGCCCCGGCTGAAGCTGAGGAGAGCGGGACTCCTGAGGGCACCTCACAGGGAGGGGCTGCGGGGAACGCCGGGGTGCAGCTGGGAAGGCAGAGCCTGGAGCGGGGGCAGGTGCTGCTTGGGCAGGAGCTGTTTGGAGCAGCTGTGGGGGAGATGCCTCAAGCCTGATCTTGCTGTTCCCACGGAGCAGATCCTAGCGTGGAAATACCCAAAATGTGGAATTTACAATGGATGGGTATTCAGCCTGCTCTCGTGTTCCCAGCGTTGTGCAGGGATGCGGCCCGAAGTTTATAGTCAGAGTTCAGGTTATGACAACCTTAAACTTGATAATTAATATACAGAGATAAGATTGGAGTTTGTAGTGGTTATATGTTCAATCCGATGTAATTGTGGTTTGCTGTCGGTGTCTTGGTATGTATTTTGCAGGGGTGGAAAATAAGTTTTGTGGTACACACATGCTCAGTTTGAGAATGCTGGTATTACATTGTGAAAAATGAAGAGATATATCCTGAGTGTCGGTGAGACACCTTTAGCAAATTGACATCCTACACATCCAGATACCCTGTGATTTGCTTCACTACTACCAGACCATTCAGCTACTGAGTCTGAATATAATAATGTCAGATAATTCCTAATTAGCTTCCTCAGTTGGAAGCTCTGCTCCTTTGAGCATGTTACTTTTTGCGAGCTTGTTTGAAGTGGGTAGAAAACCCCCATAAGGATTAAAAATACAACACCTGAGAGACGAGTAAACATACAATCATTTGGAATAAACTTTAAACCCAGCAGACATCAGCACGTAGCCTGGAGCAAGGCTAAGGAAGTCTAAAGACACTAATTATTGTAGTCATACAATTGAAATAATGGGGACCTGACAGTATGACTGATAAACAGCTAGAAAATTAATGAGCAGAATGCCTGTCTTCCATCAAGGACTGCCAAATGTCTGTACAAGACACCACAGACAACACTGACATTATGTGCAGACCAAAATACTATTTAAAGATTTGTGGCATGAACTGAACACATGGTGCTGCTAATGACTGGAGCTTGTGTGCCCACTGTGTATGGGTAAAGTAATTAATCACTTTTAAATTACACAATAGGAGATTATAATTATTTTAAAAATACATTACATACTCTGTGAGGGAAGGAAAACATAACTTGGATCCTTTACATTAAGGATTCCAGACTGTAGCTTTTGATCACTTACAGATTTTTTCTTTTTCACTGTATGACTTTGTACTTGTTGTTCATACAATTAATCCAGTTTTGCTTTGCCTCTTATTTCTCTGATTAAGGGTGAAAAAAAACAGTTTCACGGAGGAGAGAGGATTACAGAAAGCGTTTGGAGCAGTGTCAGGGTCCTTGGATAACCTGCAGATCCAGCAGTTACCAGTAGTGACTAGGGTTCTTATAGTGGCTAATGGCAGATGCAGAAGAGGCAACTTTATGAACAATTACAATTATCATAAATTTGCATCCAGAACATTGACATAACTTCCTGAAGAAAGGCTTTGTATGCTCACTGACATCCCCGGAGGCATTTTAAAAGCTTTAGCAGGGAAAGTAAACAAGTCAGTGGTGTCTTTACTAAGTCCGGTGACATGAAACCTGGCATAGGTGAATTTCAGTTTCACATCTGACTCATTCCCTGTCACAGCATTGGAACTGTCATCAGGACACAAACCTGTGTATTATATGGTCCATCACCAGCCAGATGCTTCAGAATTTTCAAAGACCTCCTGTTTTAGGCAGGTGCTATATAATTTTCCTTTGGTCCTTCTGCTAAACCCTAATGGTAGGAAGTGACTGATGTCTGAGAGACCAGAGGATTACCTGCTATGGCTGTGTGATCATCCCTTTTATCCAAACACATTTTGACATAACTTTGGTGAGCCTGTGCTCTGTTTGTTGGGTTTTAATGCCACCTTCTCCATTCTGGAGAGCCATGGACCCTGAAATGCATCTGGCTACATTTTTAAGAGGTATCTGTGCTACAAAAATGTATAGCCTTGTGTTTCCTTAGGGGAAGAGGTAATCTCTTGCTGTAGGGCAGAGTGAACATCACTCCTCATGCTGACAAATCTTACTGGGTGTTCTCCCAGAGAAACTGAGAGAATATTTGCTGAATTAAAGCTTCAAAGAGTCAACTTAATCTGTGCCCAGTTGTCTGGCACTAACTGTGGGTGTACATTGAGGAGCTGAGTTAGGGAGTGTAGGCTTTCAGTTTAGGGCCTTCGTATGTTGTTGAAATATAAAAGGTAAAAATAAAACAGAAAAGGACAGAGATTTTCCCAGGTAAGTAGAGGTTTGGTATTGAGTCTCCATTGCCAATAATGGGCTTTGATGATTTCAAGAGGCCTTGGATCAACTCCTGTATATATAGTTCTAAAGAGCCTTTTGAGTCACAATTTACAGTCATATTCGCAGGCAAAACAATGATTTGGGCTCTTGGTTTTATTTGACACACATCTGTAAATGGTTATCTGAAAGACCTGCTTCCAACCTCATGAAAACCTTACGTGGCGTATCCTAGAGTTCCCAATACTTTCCTAAATGCATTAAAGAGCAGATATTTCATTGGGGAACATTAGTGCCATTAGCAGCAGGGGGTTTTTTTCTACTTTCTGGGAATTTAATAACCTAATGCAAAGGCTTCCAGAAATGTCAAAACATGGGCAAAGGGAAAAGAACACTGTATCTATTCAGTCACAGATTTGGGCTACCACAGGAAATGCGAATTTGTCCCTTGGACTGAACAAGAAGGTTGATGGGTTTAGTAAAACACACACCATTCATGTGAATCATTTGTATACTGTGTGCTTTCACAGAACATTACCCATGTAATTGCTGTGCAGGGTTTATTAGGACATAAGGCAGTAATGTGCACGATATCCTTTTTTGTTGGTATGTTTGTTTTGTTAGGCATTCTCTTATAAACTAACCAAATCTGTTAAAGCACAACCTAGAAATCCTTGATAATTTTTCAGTGGAATTTTTATATATAAATTCTAAAAGCAATAGTGCAATTGTTACTGTCACTGCATTCTATCTAACAAAATAGGATCTTTCTTCTATTACAGATCTCAAGGTGCTGCAAGAACAATAAATTAGAAAAACAATGCAGATGTTACACAATCCATGCCCCTCCCTCTGCTTGTGGATGTATGTCTCCTGCTGTGTGTTCTTAGGAAAATCAATCCCTACACTAAGGAGCAACAACAAAAAATCACTTTATAAGTGTCTTAGCAAAAAATATGGGCTCTAGAATTTTAAAACGTGAAAGAAAATAGCCTGCCCCCTGAATTATACAAAATTCTTGTTTAGGGAAGAAAATCCAGTCTATAAAATAGAATGACCTCTCATGCAAGAAATAAGGCATTTCCAGGATATACTATACTCAAGAAAACTGGAGTAGAAATGGTCAACGTAAAATTATAACAAGCTCTTGACCTTCCCTGGCCCTTTATGCATTTTCATGAAATGATGTAATTCATTGTTTCCACTGATATCTGCAGAGCAGTGTACCAGTTTACTTTGTATTCATTTATTCAGCCCTGAGTAATCTGTGTTTAATAGAGTAGCATGTCAGAATGAACAATTAAACCTGGTTGTTATAGAAGACAACTTGCCATTATTGCCACCATTAGTTGTATGTGTTTTATTTTTTTAATAAAGAAGGTGTGTTGCAAGTTCAGTATATAATCCCATATTAAAATTGTGCACTTTTTTACTAATAATGGTAATATCTTTTGAACATTTAGGACTGTTGTGCTTTGCATCAAGCTCTCAACTGATGATGGAGGCTGTAATTTTTTGTCAGACCTGTTCTGCAAGGATAAGCACACTGTGAAGACAGAACCAACCTATTGGAGAAGATTGTGATGGAGAGATCAGCTATCCCATCAGCAAGATGCAAAGTTTTGGAAGAATATTTTCTACAGTGCAGAAATTGAGTGGGTTTGGTTACTCCTCAAAGGGAAAAAAATGGCAGTCTGCTTTAGGTATAATATATTTGATAAATCCCTCTGCCTGTCAGTCAAAGAGAAAAATATGCAGGGACAGAATACACACAGGCATGCAACCATGGTGCTCAACGTATGCCAGGGCAATGAATAAGATCCTTCAAGACCTTCCATTGCATCTCACCACTGGGCAGGGGAACAGCAATAGGAAGAAGTGCAAGTGTTCGGGGCCAGCTTCTCACAAAGAAGAGAGGAAACGTCTCAATTTCCTTTGTCCCTCTAGTAAATGAAGCACTGATTTTTGGCAAACTTGGAGTGCCTCATCTTTCCTTTTTCTTAGTATAAGGTGCTGGAGTGAGTGCCCTGTCACATGAATGGAGGGGAATGTGTAGAGGAAAACCAGATCAGCAGAAGATCTGTCATTACCTGGTATCTTCAGTAATCACCAACCATGTGCTGTCATTTCCATGCCCTGTAGATTATCAAGATCTAGTGATGTTCCATTGCAAAGCAGGTTGGAGAGGTGGGAGGCAAGTAAAGAATGGTAAGAACAAAACATCTGAATCTTGAAGGCCCCAAAAGTAGAGCTGTTTGCCAATAATTTCCTTCAGTGGGGTGTTCAAAAGTAAAGGGAAGATATTTTGTGTCAAGAAGCAGGTGGCTGGAGGAAGTCCTAAGAGAGCCCTGTGATCCTATGTCATCAGCTGTGCCTGAGTTTGCTTGCCTATATTTGCAATGCAGCCTTATGAATTAGCAGCAGGAGTGGTGTCTGGTGTTTATGTGTTTATACATGTAGCCAGCTATGAAATTTTTAAGATTGTAGAATGAAACTCATTTTGCAATAATGAAGATTTTATCTGCGGTAACAAGGAACACCAACTCAATGATTCAATTCAGAGAGATGACACGGAAAGCAAACACAGAAGTAAGAGAACAGATAAACATGAATAGGCCAAACCTGTGAACACTATGAGATACAAAATTATGAGAAAGGAAGTAAAAAATTGCAAATTTCTACATCTCATGCGTAGAAAACCATAGCTCCCATTCTTTTCCATTTGCTTCAGGAAAGCTACACGAAACAGCAGTGGAAAACTTACCAGGTACATCCTACATGCTTGTGCAAACGGGATCAAATCTTGTAGAGAATAAAAAGCGGTGAGCTAGATGAGGTAATCATTGCCCTTCTGCAATGATTTCACCAGCTATTTCTCACTATTTATGTTGTTGTTGGTTCTTGTGTGATGCTTTTCACTTAGCAGAATTCTTGAGGACACAATATCTTCTCTCAGGGCAAAATGCTGCTTGTTGAATGATGGTAGTGTGCCAATTAGTACAGATTATATTTTACAGCTGGCCAAATTGCCAGTGTTTCTTTCCTAAGCTAACGATGGTCCTTCCCTCCATCCCAAATGCACATTTGAGTCCCTAGGAACCTATAGGGTTTTTGGGAGTTGTAAGCAGATTGCTCTCAAGGCAAACAGCAACTCACTGTCCCTTATATTGTCCAGCAAAGACAAATTTACAATCAGCAGACTACATACTGGCAGCTAAAAGCAGGAGAGCTGTATGAAATGCTCATAGGATGTGTCTAGCATATTAGCACAGTTGTTTAGAGCAGGTGTTTTGTTAATTGTGGTATATCCAGAACTGCACACTGTGTTCAAAATGACCCTTAAATGGCCACCTCACACCAATGAAATGAGAAGATGTAGTGCACTGAGCTGTGAAATGAAGCAAGGAGGAAAGATGACAGGGCCCCAAGACCTATTCACCTATACTCATTGCCAGTATTGTCAGAGCAGATTTTTTATTATCTTTGATTCTATTTTTAATCTTTTCTCATATTTTTTTAATTAGTATTTTGCCAAATGAGTTAAGTTGTTTGTAAGCAAGCTTGTAAAACAATTTGAACCGAACTGTAGGGAGTCCAAAAGGTAGAAGTTCTGTGGCTTGGAGATAAGAAGCACTTTGCTCATTTTATTTTTTTTTTCCAAAAGGTAAGCGATGATACATTTGAAGCAAATATTTCTCCATGTACCTGTCACACCAAGAAGCACTTAGATTCTAGTAGAAAGGACTTTAGACTGCCACCATACATAGATTACAAGATTTCAGGAACATGGTGTAACGGAGAGGATGCTGAGACAGGTACTGGCAGGGTCTGTGGCTGATGGCACACATTGACTGTAACAGTAAGTTACATTTAAGGAAGAATTAAACCAGAAGGGGCTGATGATGCACTCAATGCCTATTGCAGCACAAGGCAGGGGATGCTGGCTGATTTGCTCTGCCTGGAGCAGGTGCTTCACCAGCTGCCCCAGGATGCCCAAAAGCTTGGCCTGGGAGGGCAAGGGGCCCTTGCAGGCAGCAACAAGGGAGCAGCTGCCCCAGGAGACCCTCTGAGAAAGGCAGGCTGCTGAGCACCAAAATCAAAGGATAATTGCAGTTTAACTCATGAATTAACTGATTTCAACATACAGACTGCCTGAGGAAACTGAGTTCACAAAAGAAGAAAGTCTTTTCCTTTTTGTCTTTTTCCACACAGAATACTTTAATGTGTTTTTTTATAAATTGTGTCTTCAAACAAATTTTTCTTTTAAAGATAAATAAAATGGAGGCAAAAAAAAAAGGCTGGAACTGAATATTTATTCAGTCCCCAATTTCTCCCCATTTGTTTACTTTGTTGGCTGACAAACAAAAAAATCCATTTTTCACGCAGCTCTAGTACAATATTAATCATCATGAGCACAAACAGCAGAGTCTAAGCCCATGTCTATTCATACTGTGTTATGCTACTTCATGCATCTGCATACTGAATAGTCCCTACTCTGGAAGAAAAATAAGGCTGAGTATAAACTGAACGTGCGAATGAGGCAGGCAGTTTCAGGTCAGTCTGCTGCTTTTGGGATCTCAGACACTAACGTTGTTATTTTGGCCTAAAGAGATAATAACTGCAATTCTCTTTTAAATTCATAAACCATACTCCTTTTTGGTTTTTTCCTCTTTTTTTCTTCTCACGGGCTTTCAAACAGAACTTCCTGTGGTTGAGGGCTTACTTCAAGGTAAAGGAAGAGATACAGGTTGTAACAAGGCAACACACTTTGATGGGCAGGCACAGAGAGGTTTTACAGTTCAGAGGGTTCTTGGAAGTGTGCAAAGCGAGGAGGGAGTAAGGTATAGTGCCCCTTCCCTGCTAGGTTTCATCTGAATATCAGGAAGGCTTTTCTCCACAGTGCTGAGCAAGGCCATCTTCAGGGGAAAATAACACCAAAAAAAAGTAGGATTTAATTTTTTGAGCTGCAAGATCTGCTTTTCAACAAACACAGGCCTTCTATCCTTAAGAACTTAACTTTAAGCTAACAAGATGAAAGCATTCAAGTTTCCTTCTGTCATGTTTACAAATGCCCAGATTTATTAACTTTAATTACTACTTACCAGTAGTTTGTTGCTTCTTCACAGAAATCCCAAGATGGGTAAAGGTCAGTGAAACAAAATCTGTAGCCAAATAAATGTCCCAACTCACCACTCCATTTCTGCTGCCCATCTCAGAACTTGGGATAACTTTCATTACTGAAAGCAAAATCTAAGAGCCAGACCGTAAAGACCAAAATAACACGTCCTGAATCACTTTCACCTGTAGGAAACTTTCTTCCAAGTTGTATCTTCAGCAATGCAAGAAGAGTGGAATCTTTCATACAGGTGTTCAGATCCTCTGGTGTTCAGACCATTAAAATACAGAATAGTAAGAGAAATATAAGGGCTTCTTAAGGCATGTTCTATCCAGTGCTTTGGTAAGATATGTGTTTGTGTTCGTTGGCAGGGATAGATAAATTGATGAATAAGGAGAAGTCTGTCAGAAACATGGATGAGTTTCACACAAAAAAATATGGGTGACATAGAAAAAACAAGGCTATATAGAAAGTTGTCACCTGTTCTGTAGTAACTGCCAGTGTTTGCACTTCTTACAACTAGCTAATCCAGAGAAAATTGGTCCAAAATGAAAGAAGCTTAAGCTAAATCCTGCCTAGATCACATTTCTGAATAAAACATGCTTGCAAAACATCAAAGAAATTCTGCACCTTTCTGGGTGAATACCTACTTTTTGTTGACTATAAATGGTCTTAGGTAAGTAGCAAATGTATGACAAACTTTCTCAAAATAAACTGCAGAAATATTCACAGTGTTGTGATAAGGTGCAGCTGAAATCAAGAAGTTCAAGAGTTAAAGAAAAGAAAAGTATCATGGTTTAAAGCCTACCTTTAAATCTGCAGGGAAAATGAAGTAATAATAAACCACGTATTTTACTGCATGAAGAAAAAAATTAATTGAGTCTAGTGTAAAGGACAAAACAGTTACTGTAGAAGCTGAAGCAAAATGTTACTTGAGAATACTGGAATAACAAACTTTTCTCAAAAATGAGTCTCTTTTAGACCTGAAACAATAGTACCTCTATTTTAAAGGGCAAAATATAGGTGTTAATCAGTTACTGTAATGCCTCAGAGCTGCATTAGTGTAGCTGTTTATAGTTAGGGATATGTCTGATATGTAGCTATTATGTGGAGACTAATGCTAAGAACAGATTAATACTAAGAGCAGTGGCTGTTTCAAAAGCTTTCTGCTACCTAGATGTTAAACATTTCTGCTTATGCTATTTCTTTCTCTTCTAATAATCCAGAGGATCTGAGGCTCTGCCTTGGGCAATGAAATATGCATAAGGTCCACCAGCTGACAAGGAGTCTCAAGAGGTATAGTGCCTAATACTGTGGTTTGTTGATACAGTAAATTCAGTTTTCAATCTCCTAAGGTAACTGCAAAAACACAACAGCTACCTGAACTGATATCTGTCACACTGATAGTTCAAGTTTGTTTAAAAGTACTCATATGGGTGAATCTGTTGCATCAGATTTCACACTGCATCAGATTCTACCTGCCTGCAGCAGTCTGACATTAATTACTAGAGGAGGAGCTTTGTCCCAAAGGCAGGTACTCTGGCTAAGGATCCAGTTTCACTTTACAGCAAACTCAGTACCAAGAGGCTGTTAAAAGAATAGTTCTGCTCCTCCATCTTCTGTCAGCAGCTCGCTCCCACTGCCAGGTATGACATCAGTGTAGGACCACAAAGGGTGGCAGGGGATGCACAGGACTGGGGGGCACAGCAGTAAAGCATATTCTGTCAAAAGCCTGTGGTAGCATCAGTGAAACAGTGATGTGTAACCACACCCTAAATTCAGCAGAAGGGCAACAATACATGTATGTTTGAGTCATATTTAAAATATTGTGCTGGTGCACCCAGGACATTCAGAACATGTAGAAGAGCAAATGCACCTCAGTGAATCACAATTCCTCCAGTGCCCCCTTGCTTACTGCTAGTGAGGAGTCATTGTCAGTGCCTTGTCTGGCAAGTAATTACTGCCACAACCCTGCTTTCTTCATTTCACTGGCGACAGTGACATTCAAGACAAACTTCTGCTGGGGAAAGAGTAAGAGAGCACCATTGTGCAAGTCAGAATCTGCTTAAGCACCCACCTAAGCTGCTTTGAAAGACTTCATGAAAAATGTAAACTTTTTACCTCCCTAGTCTATGTGTTAAAGCACAGCCCAGATGTTTTTTTTTCTTTCACAATTACAATAACTCCTCTTTAGCACCAAATTGCTCAAGCCTCTTAAATTCCTTCTCTTGGAGGAATTTATTAGTTTCTGAAGTCATGCCATTTATTCACAAATATCATCACTGTCTCTTGAACAGAGCTGCCAGGAGACAGAAATAAATAGACCAGACTTCCTCCAGGTTTTCCCCTTCACTTGTTTTTCCCTACCTCTCTTGACATTTATAAAATGTTATAGAACTTTCTACCAGGAAAAGCATAAAATACATTTACAGTATAGTTGTTTTGTTGATTACAAAAACATTGTTGCAGTCTCAATAAAGCAATAAGCTTGTAAATCTTCTCTGTTATACTTGCTGTTCATTAAATTTAGTGGAGTGACAGGCATCACTCCACAAAATACAGTATTTTTTGTGGAAAGATACAACACAGACTGTTCCCAAGCCTGTTTCTTATGGCAAGTCAGTCAGTTGTCACACTAAATCCTAAGTGCAGATGGATGAGGATTGTTGGAAATACAATATTTGTCACAGAGGTGCTGGGTCACAGTCTTTTATTTTTCAACAAGGGCACTTGTTACACAGTATCAGCTACAGTCCCTGCACCAGTGATTATTTTAGCCAGACTGTAAGCTTTGTGCTCCTTTACACGCATTATGAAGATCCAAGCATCCCACTTAAGATTTACCAGCTGCCAAGTGATCTTAGTGCCTGCTACTGTTGATTTGGCATCAGCAGTGTACCTGTATCCTTTGCACTGGACATTATTCACTGCTGCTCACTACCAGCAAAAGTTGTTTCTGCAAGGAGGTTTTCCATGCAGCAGATTCCAGTGAACCATTGACTTTGTGTTTGATATTCGTAGTGAGTGCTTGGCTGCTTTAGACAGACTGTATTTGACTTGTCATTGGAAAATGGACCATTCTAAATTACAAAGAAGAGAAATAATACAAGATGAACTGTGATAAAGCAAGAAAGGAATCAAGGGTGTTTGTACTTCTGTGCAGGTATGCACACAAGGAATTGGCCATTAGTACTGAGAACATGCTGCCCATGCAAATTGCCTATTTGACTCCTGTCAAGGACTAAGGAGTTAAACTGGAGAGCTGAGTATTTATCTCTTTAAGGTTTTGAATGAAAGGGTAGAATTTGACTTCAAGACATGGGAATTTAGTTCATTTAATTCTTCCAAAGGGAGTAGAGGTTGGCAGGGAAGGATGCTGTGCTAGACCTTGGTCTGAAACCCCTGTCTGAAAGCTTGTGGTTGCACAGTGGGAATATGGATTTGGCTTTGCTTTACTTGGCCACCTGGTCTAAAGTCAGTTCCAAAGGCTAAGTCAGAAGCCTGTGCAAAGTGTACGACTATTTCAAGCACAGACTTGAGGTAGAACTGACTACCTCGTTTATGGGGTCCTTTGCAGACCATGTAGTATATGTTTGCAGCTGCCTGAAAAAGGCAATATAAGTCACCATTAGAACCAGGGAGTACTGTGTCCCAGTGGTGTACATGGAAATTCTGGAGCATTTTCTTCATCGTGCAATATTTGTCCGTGGGCAACATCTATAGGAAGAATATGAGCTGTTTCAAGTGACAATATAGGCAGGAGGTATGTAAAACCTCTAAAAATCAGCAAGGGTTTTTGTGAAGCTACAGAAAGAAGCAGGAGCTTTAGTTACGTATGTTGCAATGCCTGGTCATGTTCTCTATCTTCAGTTTCTCTTATTTTCTTGGTTTCACATAGATCTCAAGTATTTGTTTCTGTTCTTGTATTAATACATCAATTTTATTTTCCATTTGGTATCACAGTGGTGACTCTTAAAGCAAATACAAGCAATAAAGCTTAATTAAAAGAACAAAAATGCATCACTTAAAAAGAGGGGTAGTGTATACTAAGGTTTCAAGTGTTCAAAAGCAGGCACAATTTTCAAGTAATTACATTTTTAAAACCCTACAAGAAATCCTTTTTCCACTCCCCCAAATTAATATTCTGTAAAGTTGCCTACTTAGTGAAATTCAAAGTCACCAAATGCATTTCTATTTAAGGGAACATAATTTCAATCTGTGTCTGAGGAAGAGTGCACTGGGAGGGTATCATTCAAATAAATAGGACGAGCCAAATACTGAGTTAGTAAAGTGGCATTGTTAATTGTCAAGATGATGCTCAATAGACAGAGGCACTTAATTGTTGTGTTTGTGCTCCATTGCATCATTGTCTTTTTGTGTTGTTTTTAATTTGTTTTCTACTGTAACTCATGAAACTTACATTACTGCCATTAAGGTGAATTTTTTGAAGCTGCATCTGCTCATTGGTTTGCCGATTCCCTCTCTTGAAATTAGATTGATGTAGTGTTATATATTCCTTCCAATCTAATGACTTTTCCAGAGCCCCAGAGTAAAGAAAATGGGTTTCATTAATTTCCCTAATAGCATCACTGAAAGACATGTAATGTGCGAAGTTAAAACTTCTTTTGTTTTTAATCTCTTAATGATCTCTTTTCCTTTTGTTCAGATTATCCTTAGTTTTACAGAAATAGAGAGGAATGAAAATGTCTCTTGGTGGATTTGTCAGGGAAGCGAGACTTCAACCATTTTGGTGGAAATGTTTCATGGCATTTTTATGTTCTCTACTGATGTTTATTCCGCTATTCAGTCCATTTATTGCTCCATAAATTGCAATGTGTATGGTTTCTTCTATTTTTTTCACATGGCAAGGAAAATGAAGACCAAGTTGCTCAGCTACATCCTATTTAGCAGCCTGAATTTGTGACTTGTCTCTGAATAAAAGTCTAGAAGTACTCTTATAATAACAGGAATCATTTTCATTGTAGGGAATACAAGATCTTCACATGTTTCTTTTCGTCTGACCTAACTTCACAGCTGGTGAACCCAATTATTTGATACAGAAAGATTTTACTAAATGTTCTCTTTCTGAAAAGGAATTCCATTATTACAGTTATGCTCTGGCTTCGACAGCATAAAAAGGGATAAATATCTATAGAATAGTCTGTGTGAACCTAGAGCCTGAACCAACACCAGAAATTAGGTGTTTTCATGGCTTAGTTGTTGGACAAGGAATGAAGAATCTTTGGTCTGACATGGCCCTATCCTTAATTCATCACAGAAGTTCATTCAGTTTAAAGGTGAGGTTAACAATTAATTACAGACTTCATCAGTATCAGGGCCAATAGTCTATGATCATTTCATGTGTGTTTTTTTGTACAGACTTAGATTCACATTTTGGACAATGAATAAAGACCAGGTGATAAATCACTGTCCAGTGTTGTAAATGTTCCCTGTGCTTATTTGCATCACCTTTGGGTTTTCATTCCAGAAAAAGAGGAACCTTCCATCATCTCTTGCAATGTAACTGTAAAGGTTTATTGGGTCCCACTTTATTTATATAAACTCATGGTTTAGCTATATCATGCCGCAGAGTGAGATACAGCAATGTCTAGACTCTCTCAAATCAACATATTTGGAACCACTGAAAAACTACCCTTACTCAGATACTAGACATGCAGACTCTGCTACGGCCTTGTACTGATGTAGTTTGAATATTAATTAGTATTTATTTAATAAGTATTTATTAATTAGCATTATGGTGCCTCACAGAGCCTAGCCAGGATTCAAGGCAAAAGCGAGTTGTTGAGATGTTGCCAGCGCTGTAGAGACTGATAATCCTGAGCACTGTGTACAAAGGAATACACTTTTCTCTCTGTGGTATAATCCTTGAGGACAATAGACATGAAAATGTCCTTTACTCCTTTTGTTACACCTGGACTGAAGACAATAAATGCAGCTTAGTCAGGAGATGCAATGGGCATTTAACGTAGACAGTTCTACTCCCAGTACTTCCTAAGCAGCTCTGTGCCTGACCATCATCAGTCTGTGCTAAAGTGAAGAATGGAGTTCAAGCTTTGTCGTTAAGCACTGCTGTTGTGAGACAGTCGCCCACCTAATAAGTATACCCTCTACTCAGCAAAAAGATATTAGAGGATGAACAGTGAGCCATCAGTGTTTGTGCATTACACATAGGATTTTCTGATAGGGAGAGGGAAAACTGAGTAGTAGTTCACCTCTTAACAGATATTCCTGAGTCTTGGTTTTGGCTCATATTTTTTCCAAAACTATCTGAAAAGTTTCTCACTCATTAATTCAGCATGCTTCAGTGTATTTGTCCAACTTACCTAATTTCCTAAAAAAGGGTTTTCTCATTATATTCTACTAATTTGCAAGTTCCAATTTTTTTATGCCACTTAGACAATACTTTTCAGTGCAAATTCACTGGTTTGTGGGAGTCATAAGCACCATTGACCTACTTTTCCTGTTATTTACTAGTCAAATTATGTACTACAGAAGCTTCCTTGACATGCTCCCTGGTCAACTCCTGCATGTTCCAAATTTGATGGAAGAGTCAGCTCATTAGTGTACTGTCTGTGTTTGTATAGGAAAAATATCATCCTATTTTAGCATGATGTGTCTGACATTTACTTTCAAATGGTATAATACAACAAGAAAAACTAATCTTGAACTTAATATGCTCACCAAGTATAGTGGAAAACTATAATTATACCATCCTGAATCTATCTCTATTGTGCATTTTCTTAGAAGTCCCTCAAGTCTACATTACAGATTAATTAATATTTCAGTTATGACCTAAAGGAACTGAAGTTTGGGGAAAGTCCTCAACATAAAGACAAGCAGAAATTCAGTTCTGAATAGTTTGGTTTATACATATGAATTACCATGGAAATTCGACTCCGGCCAGTAAATCTCACTGTCCAATGTCATGCATTTCTTCAGTTTACTTGGTAATGTCATATTGCGATTTGTGATGATCCAGACAATGTTTGTCTTCAGCTAATGCTATGAAGTTCTCCATGTATTTCTCTGTGGTAGCTTTGACCATTTTCCTCACTGCCATATGACTTTGTATGTTCAAACACATTATAGCTGTTGATTCCTATATCCATGGGAGGAAATGTCATAACATCCACTCCGAGAAGATCCCAAAAGTAGGAGCCGTTCACAAGAACAAAGATGCATTCAATAGAATATGAAGAAACTGGTCTTTGAGAAAAAATTTTGGACCAGGTCCAGAATGTCGCTGCTTAGCAGTAGTGCAACATCCTACACCCTCACTAATCTTAGTCAGTATCTAACTACCTTATGAAGGTGAGAAGTATAATTTATTTATAGCTATTGTATCTTTACACAAATGTGAGGCCAAAAATGCAGCATGCCCAATATTTCTCATGAGAAATTCAAGTAAGTCCTGTCTTGTATATGTCTAGGTTTTGTGTATCTGTCCTTATTCATGTTTCTGTAAGTCTTTTGCTCCATTTAACCATTAAGCACATGCATAGATTTTACTGCTCTTCATTGCTCTGTGCCTTTACAGATCCTATCTTCTGCATCTTGCCATTGTCTGAGTTGTAAGGATACTTCAAAGTGGCATAATTACCGAAAATTCTTCACCAAAGTTCTTCACCAAAGTCCAAACTTTCTTAAAAAAAAAAAAAATTAAAAGAGCAAAAGTAAAACCAGCAGGTTTTTTTCTTCTAGGTTTTGTTGTTTTCGTGTTTTGTTTTCTTGTTGTGGCTTTTTTTTTTTTTTTTTTTTGTGTTGGTTTTCTTTTTTGAACTGGATACACATTTGAAAATGTGTAATAGTATTTTTTTACAATTCTGTATCATCTCAGATATTGATGCCTCTAGGTGATGGAGGAATAAAATTCTGCAGTTAAATTTTTTTCTATGCTTTAGCTTTATTTACCACATTTATAAGTCAATGTATATATATCACATTAGGATGTACTATATTCCTATGTTTTGGCCACTGAATTAAACAATCACTAGGGTGTTTATGATGCCTTTCATTTCTAGCAGCACAAGATGTCTCAGAACTGCAACATTCAGTCAGTAGTTTGAGTATGGATTTGGAGCATTCTCAGGGATGAGCTATTTGCTCTTGGATGTCCAGTTTTTGTCTTCCATCTTCAAAAGAAGATGGGAGAACTCTTTTCAGTCCGTGCTTGAACACCTCTTACCCACCAAGATTTTGGATCTACCTCATTAGAACTAGAAGTGATAAAGATTACTGAGAGGAACAGGGCAGCATTGTCTTCATACAAACCAATTTTTAACTGGAATATTTAAAGTTATTCTGAAAGCACAACATCAAAGATAAGGATGTGGATATAGCTGTACTTTTGTCTTCTCTTTGATCTTTCCAAATAAGCTGATCTCAAAAGGTACCTTCATCTTTATTCCTTTCCTGCCTGAGGGTGGAACTTATGAGGGCAACTTTGGCCTTAGAGCAGAGTGGTATTTTACTCTGCATTTCTGACTTCTAGGTGCCTTGCCTTGCCTTGCCTTGCCTTGCCTTGCCTTCCCTTTCCTTCCCCTTCCCTTCCCTTTCCTT
>VZTE01004350.1:3310868-3320868 GCA_013397775.1 Eulacestoma nigropectus | reverse complement strand
TTTCCCTTTTCCTTTTCCTTTTCCTTTTCCTTTTCCTTTTCCTTTTCCTTTTCCTCTGTCAGGAATAAATGTCTTAAAATGAAAGTATTTTAAGAATTGTAATAAAGCATTAGAGGACATTATTTAAAATTGCAAGAAACCACCAATCATATTCAGTTTCACAGGATTGTACTCTTTATTGAAAGCTAAGTTTGGTAACTTTCCTCTTAAGTTGCGAAGTAAGATATAAGGTGGTTCTTATTTGTTTGGCTCTCTCAGCTATTGGTAAAAGCCATGGAATACACAGGTTTTTCACTCTAAGTATATTGGGCTACAGTTCAACTGGCTTCAATGGAGGCTACAGTTATCAAAGGTTAAGTACTTTATTTGGGGGTTTCATTTTTTTCTGCTGGCAAAGGGCAACTGCCAGCAAAGGGCAACATATTTACAATCAGTCATATCTGTATTTGCACTACTGGGCCCATCTCTGCTGAAACAGAGAAAGGAAAAATTGCCATGGACATCAGCTCACTGCTAATCTTTGTCACTGATCACATTGACTGATAGTGCTACAAAAATACTGATATGGGCTGCAGGTTTAATATCTCTAGAAAGGATTCCTTGCAGATACGTGTCAGGTTTATCAATCCTAAAGTAGCTAAACCATCTCTATTTGATTTGTGTAGACACAGAAGAATAAAAATCAGTTAGCAGGTAGTTTACTCGCATCCCATTTCTCAGCTGCATTGGCTGAATCAAGTAATTGCAACCTTATAAGCAAGAAGAGACTTAATTTCTTTTATGAACCCAGATTCATATGCACTGAATTTTAATCTAAGCCCTACAATCTTTGAGCCCACAAGGAGATTATTAAAATTAATAAAATTCATTGGATTATAAAAGGAGATAGAAAAGTTAAATGATCTGAAGTACATTTTATATAAGATTTTTCTTTTCCAATAAGCCTTCAGAAAACAAGGCTGTCTGTTAGAGGAAGGGATATATTACTGCAGTGCAGGAGGTTTCCATAACCTCACTCATTCACAAAAGTTTATTGAGACATTTATGACTGAGGGAAAACATTCACCCATCAAAATAAACTGAGATATGTTTTCCAAGATGCTAGTCCAAGCAACTGCTTGAGTAGTCAGAAAACTTGGTTGGGAAGTGCTTTAGGAAGGTATCAATGGCTCTCGGTGTAGTGTAGTTGTATGAAGTTTGGAGCTGGACCTGGAACAAATAATTGCGTACATCATCTCTGCTTCCTGTGCTGCATTTCTGTTCCTCTTCTCCAAAAATCCCATCAGAACTTTGGCCTTTGGCACCCCCATCCTTTATAGACTTACTTTGGTATAAAAGACATAACTCAAAGTTCACCTCTTAAACCTACATTAATCAGTTTTTTAGCATTGTTTGGTTTCAGTTCAGAGTGGGATAGATGCATTTCAGTCCTTGTGTGATAGATTTTCTGATGATTTTTTCCATTATTCTGTGACTGTCTAATGTAACATAATTGTTGCTCTTCAAAGCACAGTCAGTGTTTCATCTCCCAGTCATTAATGTTTCTAGCTTATGCACTTTGAGCACAAGCTAGAAGCCATTTCCTTCTTTTTTTATTCCAATGCTTGTGGGATTTTTAGACTCTACTATGAATCCATTGTAGATGGCAGCACCCCAAGAGCAGCTTTGATTCACGGTGTTTAATTGCTGCAGGAAGGACAGAAGTTGAGCCAGTTCCCCTTGGCAAGGTCCCAACAGCCCATTTCATAGCATTTGGACTTTCAGGGACTCCAGAAAGCTGTGTGATCAAACTGATGGGGCCAAGAAGAGTTGAACATCCAAAGAATCTATTCTCCATCTGGGCCCCTAAAGGACATTCCTGGTAAAAAGAAACCTGCAATAAGAATAGAAATACACCCCAGACATTAGATATAAGGAAAAAGTTCTTCACTGAGAGCGTTGTTAAGCATTGGAATGGGCTGTGCAGGGAACTGATTGTGTCACTATCCCTGGAGGTATTTGAAAGATGTGTCGCTATCACACTTAGGGACATGGTTTAGTGGTGGACTTGACAGTGCTGGTTAACAGTTGGACTTGACCATCTTAAAGGTCTTTTCCAGCCTAAACAATTATAAGATTCTATGATTTTGCTATATGCATGAGTTGCAGTCTCTCAAACAAGTTCCTATTTTTGGCTGAAATTTTATTTTTAAGAGTTAACTTTGCAAGAAAAGCTGCAGTGGATTAACATGATGGACTTCAGCCAGTTCATCTCTTGTTGTAGTTGCTTGGCTTAGTTTATAGAGGACCACAGGCTAAATCATTTTAAGGGAAATTTAAACATGGTCAAGTGCACTTAATGGTAGATTTTGCATTGCTTTAACGTGAGTCATCCAGTCTTGAGTTATTTATGCAACACTTGTGTATAGACAAAGTCATGAACTCTACAAAGACATGATATTAGAAAGGTGAATGGCACTCCCTCTGATTGTTTGAGGGCTCAATCTATGTACAGGATATGCTTTAAGATGTTGTTTGTTTTGCCAAGAATACCCAGAGAATATCAAGTATTTTACCAGAGTAGAAGAGAAAAGAGGGAAAGTCTCAAAATTTAGCATTTGAAAAGCAGCCAGTCTGTATGTTTAGCTAACTGTTAACAAAGCTTAACCTGCTCTGTTAAATGTCAGTGCAAAGCATCTCAGTGGGTTTTGGCAGCACAAAGGTACATTGCTGAGACAATATATACATTCCACTGTGAAATGGACAATGCAAATTAAAAATCTGAACCTACTTCTGTAGAAATTAATGGGAATTTAGTCACTGACTTCAAAGGGAGCAGGGTCAGAAATCCAATTTCTTGCCATGTTGCCTCTACTTTCATTAGTGGCAGAGGGTGTAGGAGGGGTGCAGAGAGATGACATTTTATTCAGATCTTAAAAACTTTGCTTTTCCACAAATACTCTCTCTTAAATTTTTAAAAAATTATTTACATCTGAAACATACCTCAAAATGAGCAGCACATGTAGTGTATATGATAGTTACCTTTCTAAATGGATGCTGAATTAGCCTGCCTCCAATAATTTTTTATTCCTCTGCTGCTTTTTAAAGAGCTTTTTATAATCAGTGACTGCTAGAAGAGAAACATAGAACAAGACATCATATGCCCAGGCTGTTTACTTAAATATCAGCTGGTCACTTGTTACAGAGAACTGATGGACACTTTGTCACTGTCCTTGTTCAAATATTAGAGTATGAGAACACTGGTAAAAAAGGAAGTTTTGACAAAAGAGAATATTTTATTTTTCTTATAAATGTTAACTTACACCAAGACTAAATAGAAAGAAAAAAAAAAAGGGGAAAGAAAAAAAAAAAAAGAAGATCAGGTCAATGTTTTGATTAGATTAGGAACAGCAGTTCATAATTAATTTAACTTCTTGTTCCAGTCACTTGTAGTGAGAAATGTAGGCATCTGATTTGGAGACTACAGGGCCACCTCAGGTCACCAGTGTGGTTTTAAGTTTTACAACATAACCAAGAAAATGTCTATAAGCCTGTATCGTGAGCTTGCAGAATGACACTTGACAATTCATTCTTATGTGATGCTGTTTTAGAGAGCATGTGTTTTCCTGGCTTAATCACTTGACTTGGTCTCAGCTATTAGACTTAACAAAGAACTGTAACAGTGAACCAAATCCAAGTATGTGCCTCCTCTGGCACTTGTCTGTTTAAAAAGCACTTCTCCATTCCATTCTTGAACAATCAAATCTCCTTTTTGGGCAAATGTATACTCAATATCTTGTCTTTTTTGTCTCAGTAAGATTTTTCCCACAGAAAAGCCATCACAGTCCTACCCTCTTACAAGACCTGGTCAAAAATGTCATAGTTACAAAGAAGAAAAAACAATCTTATTAGAAAAATGAGAGCCTGTATTTTTACTCACAGTAGTTTTTACAGCAGAGATTCAGTTAAACACAAAGGATGCAGCCTGTTTAGAAAAAAATATTTTAATGTTACTTTATCTTTCTACTCATCAGACTATTCTTTCTCTTCGTCTTTGAGGATTTTATAATGCTAAATGTCGGAACTCTCTGGTGCACAGACAATTGGATTTCACCCTTATATCTGGCCTAATCTAACATAAAAGACTGTCCAGAGAAAATGTCAGCTTAGTGTTTTTAATGAGGGAATGATATATTAAATACTGACACAGTACCAGTTACAGGAAAGAGAAATTATATTCAAACAGTTACTAAAACCAGCGCTTTTCAACAGGTTCAAAAATATCCTGTAAAGTGTGACGCACTTGGGTGCTTGCTGGAATAGCATCTCATGTTTCATGATGCACTGGAAAGCACAGCCACCTGGTTTTGGAGCTCTTTATGGAAGAACGGATTGATGCCTTTGATGAAAATTCTCCCTTCTGGGACTTCAGCCTGTAGTGTGTGATTAAAAATAATTCGCCTAAGAGTTCCACACAGATAAAGGAAAACTTGGAAGGAAATGTTAACTGCCTTTGGCACAGACCTGGGCTGCTTTCCCCCAAACACAGAGCTTTAATGACAACTGTTCTACTTCATCAAACACATTCCCTTTTTCCTAGTGAAGGAACTTCTGTCATTCCCTTGGGCTGATGCAGACTGAAGGCATTTGCCCTTCATGCTGCACTCATGAGGTCTAGAGACCCACAGCAGTGCCTAAACTCTAGTAAAATCTGTGCAGAAAACTTGTCTCAACAAAATAGATTTCTGCTGAAATACACTTTCAAAGCAGAAAAGTTTTACGGAGAGAGGAGTTCTAATGGAGCTTTTGAGGGGACGAAATAAAAAATCTCCTAAATTTAAAATCTGCCCACCCACTTCCAAATGAAAATGGAGTCTTTAACCTGATATCCTTTGGGGAATACACTGAAGGGTGGGCAGTGAGAAGCAAAAAACAATTTAGAAGCATCAAAATTGTCACAAAATTGAACTTTTTTTCTCTAGCTATTCCAATTCTTCCTGTAGCATTGATTTCATCTTGGCCTTGCTTTTTCTGGTCCTATTTACGTGGGCCTGGAGTTAATGATTTTGACCTCTAAGGCATTTAAGAGATCGCAAGAG
Source organism: Eulacestoma nigropectus (assembly GCA_013397775.1). Lineage (NCBI taxonomy): Eukaryota > Metazoa > Chordata > Aves > Passeriformes > Eulacestoma > Eulacestoma nigropectus. The sequence continues at coordinate 3,315,790 of VZTE01004350.1, read as the reverse complement.
ACCAGCTACAGTCCTGGCAGGTTCTTCTAGATTCACTCTTTCAACTTCCAGAGTGATATCTGTAGACTAGTACTCTTAATATTTTTGAATTTACAGACACTAAAAAAAAGTAAAAATCCTTAGTTACCTTTTTAGGGTCTTTTTCTAAGTAGTAGACTGCAGAGCCACAGGACTCTGCATATTACAAAGTCTAAGCAAGTTCTGTAGAACAATAACCACGGGGTAAAGCTGTCATTTTTCCCAAAAAATTTCTCTGTGAATGAGATCTTTTCAGATTATTTTCCAGATGAAGACCAAGGAAGAAATCAAAATAACAAGGGTAACACAGAGTGTTTGGAGAGAATGGCATATCATAGATAAAAAATAAACAAAAATTGAAAAAAACCTCCTGAAAATAATTTTTTTACTTGCCCTCAAAAAATTCTGTTTATCTTTGGCATCCCGAGTTTGCAACTACAATTACGATTAACCAGTGTCTTAAAGAATGTAAAATCATTGCTGGAATAGAAAATTCTGTGGCCAAATAGATGAGTGAATGAATCTGTTACATCTACACGAACCACTAGCCTGTACACCCCTGCTCAGTTCCAGTGTTCGAATCTTCATAAGTGGGAAAAAAAATCTATAACTTTGCTGGTTTTCCTCCTCTCTATTAAAGCTTGAGTCATTTTTTTCATCACTGACTAGATTATTTCTTGCCTTAATGACTTTTCAAGTTTAGGTGATATCCTCTGAAAAATAAGTTTTGCATCCTCAGGTTCATAAAGTCCTGGATCTCTCTGTAATGTCTTTCATTTTCACTTTTAGAGAACACAGCTGAGTGCCCTATGGCATAGCACGGGTAATATTCTTATCAGTTAACATGCCTGTCAATCAAATCCTTGTTTCATTACTTTAGTTTTGTCCTTTTGGCAGGAGACATTCATCTTCCTTACAATCAAATTTTGTGGTGCCAAAGGTTATGTTTTCTTTTCTTGGTCTTCATGGTCTTCCTTATGCAAAAGTCTCTATCAAGTGAGGCCCGTGGAGTAAGTGGCACATATCACACAAACTTAGAATGGTACTTTTTGGTAAACGCAAGCTGCTTCACTGCTCGCTGATGCCTAAAATCAAAGAATTGAACAGGATGATGGCTCTCTTCTATTGCTTTTCAATCTTATTCTATATCACATTTCACAGTTGCAGATTGTGCCCTTGCTTTTCTTCCCTGGAAGGGAAAATCCCCTCATTTCTCTCAATATTGGAAAGCCTTTCTTCAGCATGTGAATAGACCAATACACAGAGAAATTGATCCTTTAGGTTTTGGAAGCACTATTTTATTTAGTGCAATCAGGTGCATCCTGAAGACAGTGTGAAATACTCATTTCCAAATTGGAGAGACCAATAATGCCTAGAGATCACTGATTTGTTTTTTTTCCAGAAATAGAGAAATGCCCATCTCATCTCCTCTGGTTAGTTTAGACATTTTGTTTCATCTTCCTCAAAAAAGTGATATCTAGCTTTTTTCCTTACCTATACAGGCTGACAAACAAGTTTCTGTTACCTGAGTGCTGAAGCATGACTGGAATATTATTCCTCAATAAACCTGTTGTATAGCACCAGCTCCTGTATCTGTATAGACTACAAGCTTTGCAAGACATGAGTTTCCAGGAACTGAACCTCGTCACAGCAGAGCCTTTTCCCTGGCCCAAACCAACGACTTTAGTTCCCACCCACACCTTCTGCTGTTGCTGCATCACCACAAGTGATGACAAGACAGCTACTCAGCACTCCTCAATGTTATTGCCTTCCCACACAGCCCAACAGAAAAGGCACATGTTGAGGACAGCTGCTGCTTTTCTGCCCTCTTACTCCTCGTCATGATATCATAATGAGGATATCTGGTCACTAGAAAAATGGTGGAAATGACCAGTTTCATATGGTACTACTGTTTCTGTAATAATGCCAAGTCAGGACTACCTTAGATTGAGACCAGAGATGCAAACATAAAAACATCAAAACCTTATTATTCATCCTAGAACCCAACAGTCCTTCAGCGACTATTGGCAATGGCAATCTTTGAATCTCGTGGACTATTTCCATTCTTCCACTGAAAGTTACTCCCTTTCATATGTGTTGTTCTACCTTACCCTTCATTCTGTTTATCTGGTTTCTTGACTGCCTGAAGACTGTCAGGGGAAGCTCAGAGTTTAACATCGTTACAAGGTGTGTTTGGGAGCCAGGCTGGTGCACACATTGAAAAATCTGTTTCGTAGGTCACTGTCCAAATTTACGTCTTTTCTACCTGTCACATTTCTCAGGGTGCACCTGAGGTAGCCTTGCTGAGTCTTCAGGATCTGGATCATGGATAGACTCTTTGTGATACAACAAAGGCTTTACATTTACTGCACAAAATGGAAACTCATTAACCAAGGAATAGACTCATCACAGTCAATAATAAGTACCTGTGACAAAGAAAAATTATGTCTATATCATACAAATAATGCAAATACAAAGATAATGGGAAAACTGCTTTTCCTCGTCTACTATCTGATGGATTTCTTCTCTGCAGTATATATTACTCATTATGATATCAATTTCAATTCTTATAGCTTCATGTCCCCTTGAGGGGAAAGGGGCATACAGAAAAATATGCCAAGTCTTCGGCCAAAAAATCCCTATACCATAGTTCAGTCAAATAGACTGGGAAGGAACATGATTACTGTGCCAGTGACCTTAGGCTATCCACTTCTGCCTTTTTTTTAAAGGTTTGCCTGAACAGGAAATGAGTAGAAAGATCTTTATTTAACTGTGCTCTCCTGATGAACATCACTGAATAGGAACTGTTCCTCACAGTTAAATGAATAAATTGCACCAGAGAAAGACCGCTGCTGCTTAGAATCCCACAGAATTCTTCTGTCTCCTTAGAAGAAATGAAGAGGTACCATAAAATGATGTCATCTCCACAGCAGAAGTAAAATCAAACGTGTAGAGTTTTTAAATTTCAAAAAAACCATTACAATTAAAGCCTATCAGTTAAGTAAAGAGAATTTCCATCTCATCACAAAGAAATAGTCAAAGTGGTCTTAAATTATAATTTTCTTTCCCTTGCAAATTCCTTCTTGGTACAATCCGCAAAGTTTATAGCATTTTAAAACCATGAGCACAAACACATTCTGAAAAAAACCCTTCTATTTCAAATTAAAAATTATTTGACACTAGACATCTAGGGTCCATTTACTGTTGACTGTCTGCAAGCAGAGCATGGTTCAAGAATTCATAGTTGACTTACTCCTAACCTTAACATAAACCTATCCCTAACATTAAGCCTAACTCTAACCATAACCCTAACCCTAACCCTATCCCAACCCTAACCCTAACCCTAACCCAACTTTAAAGCTAATCCTAACCCTAACCCTAAACCTAACCCTAAACCTAACCCTAACCATTTTAAGCATTTTGTTGTTGCATCCCATTATGTTTGCAGAGAGCACTGGGCATATTCACTAACTATTAATGCACTGTCAAGAGGGATTTGCTGCTTCTCCTATTGAAATTCTTCTGACTGATATCACCAGAATATCCTGCATGTTCTGCTCCTACCTGGCAGTTTGCATGTTGTTTTCCCTGTCTGACCCTAGGGATGCACATGCTTCTGCTTTTCATTTCTGAAGTTCGATCAAATTTCTTTTTTGTATTTATGTCAGTGTGGATAAAAATCCATTCCTTGCAAAATGCAGTATTTGACTGGCAGAAGAAAATCGCCTTTTATTTTTTAAAGCTCCTTCTACCATTAGTACTCTTGTTGAAGCAAAATGACATGCCTTGTGGTGGTTTAAACCCAGCCAACAACTCAGCCCCACACAGCTGCTTATTCACTCCCCCCCTCCCTCAGTGGGTTGGGGGACAGAATCAGAAGAGCAAAAGTGAGAAAATTCTGGGTTGAACTAAAGGCAGGATAACAAGACAAAAGCCATGCATGCAAACAAAGCAGACCAAGGAATTCTTTCACCTCTTCCCACGGGCAGGCAGGGGTTCAGCCATCCTCAGGGACAGCCAGGCTTCACCACATGTAGCAGTGACTTGGGAAGAAAAACACCATCACACTGAATGTCCCTCCTTCCTTCTTCCTCCCACAGCTGCCCCACTTGTGTCTCCTCCCAGCTTCTTGTGCCCCCCAAGCATCTTTGCTGGTGGGGTGGGGTGAGGAGCAGAAAAGGCCTTGACTCTGTGCAAGCACTGGTTGGTAATAACTGAAACACCTTTGTATTATCAACATGGGTTCCAGCCTGCTGTGGTTTAACACTGGCCAAATGCCAGGCACCCATGAAAGCTGCTTATTCACCCTCCCCTGCCACAGCTGGGCAGAGAAGAGAAAAATTAATGAAGGGTTCATGAGTTGAGAGAAGGACCACGAGAAAAACACTCCAAGGGCAAAATAGGCTCAACTTACAAGTACAAAGTGACTTTATTGCTAACAAAATCAGAGGAAGATAATGAGAAGTAAAATAAGCCCTTAAAACACCTTTTCTTCCCCTAACCCCTCCCTCAGACAGTGCAGGGAGACAGGGCATGGGGGTTTGGTCAGATCATCATCCGAGGTTTTCTTCCGCTGCTCAGAGAGAGGAGTCGTTCCCCTGTGAGACTATGGGGTCCCTCCCACTGTGCTCCAGCATGGCTCCGCTCTCACAAGCAACAGTCCTGCCAAAACTGCTGCAATGTGAGTCCCTCCCACGGGCAAACAGTCCTCCCAAAACTGCTGCACCATGGGTGGCTCTCTCCATGGAGTGCAGTCCTCCAAGGACAGACTGCTCCAGCCTGGAAGCAGGACCCCTGTCTCCACTGGATCTTCCACTGGATCACAGCCTCCTCCAGGCATCCACCCGCTCCGGCACGGGCACCTCCCCCACGGGCTGCGGGTGGATCTCTGCATTCCCCGTCGA
>VZTE01004350.1:3292558-3310858 GCA_013397775.1 Eulacestoma nigropectus | reverse complement strand
GAGCTCTGCATCCCCCGTGGATCCCCATGGGCTGCACGGGGACAACCTGCTTCAGCATGATCTTCACCATGGCCTGCAGAGGAATCTCGGCTCCGGTGCCTGGAGCACCTCCTTCCCCTCCTTCTTCACTGACCTGGGTGTCTCCATGTTGTTTCCCTCACATGTTCTCACCTCCTCCTCTTCTCTGACTAGAAGAAAAAACTGTACTTTTTTTTTATTTTCTTCGTAAATATGTTATCACAGAGGTGTTACCAACCTCTTTAATTGGCCCAGCTTTGGCCAGCAGCATGTCCATCTTCAGAGCCATCAGAGATTGGTTCTGCTGGATGTGGTGGAAGCTTCCAGCAGCTTCTCACAGAGGCCACCTCTGTGGCCCCCCCGCTACCAAAAACCAGGCCGTGCTAAACCAACACACAGCCCAAATCCAAAATACGGCCCCATAAAAGCTACTGTGAACAAAATTATCTCAGCCAAAACCAGCACACTTGTGAGAATGTGGTTCTAGAAGCCTTTCTTTCAAGGGTTCTCCCCTCAAAACCTTTCCCTCCAGGCAACTGTGAAATAAGAGACTCTATTACAGAAAACCACTGTAGTGAATTGTAGGAAATTTTTAGACACAGCTATCCAAAATGTGCCCTAACTCTAGTATTCAAATAACAAGTCATCAGTTATTAGTTCTAACGTATGCTACGTGTTTCTCAGTTACCCGCTGAAATTTTATTTACAATGCCACTGGCATAAATATTTACCATCAAGAAAAGATGAATGCATAGGCCATTTTATAGATTTATTTGTGAATTGTTGAGCCTATATTAAGGCCCACCGATCAGCTTTGGGGTTTACAGGTAATGAATAAACCACCAGAAAAACTGAGCATGTGCCTCTGTCCTAAACATATTATAGCATTTTTTAAAAAAATTAAAGGTAGAGAGAATTCATTTGTCTTCACAGGGTTTGAGTAAATTCCAAACAGAATTAACAGTAAGTTTTCCATTAACTTAAATGGAGTTGGAAAAGATCAATGCATGTGCTATGTGCTTATAATGGCAATGACATTATACTTTCTTTAACAAAATAAGGAAAAGAATTGAATTCTGAAGGCTCAATAAGGCAAGATGAGTTGTGGATTAAATTAAGACTCAAATTAGGTTTAATATACTGGCATTACATTGCTTCTATGTCTTGGTATATTGAAAACATGTTAATATGTTTCAGAGAAGTTGCAGTGGAGTCCTGACTTGGTCAGACAGATCAGGTGGATCCAGCTGGACTTCATCAACCCCCCAAAGAAGACCAGAAGATACCCAAACAAGTGGTCTTGTTACAGCAGTGGCACATCGCAATGACATCTAAGATTTATAAGGTCTATTTCCTCTCAGTTTTTCATCTTGAGGTAACGGACAGGTAAAATATTGGAAATATCTTGCATTGCTGTGCCTACTGGGAGAAGGATTTTACTTATTCTACAGGCTACTGCTGGGACAGATAATCATGAGGTTGATGAGGAGATAGAAGGTTTTGTGATATTTGAGAAAAAATAAAAGAGTGAAAAAATTTCCCACATGGAATTTCAGAACAGCTAGACTGGTGCAGTTTAGAGGTCTATGAGGAAATGGTCTGGGATACTTCAGTGGTGCTGAGTAAGATTTTGCAGGCTTAGAGACAATCTCCAAAAAGGGGCGTGACAAGCCATTTTCAATTTTTCCGTCAAGTTGTTCCAAAACTTCTTTGAATTGCTATGTTAATGATGTCAGATCAAGATTTTTTTTCACTATTTTATGTCTGTGGAAGGATTTAAGTGTCTGTCATATTTCATTATTTTATTAATCTGCAAGAATTTGTCTTAAGGATTTCAGTGTTAAGCCTCAGGCCTATAGTTAGTACATATACTGAACCATACCTACTGGTTAATGTCTTAAAGTTGGAATCATAGCCTATCTTGCCTTATATTTACACAAATTGCTTCAGACCAAGGCCTTGCACTAGCTGCCTGCCAGCAGTCTGCTTCCTTCTCTCCCGACTGAAGCCGAAGAAGCTGAAGGTGCTCAGCACTCCAGTCCAGGGCAGTTTGGCACTCTATATTATTTCTGAAATACAAGCTAATTACTTTTTGAGATATCTCTTGCCAATATCTTGTTTTACATAAAGCATCTGGTGATAGCCAATAGCACAGATGAGAAAGAGAGCTAGTGCTCTTACCTGACCTAGCTGCTTTGTGATTTCACGGCTGAACTAACACAGCCACACTTTACTTTTTCTCAGCTTTATATTATATTTTCATGCCACCATCGATAGGTTTCCTGCCAGAGATGGAATTTCTTTATACCCCTAAGAATCTCTAAAACATATCGTCCATGAGATTAGGAAGTCACTGAAGTAAATACAGACAGTTGTGTATTATTTTGCGTGTGACTGCTTTGCAAGTGAATGCTTTGGCTGGACAATTCAGACTAATCTAACCAGGGCACTTCGTGTTTCATAACAGTGCGAAGAAACCTTGTTTAACTGAGTTGTTAGCTAAAGGAATTTGGGAGGAGGTATGCATATTATTTTGGAAAATCTAAAAACTGTAGACTAGTTTCAAAAAGGGCTAACAAATTGTCAGGCTAGAATGACTCTAGGCATTCACTGTTGGCTGCTATTTGAGGACAGATCCTTTAGCAATAAGGTCTCAGTCTGAAACTCTTTGTCGATTTTCACCTGTGCTCCATCTATTCTGTAGTAGATGAGATCCAATTTATCTTTTCAGAAATAGTGTCCATAACTACACATTGCTTTCCTGTTACTGTACTGTAAAGACTCAGCAAAACATGGTACTTTATGTATGGATCTATTTAAAGCACATTACATATCAAAATACCACTGATTTTAAGGCAGTTTTATAATCAAGCCATTTGAATTAAGTTGATCAAAAGTGCAATAAAGGAGGTTCCTATGTGATGAACTATTCAGCAATCCTGGCTCCTACTGTGTATATTCAGCATGAGGAAGGCTGTCTTCATGCACTAATCAAGGTATTGCACAAGAAAATTAAAGATTTATTAATCACATATTTTACTGCTTACACATGCATTTGTCCATGGCTAAAATCACACTTAGAGTCAGCCCAATGTGTGAGGTTGTTTAACCTGGAAAAAAGAGGCCTGGGTGGGAACTTATCACCCTCTACATCTACCTGAAAGCAAGTTGTAGCTGGGGAGGGCGGTCTCTTCTTCCAAGTAATAAGTGATAGGATATTAAGAAATGGCTTAAGTTGCACCAGTGGAGGCTTAAATCGAATATCAGGAAAAACTTATTCACTGAAAGGGTTGTCAAGCACTAGAACAGGCTGCCCAGGGCTGGGGTAGAGTCACCATTCCTGGAAGTATTTAAAAGACTTGTAAATGTGACATTTAGGGACATGGTTTAGTGGTGGACTTGGCGATGCTGGGTTCATTGTTGAACTCAATGATCCTAAAGGTCTTTTCCAACCTACACACTTCTGGAAAAGCTGAATATCTCCACAGAAAAGATGTCCCTTTGCTCTCATTTTTTCCATATTATTTTCAAGCTTTTTTCATTAATAATTCTCCCAGGAGTAAAAGCTACAAAGATCTAGCATCAGCTTTGATGCAATATATCATAAAGTCAGTCCATATTTCGTGCAGAAAACCTCAGGGACTGATAGAACAACTCTGTGTCATTCTTAAATTTCCATGAATACAATATCCTGAGGTGTGCAGTAGGCCTACCAGATATTTAGGACTCATTGCTTAACCTTTGAATCTAGACATCATGCTGGTACAAAATAGAAAGGCAGTAATTATCAGAATTAGAAAAAATAATGGAAATTTATTAATGAATTATCTTTCCCCTTAAGCTGTACTGTAACAAGAAATAAGCATCATTATAATGAACAGTGTTATTATTGGACCACATTATGAACACCAGTGATTTTGTACCAAGATTTTACTGTCAGGGGAACGGTTCATTAACCACAAAGAACATTTCACATTAGGGATTCAGTTTATCTGGCCAATTTAGACATTGTTTAAGTAATTTTTAATTAAAATTGGGATCCTGCATTTTGGAATCGTGTACTGGTTCAAAGGAATTGTAAGCGCAATTACTACAATCAAGTTGTTAGTAAATTTTTTTGTTCCAGATAAAAGTTGGCCACTGGTTAATCTGCTAAACAGCCATTCTGGCCCACCCTGCAGCTTCAGTACCAATTAGTGGGGTGGATAAGAAGAGGAAGAGTAAGGCAAAACCTTTTCATAACATAGAAAATGTTGTATTTGGCAAGGGGTAGATAAATGAAATTCCCTGTAAAATGTATTGTAGACAGGGAAGGAAGAATTTTTCTTGTAACCTCAATATCAAAAACTGATTTCATTTGATCAAGCCAGATGTATGTCACATTATTTGTTGCAGTAAATATCCTTTGGGGGCAAAATTGAAGCCGGGAAAAAAATTTCACTTTTATTGTTCACAGTATTTCATCCCATTACAGGACAATACAGAATTAATGAAAATTGACTTCAGACTGGAGAACAGCCCTGGCCTCCCAAGCAGCAGGCAAGAAAGGTGAAAGTGCTGTATCTTAAGGAGTGTTCAGATTAAATCCAGTGTAAATGTCACATAATTTCATGGACTTCTGTGTCTCAAGACCTGCTGAGGATCTGTTACAAGTGAAATGTGGAGTTCACACCATCTTAGCCCTCACTTAAAATAAGTATGCATGCTGGTTCCTGTAAATAAACCAAACTGTACACTAAGATCTGCCATCAGCAGGAAATACCAATTCAAGTTCATTGAGATCAGGCATCAGTGAACTGTGAATCACTATGAGTGTTTACACTCCTTTCACTCACCTGGCAGCCACGCTGGGCTCAAAGTGCCAGCACCACCTTCAAGATGATGCAGTCATGGAACGTCTCTGAGCTGCAAATGATGTCTTGTGGTGGGGACCCTGGAAGGATAAAGGCTGTGTCTGCATGAACTGGGGATTCTGGTGCAAGCAGCGCCAGACAAATTATGTCTTTAGAATCTGCAAAAATACAGATTTAAAAAAACAAACAAAAAAAAAACCAAAAAACAAAAAACAAACAAAAAAAATACTCTAAAGAGGTATAAAGTTTTATACCTTTGAAGAGGTATAAAGACATTAGCAAACTGTATATGGTTGGAGCGTAGAATGATGGCCACTATAATATAAAAAAATTAGACCTCAGAAAGGCGCTTCAATGTACCTAAATCTGTCATCTTTCTAAGCAGTGCCAAAGCTCATGCATAACTTAAAATTAAGTATATGTTTCAATTTAAAGTCCCGAAGAGGAATAGGTTTTTAAACATAGGTTTTAGAGAGGGGGATATTGTGGCAACTTGCCTTTCTAATTTGCCAGAAAAAACTGTTGAGTTCATCACCTAAGAAGCTGATTTACGCCAAAGGTATCGAATTCATTTTCTTCCCCTTGAGATTAATCGTGCTAAATCTCTTCCAAATGTACTAAATAATGAAATGAAATAAAATGAAATGAAACATATTCTTCATGCCTAAATGGATGGTTTCTCACATCCTAATGGAATATTGTTGAAGAATTACAATAGACAAAACTGGTTCAAATACATTTGTTAAGAAGTAATAAACAAGAAAGACCACAGGGATTCCACTAGGCTGGTTTCTCTTTGATTTCCTCATTTTAATTTGCTTATTTTCTCCACACTATTCCCTTTGCTTTCTTCACTAAATAAGTAATTGAGATGTCTTTTGAAGATTCTAACAACTCTTGAAGTCATATTTTTTCTAATGTATTTCATGTGTGTGTTCCTCCTCAGGAAACAGTTGTGTCTTCTAATGGAAGGGAAGACTTCTAGAAATCTCTGATGGTAAAAGAAGGGCTATGGATGGGGGCAGGTGTGTAGGGAACATGTGAAGGACAAGGAATTCTTGTGGTTCACGTATATTTAATGAATGTATTAAATAGGTTATAATGAAAGTAATAAAATGCCTTTCCTTTGAGGAAAGTGAGAGGGATGACCTGTGACACTGTTCTCACCAGGCTCACTACACTCAATGACTGATGCCTTGGATAGTGGAACGGGGAAGTAAGTGCTCATCTCACCCAAGCCATTGCCCTCTTTAGTTTGGGTGTTACAGATGCCTTATACACACACACAAAAGTTAAACAGTGTTTCTCCTTTCTTGGATATGTTTAGTGGAGTAAATACATCCAAATATGTCCTCTCTGAAATCTGTAGACCTGGCCAGCTTTTTGCTCATTTGCTCTGACATTGAAGTTTCTCCAGGCTGTTTGTCTTCCTTGTCAGGGACTCTAAAGTTACTTCTAGTAGAAGGACTTCAAACAACACATCTCTTGGCTCCTAATTATATAAGTACATCTACAGTTTCTTTCCTACAAGTAGTTTTCTCTGAGTTTTTCTGGACTGACCTGTTCTTCTTGACATCTCCTACCCAGTCTTCATCAAGTGTTCACTATTTGCAGTACTCTGTTAGTGGCCTTGGCGATCAGACCCAGGTCTCCACTTGTGTCTACGGATGTCTTTAATTCCCACTTTGTCTGCATAAAAGGCAGCAGATTTTCTCTGCTATCAAAGAGAACTCTTCTGTTTTAAAAACATGTGAAAAGCTCCCAAACCTGGGAGATAAAAATTTACACCTAAAAATAAGACATCCATATTTAACAGCAGGGCAAACAAGAGAGTAAGTTACATAACATAGTAGTAAATAGTTATAGATAGTTACAAGATGAAGACTGATAGAACCAAAGCAAACTAGAAATTTTAAAATCATAGTTGGGAGCCCAGAACAGAAGAAACTATAGCAGGAGATGGTGAAAGACAATCCAGAAGTCAAGAGGAAAAAGTCTTTGACTGGAGCAGGAGGAAAATGATGTAAGAAAAGAAAGAAAGGTGTCAAAAAAGAATCAGATGTGCTGATTTCTTCAATGTCTTTTGTGGCAATTTTCAAACCATTATGGTGAATGTCAATCAGATGTGGGCACCTAATTCAATTTATCTTCCTTGAAAGGTCCTCAAATGCAAATCTATTCAAATTAAGAGCCAGAAAAAGAGGTGGTGGGGGCTGGAAAAAGAAACACAAAAGCTTAAAAAGATTGATATTTCTTTTCACTCTTCTACGTGATGAATTGAATTTCTGTTAGTAACTAGCACTTTTGCAGATGCTTATTTAATGTCATGCAGGGTAGATGCAGTAGGTGTGGGCAAGAGAGGTGAGTCATGCATTGCTCAAGAGGGAACCTGCTGTGATGTTCATTCTACTGAATCAGGTTCAAAAATATGAAAGTTTCTTTTCCTCTTTTTCCTGTACCTTTTGCTTTCTCATGTCTGAGAGACACACAAATTCATGCCATTTCCTTAATAGTCATTTGTACTATGACCTGAATACAAGTCTAATCCTGAAAGATGATGAATTGATTCTCATTTTTACATAAATACAGTAAAAATTTATTGTCTTATGTATAGTTGCCTGATGCAAGAACTCTTTGCAGAGAACTGGGAACTTGGCCACCTCTCCCAGCAGCAATCCAAACTGGCTGTGGCATATGTTGTTATAGTCTCCAGATTTAAAGATGTGAGGCAGTCGTCTGGCTGTTTCTCTACTGGAACATCCTTTTCTGATGATCTGAATAAAAACCCAGACTGTTTGGGATTTAAATGAGGGGTGCATGTAGCATCGCGATGCTCTGTCATTATAAGGCTAGGAGTTGTCTGAAGACATTGCCATCTGGTGTATAGAAAATAGGAGATTTTGATGTTTGAGGTAAAAAATCTGTGGCAGACTTTTGGAAGAGATGTGATTTGTTTCCCTTGCTTCATTACACTAATTTGTAAGAAGATTCAAATGCCATTTTTAAGGTTCAAATTGAAATTGTTGAAGCAAGGGAGAAGAGAGTGTTGGTGGCAGGAATAAAAGACTTCTCTCTTTTGAGACCCTACTGGGAGACCCTTGTGGATAGAAGACATCATTCAAATTAAAATTAAAAGCTTCAGTCTGGGATGTGTTACGAGGGCACCACCAGGCCTTAAGTTTCACGTTCTCCTTTACTTATTTTATTTCTCTGTGAGCCAGTTGGCCATGCAAAACATGACAGTTAATTACGCCTCTCTGTTTCCCTCTGACAAATAAAGCGCAAGTAATGCCAGCAAGGATTAAACTGTTTGCTTTTGGTTTACAAGGAATTAAAGCAGCGTGCAGTAAATTTTCCTGTAAAGGTCTTTCCTAAAGCCATAGACTGGGGAAATAATATTAGCAGCTAATATTGTGGACGCAGAGCTCGGGTCAACAACCTTTAAATAAACATCCAATATGTTTTTCCCTCTCAATGGGCTTTACTCAAGGTGTGTCACTTAGGCTTCAGCAGATGTGAGTGTTTTACCTGTGCATCCTGCCAGCCAAACACATCCACATCCACATCAGAAAAAGGGACGAAAGAGGATTGGGAAACTGGGGTATGTGGTGGTTTATCTAGATAAAGTGCTGGAGCTGTAGATGGGGTAGTGCTGCCTAAACACCTACATTCCACTTCTATAGGATTAACCACATGGATGTAGCAGCATAGGGTAGGAGTGCTTATGCTTTAGATTTCCTGTAGAACACTGAGAATCAGTGCCAAAAAATATTACATATATTTTATTGAGGAAAAATCCAGAAAGGTTACGCAAATACAGATCTAGCCTATTTATCCATAGATATGTGGAATGCAGGAAAATACACAGGCAAAATACCACTGTATCCTTGTTCTTTTCTAGCACAATGGCCGTGTAATTATGCATGCTCAAAAAATCCTTTCATATCTAGTTTGAAAATAAATAGTAGTCTTGAGCCTTAGACTGTTGTCAATAACTGTTATTGAAACTTGAAACTATTAAGGAAAAAAAAGAGAAAAAGAAATTCTGGAGCACACTTTAAGGTGCAGGGAGACTGAAAGACTGAGCAACAGATTGAAAGAAAAAGGCACTGCAGGTGTAATATTTAATGGAGTGCTAATTGTGCAGTGGCTAAAAATAAATAGACAGCACAGAGTTTGGTTTTGGGTGAGTGGTTGATTGCAAATGCTAAGCTCTGCAATTAAAATTATAAATTATGAGTTCACTTTTCTGTCCCGTGGCTTGTTTTAGGAGTTTGATGGACTTCCCCATGTGAAGTCTTATCAAACACGTACTGAAAAGGATAAGAAAGCACAGGGTGTGGGGTTTGGTAGTCTACCTACTATTTACTCTAGTGTTTAGGAATATGAACCACCCCTGAATCTCTAAACCTCATATCTTATATTCAATGTGAATTGTACTTCTGTCAATTGACAAACTGGATTATTTCAAGCAGAAGGGTAAAAGCACTTTAATTAATTAAGTAAGTAATTAGCGCTTTAATTGTTAATATTGCTCCCTCTTCTAATGACAATCAATAGACAGGAAATTCGTTTTAGTGTTAGAGGAGAGCTTTCAGAGAATCCCAGAATCACAGAACGGTTGGGGTTGGAAGAGACCTCTGAAGATCAGCTCCATGTTAGCACGCGAACTATGAGACACATCTGAGGATCACCACATGGTATATTTTATCTCAACTTGTGATTCAGGTTTAGAGCTGACCAAACTATGCCAAATTAAGCCCTTAATTAATACTGTTACTAAGGGGTTGATCCCTGAGAAAAACCCTAATTTTTGAAGTTAGTCCATTAAATAAGTAATGTTACTCTTTGGTTGAGGTAAGGGACTCTAAGTACTAGGTCTTAAAATTGTGTTGTTTGTTATTTATGTTGCTGCTGTTGCTATTTAAAGGCACTCAAGTAAAATACAACCACTGGTTATATTTATACAAGAAGATATTTGGATACATTTGTGTTTTCATCTAGGAAGAAGTGCAGGATTTTCTGTCTCAGCTTCATAACAAACCTGCAGTAGGAATGTGCTGCATCCTGTTGTTGCTGTGGGAATACATTTGTGCTGGTATGGTCTTCTATTTTCTCATCTGCTAGAGCATCAGGATGTTAATGCTGTATATCACTCATGAAATACCTCTCTGTAAGCACAAAAGAGTAAGTATTTTCTACTGTTTGCGCTTGAACATGCCTGTCCCTGCCCACAAATTAAGTGAAGCTGATAAAATAGAGTAGAATGGCCTTCTGTTGGAAACATAGCCCACTGAAAAAGTTCAGAAAGTTAAAACAGATTTCTATAATTCACAGGAGGCACAAGACATTAAAAGTTACTGCCTCATTCACGTAACAAAGATTGTGTCAAGAAAATAAAATAGTGCAATATTTATCTATTCTTATGAAAGCATTCATCAAACTATGAGGAAACAGCTATAAGGAGCATTCATCAAAAGCTAGGAAGAGTTTTTAGCTGTACAGTTCACCACAGAAGTAGCAAGCTGCTGCATTTTTGAAAGCAGAGCAACAACACACATCCAAGCTGTGAAGGATTCAAAGGAACACAACATTTCTTTATCAGCTGTCATATACCTCTAGAGTCCTGCTGTGTATAATATTGGAGAAACCACAATCTGCAAATCATTCCTTCTCTGAGAGGGGTGTCCAGGTTTGGCTGCGACCCAGCAAGTAAGAAACGGTGTGTCCTTTCAAGCCACGCATCTGGCAAGTATGACCTGCCCCCTGAAAGTGCCCACCTCAGCCACACTTGGAGCACAGTGGTGTCCACCCGATTGCGGCCCCCACACATCTTGGTTTGCTCTGGAAGGGTGCCAAGTGACAGGGCAGGCTGAGAATCATACATCTGTCCTCGCCTGCACCGGACTGGCCACCTCTTTGAGTCTTGCCAGGAAGCGGTGGCTTAGACCGATGGACAGTGTTTTTAACCTCTGAACAAGGTAACGAGGCCTCTTACTGAAGAGGCAGTTTGGCAAGGCAAGGTACCTTAGCTTCCTGGGGATAACTGCACCAACCCAGAAAGGAAAAACACTTCTTGCCTTTAAATTCTCTTGCATGTAATAATTAGCATTTGCCGTGTAAATCCCTTCCCAGAGGCCACGTGCTGCTGCTGCTTACTCTGACCCTTACAGAATTTTTCAGGTACTTTGCATCGAACAAATTACAAATTTCTCTGAAGAGGTGACTGGGCATTTCTTCAGGTTCAGAGACCAAAACTTGTTCTGCTTGCCTGCCCGTGGGAGCACACTGCTCATACTATGGCAGTGCAACACTTCTGGCAGTCTGTGGGTGACTCTCACTACCTGTGAACTTTAGGAATAAAAACAACTCTCCTGAAAGACATCTGACCACTGTTGAACTTTCTTGCTGTATGAAAGTACTTCAGAAACTGTGTGTAACTAACTAATGTCCCATTACCCATACACCAGTCCTATGGAATAGTGACTGTTACACTATTGAGCAAATTTGAGGGTATGGAAAAGCCCATATTGCTTATTTACTTAAATCCTTCTTTTAACTTCAACTTTGAGAGCTTCCACAGCATGTCAGAGTTTTATGAGCCTTATTCTGACTTCCTTTTGCACTAAAGAAATTGGCTATGACTCTACCAGGCAGGCCTGAATTTGATGTGAGGTGGCCAAGGATTGCTTGAGAGTGATTTGATCCCTTCAGCAATGCCCTTCACTGCATCCTTCAGGATATACAAAGAGGATTCAGAGACTTCACAACTTCAGAGTCAAAATTTTTTTTCTACCATCCTTCCAGTTTGTTTATTGACATAATTCTAACGTCAGTAAGGTTCATATCATCGAATTAGATTTATTAACCCTTCCCTACAGAATCCTCTGTATGTTTTAAAATGCATTCAGATAGCTTGGTACTGTCAATTGTGTTACTTCATTTGCTTCTTTTTCTAATATACGTGAGTTTATATCCATTTTTTCCCAATGTACAATAACCATTTTAATTGCTAAAGCATAGTGCATAAAGCAGAAGTGGTTTCATTTATGAAAAAGACAATCTATCATGGCTTTTTTAATTACTTTTGTTATTTATATCTTTAAATTTTATCCATTAATCATTTGTGAGCTATTCATGCCACATTTGCATCCATTAAAACGCTGGGCTGAAAAAGCAAGTAGACAACATTTGAAAAAAAATGCTTATTATGTTGGATGAGATCCAAAAATAAGGCAATAATACTGCTTCTATATAAAAAATTGGTACTCTTATGACCAATTCATATATATAAATTTATAGATAATAATGTAATATATATGCTATTTACAAATAAAGGTATAATTTAAACTAATTTATATAGAATTAGATAAAATATTTATATAGAAAATATAAATTGACTAAAATATTACTTCTATATTTATTTTTATATATCATATATATTGTATTGGTTTATATATATGAATTGGCCAAAAAAATTTGTATTCTCTCTTTATAGTTATTTCACATCTTGAAAGCCATATATATGTTCCTGGTTTGCTAAGGTTATTCAGCATTCTGATTAAAATAAAACAAAAATATCTTGACAAACTTGAATTGAAACACGACTTCCAACAAAATATAATATAAAGAAACTCTGGCTATTTTGATTCTTTTCCAAAAAACAAAGGTTGCCATTTTTATTTACAAGTTATTTTAACATTTCTGAGATGGTTTTCATGCATTTTGGAATGAAAAATCTCTGATTTTAATGCTCCTTATGGACGGGGACTTTTTTTTCCCCAATAGTTCCAATAGTGTGGGATAACTAATCTGAACAGTTCTTAGTTTAACAGTTTTGTCCAAAGGTTTTTTATCTTATTATTCCCACAGATCAATAATCCACACACTACGATACACAAGGCTTCCCTTTAGGATTTTAAACCTGCCCACATCTCTTAATCATAAAGTTCTTCCCAGAGTAAGTATTTCTCTGCAGCTGGCATGGCAGTCAATTGTGACAAGACAGGAAGGTTCTCGAAGACAATAATGAAAGATTAATATTACAAGTGGGAGTCAGAATTGCAGTGGTAGAACTTGTTCTTTGGCAGCCTGCAGGATATCAATACTAACAAGTAGCAACAAAATTGTGTTTTCTTACTGATGGAAGCATCTAACTCAAAACCAAAGTATTGTCACTGATAATTTTCTTTTATCTTGATTTCAGTATCATCCATCCATTGCATAAGAGGTTTATGTTCCACTTTTAATCAACATTCTAACGAGAAGGTAATCAGACATAAAATACAAATTACTGACGATCCGTAAGATACCAAAGGATTGCCCTAATAATGGTTGAATATTTAAAAACTAAAACCAAAACATGTCTCCATATGCATAAATAAGGAAACAAAGAAGGTGGGATGAAATGGAAAAGTTGGAGCTAGTGGTAGCCTAAGGTGGACTGTAGGGTTAATTTTACTCCACTTTTATTTCATTCTGCTAAGATTGGAAACTTCTTTCGTAAAAGAAAGGAAAAAAAGAGCGTGATCTAAAAGATAACAAATGACAAAAACAAGATGACAGATACCAAGATTTCAGCCGTGTACGCATTTCAAAGACTCCCTTTCAAAAATGTATAAAAAGACATCAAACAAAAGCTGCAGAGATAATTCAGAAAGCCTGAAACCTAACATCATTTGAAACTTCACACCGGAAGGTCATTTTGATCTAAGAGTTAAACCTACACTGCTAAAATCAGTGCAAGCCTTGTCCTCAAATTAAAGGAAGAAGGCATGCCCTATATTAAGCATATTTTACAATATAACCTGAATTACAGTTTAATTGTATTTATCATAGTATAAATGTTTTTCTTAGTCTAAGAACTAAAAATAGTCATGCTGTATTATGTGAATGAGACAATAAATTTTTAGCCATAGCAATTAATAATACCTGTTACCAAACTTTTCATCCTCAAAGTTAGTAATTAATCCTCATAAGCAAAGCTAGTTGAAGGATCTGTCTTAAATAATTTATCTGAAAGTGCATTATCATTTTTTGTTTCAAGAATTTCTTGCTGATATTTATTAAATAAGGGAAAGGGAATGTGATTCACATGTACAGTCCAAATTGTGTTCATTCATAATGAGGTCTTACTCATTACATGGGATTATTTTTATTTCCAGATGACCGTTAGGAATGTCCACTGACTTAGGTGATCTTTGGAAAACATCCTTAACTGTTGGTTTAGTTTCCAAGTGTATGAACAGAAATTAGTATTTGAGCAGTGCAGTCACATTTGAAAGCTGTTATTTACACTCAAAAGCAGAGACATAAAGGCTGAAAGTATTGACAGCTTGCCCAGATATTCAGAGGAATGTTGTCTTTGGTCCTGCATCTCTGACTGACATGATTGTCAGCTTAACAGACATAAAAGGGAATTTGTCATTATAAAATAAATTTGTTTTACCATATTGATACTTCTTATTTGATTGTTCCTTTCTCTGTGAAATTATGAGAGTTATGTTAAATTAGGAAGTGTCTGGCCCTGAACCTTCAGAGTGTAAATCTGTCACCTAATTAGTCATGACTACATTGCATCTTTTCCAATATTATTTTCTTTGTCTACATGAGGTGAAAACAGCTGCTTAAAGGATATTAATGTGTTAGCAAACATGATTTAAATCCTTTTTGTTCCTGTAGTCTGGAGAAGAACAGTAGGATCAATAAAGACAGTTGTTTTTTTAGCATTGCCACTTAGCCATTATGGTTTGGTAATGATTCATCCATCAGATTTTGTACCAGGAACTAAGGATGCTTAAATATCATCAGGTAAAATATTTCCAACTTACTGATTATTCATCCAAAAGAGAGCTTCAATGAAGAATGCTTGGGACAAGGTGAAAAAAGCTTAGAAGAAAATGCTTATCTAGTTCATTCTCAAAGTGTATTTTGAAAGCAAAAGTCTTTAACCCTCGTGCTTCCACACTGTAGATGTGATGTGGCAGAGAGGTCCTCAGCTCTGCCCCATCCCTGCCTTCACTCTTAGAGATGGCAAGCAGGCAGAGAGCAGCTGCTGTCCCAAAGCATGAGCTGGAGGAGCTTGTGCCCATTTGGGAAAGGTAATGGGCTTCTGCAAGTACAGAGCTGGGGTGTGTTCGAGGTCACTGTCTTCTCTGCAGGTTGTTCTTTTGCCAAAAATAGAGATCACGATAATAAATAATTGTCTGCAGACTGGAGACAACTCTGTCATAAATATTCTCTCTTCTATGCAGTTTTCACTTTTGTTTTGTGTAAGTAGCTCCTTCCTTTGCTTTGATACCTCATTATCCCTCTGCTTCCCAAACTAGCTATACAGCAGCAGCGAGGCTGAAAAAGACTACTTAGCTGTCAGTCTTTAAAACTGCAGTGAATAAGGAGGATGGGAGCCCTCTCTGCAGGTATTGTTTTGTTGCATTTTATTAGATCTGTTTCTTGAAGAGGAAGCCAGATTAAAAAAGCAGAGAATGGATTTTTTTGCCCTCCACCATAATAATGCTCCCAGTACAAAAGGTCAGTTGTGGATGGCATTCTCTTTTTTTGTTTTTTTTTTTTTTAATATGAAGAAACAGCTATGCTTGAATTTGGCTTCTCAGGAAATAAGTATCTTGGACAAAAATGTGCTTCTTATATAGAAAACTGCAAGCATGACCAGGGGCGCATGGACCTGGATCTATCTGTACTGTAAAGAGAGGATGGTTCTCTCTTTCAAGAACTGAATTCACAGTCCACCAAAAAAAAGAGGAGCAATAAGAGGGGTGCTCCAGCATAGCTTCGTGGTTTCATACTTAAAAGCAAAAGGAAAACAAAGTAAATGCCTACTCTCCAGCCTGATAACAAATATGTACTGAGACACCTAATTTAGGGCCAAGCCTTCCTTGCCTCGCCTTTCCCCAGGTTTCTCTCTCCCTGGACCCATGAATCCAAGGCTAGACATGAGTTACGTGTGGTCATAGGAGGGATAGTTCATCTCCAGTTCATGCCTGTTGCAGATCTTTGGGAGGTGATTGCCCTCCTGCCCCGTGTTTGTGAGGGTTGCTGGGCTCATGGGTGACCCTGCAGCACCATGGAGAGGATGGAAGGACTTGGGGATCACTGTCTTAGTTGCCACATACCTTGTTATTTCTGATGTCACTGTCATTTCGTTTCTGATATGGACTGTAAGGGAAGTGACAACTGCCCAAGCTTCCAAAAAATGCTCAGGTCAGTGGTGGATACTGATTTCTCCTGGTTGATGATAAAACCATACAAATTCCTGTTCTTCAGTGGAGAATGAAGGCTGGTCATGGCAAACATTTCTATGTCAAAATGAGATGTTACTGAAAAAAAAAAAAAAAAGTATTGAAAAAAACCTAAAAACCATTTTCATAATTGAAAGAAAAATCAGCCCAGAAATATTTTTGAAATGTTCAGGAACCTTTTTTCCTGAGTGTGGTCTCTGCTGGCCAGCTGCACAGTAACACCTGTCCACAAAGCAGCTTCTGGCCACTCACTCAACCAAGACCCATAGTCTAAAATGTCAACATGTCCCTGCCCTCTGAATGAGTCAACGAGAAAAGACTGAGTATCCTCTTCCCTTTGAGAGGCTTAGATTGTCCCATTGGATCCGAGTAAATAAGTTTTTTGTTATTATTTGAAAATAACCCACAAGGCAAGCAGGCTTTCTTAAGAAAATGTAATATATATGTAATTATAATGCAAGTTAATCCTCTCCTTATCACACAAAAGAAAGTGCTTTTGTGAAAGACTGTATCCATGTTCTGAAGACTATTGTGTTTACTGGATGAAAAAACAAATCTCCTGGGGAAGAAGCCGTATCTTTGACTTAAGATACATAATCAATAACCTTGCAAGGCATTCAGGATACATATTCACTAAGGAGCTGCTTTAATCAAACACATCCATGTCTCTTTTAGGATAAATCCCTGTTGTCAGCTACACTAAAACAGTATTTTCAGCTCTTGTTTTCATACTGTTAGTCCTACATGACAGTTCTGTGTCATCTGACAACCCTAATCCATCTCAAGGTTAGAATCTATTTTGTGTTTCAAATCTCCCAAATCTCTGACCACTTAGTTTAAGTAGGATTAACATAAGCACCAGAAACCACATAGAAGCAACAAAAGCCAAGATTATGCTTTGATCTGCTCAAGTAGACATTTGCTGAACTCTAGCAATACAATGAGCAGCAGAGCAGAGAACAGGAAAGCACAGCCTCAGAGCAAAGGTTTTTAATGGATGTGCACTGGTAGGAAATTACCGGCTACACTGTGCTTCATTAAAAATTTTTACAGAGAAAGTTAGGATAAAAATAGCAAAACTCTTCTTATCAATGAAGCAGAAGCAGATTTTGTTTCAACACCATTGTTAGTCCACTGAACAGACTAAAATCACTCAGGAAAATGTTCCTCATGGTACTGGAATTTAAATCAAGGTTATTCCTGGCTGTATATATGCATTAAGAGGCATCTGAATGAGATTTGTCTGCTTATAAGTGCAGTTACTACCAGCTCAGTTGACAGAGTTGAGTAAGCTCTGTCTGCTGTGTACCAAGACCTGATCCTGCATCTCTGATACAGAGTTGATTTAAGTTTAATTAATGAAATTATCTAAAGGAAATGCTCAGTTTCATATTCTCTTTCCTAGACTTAGAATTTATTTTATAGGACAGCTTTTGTGGTTCTGTGCTCATGTGGGTACAGTGCAAAAGGAGTTTTGTTTACTGATATCCCAAGAAAGTAGATTAAGAGTCTCTTTATGATTTTTTCCTGAGAGAAATGTAAAAAGAAACTAATAACTTAAATACCTAAAAAAGATTTTAAATAATTTTAATTATAATTATATTTTTTCATATTCAGCTGTAGACTTGTATAACCAGTCACATGTTAATAATCGCTTTAACAATCATTTGCCATTTGCATTTTTTTCTTTGTCTGATTTTCAAGTGGAAGCCTTCCACTGAAGAAGGATGCTGATATTAATCTCATATTTAAAACTCTAGTGTGAATGTTGCACATATTCCTAATATGAGCTTTTGCAAGCATTTTACAGAACACTGTCTAATTGCTAGAACAGTGACAATGTTTTAGTTCTGAAAAACAGGGGGTTTGCATTCATTTTTCTTTTGTATGTTTTTTTACACCTTCAGAATGATGGTGTCATATTTCCTATTCCCTGCACTAATATTCTTCCCATTTTTATTTTGTTTTGGGTTTGATTGGGTATTTGGGTTTCTTTTTTTTTTTGCTACTGCTGCAGCTGCTGCTGCTGCTGCATTAGTGTGGAGTGTTCTGGCTTCTGAGTTTCAAGCAATATTAATGAGAGAAAACACAATTTTTTTGAATACAGATCCATAA
Source organism: Eulacestoma nigropectus (assembly GCA_013397775.1). Taxonomy (NCBI): domain Eukaryota; kingdom Metazoa; phylum Chordata; class Aves; order Passeriformes; genus Eulacestoma; species Eulacestoma nigropectus. The sequence goes on along the minus strand of VZTE01004350.1, from coordinate 3,292,614 downwards.
AAAATGGAGGAAAACTCTCTCCTCTCCTCTCCTCTCCTCTCCTCTCCTCTCCTCTC
>VZTE01004350.1:3263462-3292480 GCA_013397775.1 Eulacestoma nigropectus | reverse complement strand
TCTCCTCTCCCCCCCTCTCCCCCCCGCTCCTCCCCGCCCCTCTCTGCCCCTCTCCTCTCCGACCCTCTCCGACCCTCTCCAAATCTCTCCGACCCTCTCTTCTCCTCATCAGTTTTGGGATGGGTTGTGGACTATGGCACTGGCAGGAATGATGGGGTGGTACTCTCAGATGGGTATAGGGACAAAAGTAAAAAGTGTAACATAGCAATTGCAAACACTGAATATTTTTGTGGGTTTCTTTTAGGTTGGCATCAAAACAGACATGTCAGCTCTGTCTTTCACAGACGGGTCCTTCAGTGTTCCTGAGCTTAAGCAACAGAACTTGAGCCACCTCCAAGCATGACACTGTGTTTGGCCCAGAAATGCTTCATTTAAGAGCCAAGCCATCCCATTTGTGACCCACCGAGCAGTTTCAGGTCTACCTGCAGAAGACCTTGTGGATAGAGCTGGAAAGGAGCACCTTGGAATTATTCAGCAAACCCATTGGATTGCTTTGAATCATGTCTGGACTTCTGGCTTCTGTCCTAATGCCATATAAGCAGGCAGAAGATGCTTTCCCATCTGTGCTATTAATGGGCAGTGGGAGTGTTCAAAGTTATCTCTGAAGGGACATTAAATCCTTGCCAGTCTGTCACACCCAAGAGGGGAGGGGGTCTCAAGTCAGTTGAATCCTTCTGGCGGCCAGTTACCATCTGTCCCTGTACAAATGTGATGGATCACCTGCAACCAGGTCACCTGTCAGGGCTCATTTGGGAATGTGAGGGGGCAGCGAGGATGCACCATTTTCCCGTGTCTTCTGAAATCACTGTGTACCATCGGTACAGCCAACAGCACTTGCAGGAGCTACACCCTCTTCCCTTGTGTTAGGCTGTTGAATGTGCTGCCAACTGCATTTCATGGGACAGCAATCCTGTCTTTTTCTTAGCAATCCTTTTTCCTGTATTCCCAGTCCTTCCAGCATGCTACCTGGCTGCAGAGAGCCACACTGAAGGCTGCCCCAGAAGCCAGTGTCCCTCCTGCTCTGAAAGTGCATCTGTCTGTCTGACCCTGAGACTCAGTACTCTCCCACTGCTATCTGGCCCAGCAAAATTATCATCCTAACCTCAATAAAGCACTTCATTATTTTCAGTGTTGTAATTCCATGGGAATGCTTATAAAGAGGACAAGATAAGAAACTGTGGGATGATGGGATTCTGCAATACAATAAAAAGGGATTATTTTTCTTAATAAAAAGAGCTTTTCTGAGACTTGCAAGCCCAATGCACTCAGCTGTCCTTTTAGTACTGAAAATCCACTTTTTTTTTTTTTTTAAGGCTCATATGCAGTAAAATGCTTAACTGAGTCTCCCTGTGTCTTTTCCTCTCAAAAAAATCTGGTAATGTGTCCCACAATATGATGTTATAGGAAAATCGCCTTTTTTCTGCAGCTCTTAGCTGACTTCTAGGGGTGAAAGCTAGTTCAGCTCAGACCTGCTTTCACTTAGAAACTCATGCCCATTGCAACAGGCAACTCCTTTTCCGAGTGCCACGTCAAAAACAACCCATCCCTACTTTTATGTAACTTATCGGTCTTTTCAGGAACAAAGGTCTGAGTAGTGGAGTTTGGGTCTATCAAACACTCCCTTTCACTCAAACAGCTGTTTTCATATCGACCTGTTTCATGCTTGGGATAAATCTGGGCATTTTAAAGGAGAGGTAGCATCTGCTGAAGTCTTGTTTTGCTTTGTGTGTGCTAGGAATTCAAATGTTTGGTTCACAGATCACAAAAAAAAAGGATCCTACTGCCTTCTTCAGACTTTCCAACAGGAAAATTTATCTCTGTGTAACTAATTTAATGCTTAGTGGGAGACAAAGAGGGAGAAAGATGGTAGTCTCATGATCTTCCATGTAATTGCGATTTGGAGTTTGGGTAGCAGGAAGACAAGAAGGTTGTTATTTATTAAATTTTAATTCATAAAATTCAAGATAATATAGGTCTAACTTCTCTCATTAATTTTGTTGCAGAACTAGACTAATAAGGTGAAATAGCTTATGCCAGTATAACACTTCATGTCATGGTGAGAGGGATGCATCCCATACAATACTGTCTGGAGAAACAGAAAAACAGCCAGGAGGAAAACATCTTTTATGCTCTTTTTCACTCTTCAGTATACGTTGTTCATACATTAATCTGTGTGTTTTTCTGTTCAGTCTAGCCAATCAATATGTCTGAATCACCCAATAAAACTTGTTTCTACAGATAATCTACTAATTTTATAAGATGAAATGCATGCTGCAAATTCCTCTCTTTTCTTTCTACACTCAGGGAGAAGAAAATGTAATAAGTAACATCTGAGCTGAATGAAAACTACTTACTTACAGTTGCTGCATGAAATAGAAGCTTGGAGAGACACAAGGAAAAGAGTTCGCTCCACCTACCTTAGATTGTTACTATTAGACCAGTGGACTTCTTAGCTACTCAAAGGTCTCTTCTGAGTGCAAAATAAAAGCAAAACAAACAGGAATGTGACTCAGGTCCTGTGAATCATCATTTGAAAAAGCTAGAGAGGTCTGCTGATCCTCCAAGGGTCTCATTTCCTAGCTTGAACTTAGACTTACTAGTCTAAAAGTTAGGCAGTGTGAATATCCCTGAATATTCTATTCTTTTATATATCCAGCCTTCAAGCTGTAATCAATTTTTCTTTCCTTCATTCTATTTTTACTGCTCTGCTGAAATTACAGAAGCCCCAACCTGGAGTGCATCCAATAGCCATAGCTTCTGATGGATAATAAAAACTGACCCACAGCCAACAGAAAATGGAGTGATAGAGAGGAACCTTTTTTATTTGGGCTTTGAGAATCCCATTTTCTTCTCCCTTTCAGGCCAGTGCGAATGGGGCTACAAAAACATCCAGTGCTTCGATCAATCACTTCTGTCATGGTACCTCATGTCTATGATCCCTCTTTCCATTTCATACAGTAAAAATCTTCCCATATTTACTTTCAAAGCCTATCCTTGATGTTTCTTTTTTCTTTTTATGCATGAATAATCCATGAAGCTATTGATGCCCTGTGCTTACACACTTCCATTAATGTTGACCTTGACATCCAACATATATTTTCTTCCTTTCATGGGAGAAGTTCCACAGGTCTCTTCAGTATCTTTGCTTGAGGCATATGCACTATTTATCAACCTTTAAATCTCCTCCAAAGCTGTACCTATTTTGCGTTTGAAGCCCACTTAATATTAACCAAGGATCTATTTTGCTGTGACTTATAATAGTTTCACCATCATATTTCTCTAGACACTCACTCTGAATGGGACACACAGCAATGTTTTCTTACATGTAAAATGTCTTTTAAAAAGGTCCTGGACCACAAGCTGGGCACATTTGACATGTTTTTCTTTTGTACAAGAAAATGTGTCAAGTGTTCCTTCTTCTTTGGAGGAAGCTATGGGAATTTAAAATAAAATATAAGAAACAGGATCTAATTTATGGCCAGTCAAGAGTTTGCTGGCTAAATGGAGCATTGGACAACCTGTATCTGTATTCTCCAAAGATTGTCCAAGAAGATAACCCAGCTGGACTGGACACAATCCAAAAGTACTCTGAAGTCAGCAGAAAGTCTCTCTTTGACTTGTTTAAAAACAAACTTACACCCAGAGAGAGAGAAAGCCGACATTAGAATGCTTCACATTTCTTCATTCTGAACTAGCTGAGCTGGAGATGCAGAGAGGACAGACAAAACCCATTAAGTGTATTGAGGAAGATTCATGGTGTCTAGATTCTTTCTACCCATTATTATGCTGGCAGTTTCAAAAAAGTGTCAATTTTCTGTGCCAAAATATGGGACTAAAACCAGAAATCCTCTTTTGGATTCATGAGAAGAGAAACTATTTATTTGTGATTCATGATGAAAATATACCTTATATATGGGTGTAAAAGTAGCCAGTTTTGTGTTGCATAGAAAATAGCCTTGTAAATATCTTTCACATTGACTTGCTCATAGTCCTTATGCTTTATATGCAGGATAAGCCCTGGGTTTGAAGTGTGTTTATTATTTAAAGGCTTGTTTTGATATATCAAGGTCTCTCCCATTGCTCCTGATGATGCTTTCCTTTGAAGGCTCACTACCTGATTGAAATGAGAATTTCCATCTACTGCATCAAACAAGCAATGATCTCTCCTGAAAGGTTCTGTATTTAATGGCACCATGTGTGATGGGAGAAGAGAGGGGAGGGAATTTTTTTTTTTCCAAATCCCTGGTCATCTTGTTATGTGTAATAATGTAGAACCTACCATATTACAGATGGCAGAACTAACATAACCTTGGTGTTTCTCTAATAAATAGAATTCAAGCCCAGGTATTAAATGAGCTGTACGCTAAAGACAGAATGAGAAGTCCGGAGGGGAAGGTAATGAACCCAGTAATGTCAAATACCTTTATCTCAACCATCATTATAGTTCTTCATTACACCAACTTTGAACCATAAGAGGAGACAAGAAGATAAAAATATAAACCCACATTTTATATACTGGGATATTTGCAGATTAGTACCTTTCCAGTATTATGTCCTTTACCTATTACCAGGTGCTTTCCTGAAGGTGCTTTATTTTGATTTTTTGTTGTTACTACCATTACTTTGTGCATGTTCGCAAGGCATATGCAATAGGAATTCCTAATTAAAAATACTTTGTTTTCTTATTGCCCTGGTAGTTCTCATATTCCAAAAGCAAACCTTGTAATAACTTTCATTTACATGGTAAATCACTGGATACACACAGAACTCAATGGAGTTTGGTTTGTTTGCAGCAACTAAGGGTCTCTTCCATTCTTAACAAAATTTAGAGTCTTTACCTTCAAGTACCTTACTGTTACTATAAGTTTGACAAATCTACTGGGGAGGCAAATCGTGGTTAACATCTTGGCTACTCTGGAGCAATGGAGTTTTCCAGGGTTCAGCTAAACCTCCTTGAGAAAACAAATGCTACTTACAAAACAAATGCCAGCCTTATACTTTGTCTTGGGCTACAGCTACAAGGTGAACTCAAAATTCACCACCTTCTTTCTAAAAAGGTGGTTTTTTGATCTTGTTTACTGTCACTTAAAAGTATAGCAACATATAGGTGCAAATACAATATTTTTATCTATCCATTCAGCACTGACGAGGCCCCAGATGGACCAGAGTGTCCTCTTTTTGCACACACACACACACACACACACACACACACACACACAGCCCATGACACAAGTGGAGAAACCTCAGGGGATCCAGCAGACAGCAACCCCAGCTGTGGGGCATGGGCAATATGATCTGCACAGAGAGACTGGTGTTGCTGAGCTTGATTAGTCTGGCAAAGGGAAGGTTGAGAGGTTTGTTTTAAATCCATTTCTATTTGAAGGATGGTTACAAGGATGATGAAATCAGGCGGTGTTGAGTAACACTGAACACTGTATCAAAGGGCCATGGCCAAACTGTGGCTGGCAAGCTTCAGAGTGGATATTAGGAAAAAATATCCCCTGGAAAATTATTAATTATTAATTATTATTAATGTTAGCACTTGTGTCTGAAAGTTCTATTTGCTTGCTACATCTCTGCATCAAATTGTATGCAAATCTGAAGTCCCTGTTCTACCTTTTGGTTAAACAATAAAAGACACTTTGGGCAAATTTGGTACAAGCTCAGACAAAGGCCACAAAAGCAATGCTTCAAAAGGCTGTTTTCAGACTGTTCTGTGCGTGAAGATCCAACTGATTTCTCTTCTTTGGTGAGGAATGAGGTTGATCATTAAAATAGTCTGCATACTTGAAAATGGCAGGTTTTTTAAATTCCCTGTACTGCATTCTCCTGATTTGCATCACACAGTGTTCTGGTTTTGTTCTGACCCAGAAGATTCTGCAATTTACAACTGAAAATTTAGCTTGCACATGGTCTTGTATTATGTGGTTCATTTGTCTACCTCTCAAATATTCAGCATATTTTGTGTGTCAATAGATAGGACATTTGGCAGCCTGACCTCTGATGTACCCACCAAATACCTGACCCAAGACAGCTAAGGCTGTAGAAGTACTGCTTTTGATGCAGAATATTTGACAAAGCCTTTGATCTAAAAATTGAATCATTTCATTAAGCATTGTTATATAAACAACTTTGAAAAAAGGTTAATAGGTGGGCACAGCCCTGACTAGTATAGGCAGCAATGAAAGGTTTTGACATCCCAAATTCACTTGAGATCTCTCCCACTGAAATATGCTGAAATGAGCAAACAATGCTCTCGTGCTTTTCTGATCAGCTAAATTTATGCTGTTTTCATCAAAGAACTTACCTAGGTTCCTTTTAAGTCCCTTCTCTCGTGTTTTTGCCACCAACTTCATAGTGATTCCATATGCGAAAAAATCATTACATCTCATGCATTTTGACTTATAGCTTCAACTCCAGATCTTGTTATGTTAGGATTCTTCCCTGTGACCTGATGCTTTGGTGTTGCATCAGCACCTATTGGCTCCAGGTAAAGCCAGGTCCAGCCTTACTTCAGCAATTGTAGGAGGCCGTCTCTACTCCAGAGATATTGTAATTACACCAGACAAGTAAATCGTAGAAGGGAAAATGTAGGGAGTACGAGAGGATCTCATCATTGTCAGAATGGATCATAAAGCTGGCCATGTTCTTATTCACTGAACTACACTTCAGCCACTGTGTAAACGCATCTATCCAAGAGACAGAAGATGAGTGACTTAGAATGTTGCAATGAAAGAGTAAAAGGACAAGCCACAGGGAGGCAAGGGGAAAAGAATACCTCTTAGGTCAACAATATCGTTAAGAGCAATCATTAAAAGAAAGAAGATCGTTAACTGCTGTTTCAGATTCTGTGCTGTTCTTAAAACAATGTGTACTGTTATTTTCTTCTTTCCTCTAATCTGGTATATTACTCCTTTGTTTGTTTAATGACACCAGACATGTACTTAAGAAAATTGCACACCAAGGGTCTGATTTATTGCCTAGATTCTATTTGCATGAAAAAACAACACCAAAGCAGTATTTGACAGGTACGTATCAATTCAGCTCCTAAGGGGTGCATTTTGAGTCAATTGTGCAAGGAATTAGGCATGCAGTTACTTACAACATTTATTTGAATCTGTGAGAATTTAGTACTTCTCAGGAAGCAAAATTACAAGCAGGCTGTCTGGATTCAAGTACATTGTAAGGTACAACTTTGCTGTCCTGAACCACACAAAACTCTGCCAGTTTATTCTACAATACCCCAAAAATATTTCAGTTAAACTTCATTTTATCTTGGTTCTGCCATTTCCAAGCCACTAACGAAAATGATTCCAAGTTGCCTAGGGCTAGTCCAACCAGTATGAGTTCATTATTGGAAAAATGATACCTGCCTGTTCCTCTGCACATCCTCTTCAAAGTACATTCGGAAGTACATTCAGAAGTCCCTCTAGTAAAAAACTTTGCAGAAGAAAAACTTCCTTATTACAAAGCCAAAGATGTAAAACTCAGGGGATTTTCCGTTTTACTGACAGCAAAACTTTTTTCTGTGTTAGCATAATGGATACAAATGCATTTCATTCGAAATCAGCTATGAGGGCAAGCTAATTGATTTAAAACTGTTGGCAGAAACAGGAAAAAATATTGATAAAAAAGAGAAATAATTACTTCATGCTTACAGTCACAGCTGACTGGGAATTTTCCAGCAAAACAAAAGTTGCAATAAAATATAAATTTGTCATTACCATCTGCTCCTCAAAGTCCTAATACTTTATGAACATTGATGCACTAAGTCTTAAAATACCCATGTTATGCAGAAAACTATTTATTAACCTGTTTTATAGATGCACAGCTTTCTGTGGGCCATTTGCATAGACATGAATTTAATGCTGTGGGAGGACCTCTGGGTCAGACTTTCAGGTGGCCAATTCCCACATATTAACTGTGGCACTCAGGCTTCTAAATTGCTTTTTAGCAGGAGAAACAGCTGCTTTGTGGGTCAGGCTTTTAAAATAATCTTCGAACATTGGTTGGCAGAGAAACATGCTGATGTACATGATATACACAGAGAAGAAAAAGTCCTAATGATGCCAGCTGAGATGGAGGAATCTGACCTTATGTATTTTCATGTCTGAGGAAACTAGCTCTTTCTTCATTAGAGAAATGGCTGAGCAATGAATGAAGCATGTGTTCATACAGAAAATACCAGCATGAAAGATTATGAAGTAATGCACCAAGGATAATTTACAAGAAGAGATGTATGGAAATAGAGCATCACATTAAGGTAGAAGGTCCAGGCTCTAATACCAGAACCAGCCCTCCAAATATAAATGACATTTTGGTTAAGTTACTTAAACTGTTAGTGCCATTTCTTCCTCTCTCTCCTTTTGTCTGCCTGTTCTATCTAGACACTAAGCTTCTTAAAGCACAGACTGTGTTTTTCATGCTCACACAATGCACAGAACAATGGCTTCCTGCTCAGCTGGAACTTTTAGACAGTATCATAATAGAACTAATTAACGGTAATGAGATCTATGGGGTATTTCAGATGCTGCTTTTTAAAGATATCCGTACTGGGTCAGAGCTGTGAGACTTCTCATGCACATAGTGAATCATATACCATTCTGCCAGCTGAACAAGGAAAGTTTCCACGGCTAGTGGGTAAGGAGTATGGTTTCTCCAGCATCAAGTCACATTGGGACTAGACAAATTCACTACTTGCAGGTGGAATATATTGATGAAGGATTGGTTTTGTGCTTTTTTTCCTTTTGTACAGTATCCAGCTATATAATAAGAGGGAGTCATATTAGTAAAAATTCTTGTGATGTTATTAGCAATAATTCTTCTGATAATGTTAATATATTAATGTCATTGTCTACTTCTTTGGTTTGGTTTAGATTGGGGGGACCATGATTTTGTTGTCTGATTCCTAGGGGAGAAAAAGGGGACAAAAAGGGGGCAAAAAGCCAACCCAATTTCTAGGGAAGGGTATTATTTAGTCTGATTTAGTTAGTCACCCTCAGCATCCAGTTCTAGCACCTCTGTTCATACATGCCCTTTCCAGGTCTTCAGTGGAGTTATGCATAGAATATGCTGAGTTGGAAGGGACCCATCAGGATCATTGAGTCCAACCCCCAGGCCTATGCAGGATACCACAAGAGTCACATCATGTGCCCAAGAGCATTGTCCAAATGTTTCTTGAACTCAGAAAGGCTTGGTGCTGTGACCACTTCCCTGAGGAACCTGTCACAGTGCTCAACCACCCTCTGGAGCAAAAACCTTTTTCTGGTATCCTACCTAAACCTCCCCTGACTTCGCTTGCTGTCATTTCCTCGAGCCCTGTTACTGGTCACAAGAGTAAAAAGATTGGTACTTGCCCCTCTGCTTCCCTTCATGAGGGTGTTGAAGACTGAGGTCTCCCCTCAGTCTTCTCTTCTTCAGACTGGACAGACCAAGTGACCTCAGCCACTCATCACACGGCTTCCCCTCAAGGCCCTTCACCGTCCCTATGATAGTAGAACTATGTAGAACTAAACTTGGCTAATTTTCTGCAAAGATCTTCCTAGGTTAAACGGACTGAGTAGTTTAAAGGTTGGAATTTATTTGTCATAAACTTGTCTGTTCTTCCAGGTGCTCGCAATATAACCATAGTAATACAGGGAAAAATCACAGGTAACAGGAGCCATAGTGAAGAAGAAGCTGCATAGAGGAAAAGGAATCAGCGTAGTTTGAGTGGGGACACATTAGTCTTTCACATTTTTTCTGTCTCAAGAAAGATGGGTAGAGATTTTCTGTTTGTCTTGGATGAACCCCAGCAATGCCGACTGTGGAAACAGGGACAAAAGATTCCTTGTTGTCATCGTTCTTCTGTTTGGGTTTTGTTTGTTTTTAACGAGAAACTTCAGCAAACCTGATACACAAACACCTACCAGACTCCCTGCCCAATTCCTGTGCATGTGCTAACCCACTGCCAAAACAGCAAATGCAGCACACACTAAGCATGGCATATTTTTGCATTAAGTAAAGAAGTCATAGATTAACTTGGTTCCCACTTGGGCTGACTTTTTTTAATGAGGACTTCATGCAGAGAAAGACAACTAGTTGAGCACATTTTCCTTGACCCAGTTTCACCCATGGGGTTATATGCTTTATTTATTTTTAAATTAATGATTACGGAGGAATCAGCAGATTTTGGATGTTTTATTTCAGTGGAAAAAAAATGTGACCAATTTTTTTTTACTAGCAAGAGGGTTTTTTTCACTTTCCATGAGCAGATATTAATCTGTGTTCCATTTAGAATAAGAATTTCACAGATTTTTCTCTAATCTCCTTTACCTTTTCTTTGTTCGTGATTTATGATCACTATGTTTGGAAGTGGCAAAATATTTTCTTTTCTCTCAGAAATGGGATATTGTTCTTCTGCTTGTCAGTTCCTCTTGATCAGCCTTGAGTGCTCCCACAACAGAGATGCACGGGTAAAACTCTTTTATAGGCAGAGTTCTGGTCTCTGTCTCATTATGCATTTGAGTTGCAGCTACCATATCAGAATTTGTTCTGAACTGGTATTATAGGACTTTTTTTCTTTTAGGAAAGGAAAGAGTCATTTTTCTGATAAGATTCCAACAAAAAAGTTATGCTTTATTCTGTCTAACTTGTACAGTTTTTAAAGAAGACCAGCTTCTCAGAAGTGATTCCCAGTAATAGAAAATTGTTAGGGTGTTTTTGAAATTAATTTTTCAAGAACTCTCTTTCTTGCCAGAAGGGAGTATGGTGCCGCTTATATTATTGTCGTTCTCGTGACAAACAGGCTCAAAATAATAAAATGTATAAAACCATTCTTTGTCTCACCATGTTCTTGCTTTCCACTCTAGCCTGCAGGTGTGTTGTACTATTCAGCGTTGAGTCTCAAGTTTGTCATTATTGTGGTGGAAAACAGTATGTCCTTCCACAATGTTTTCATCAACCTAGAAGCTATAGCAGATAAACAGCTCAGATTCAGCCATTGAGTCTTCCCACCTAAGAAGGCTTTAACCATTATCAGTACTTCCTTGGAGACTTCAGAATTACTGGGTTTTCAACCCATGCCTATTTGTAATCTTATTTTATCAGTTTGGGAAGAGAGGGAAATAATAAAATGCCCCAGTCTTGTTATGAAAAAAAAAAAAAAAATCAGTAATGGGATACTTTTGTTTTGTGAGAAAATTTTGTGAACACTTGATTGTGCACTGAAACCAATTGAAAAACTGATTGTGTTTTTGTATGAAACAGCATTTACTAGAAAAAAAATTTCATTAAAACAACCAATGCTGTTTTAGAGAAGAGAACCTTATGAAAAGTCTGTTTTGAACAATATAACCTCTGTTGAGGTTAGAGATCAGAACTCCTAAACTTTGTTTGTTTTCAGTTCCAGTCACAATGAAAAGATTTATTTCACTTTTTTTTCTTTAATTGTTACATGATTCTGTTGTTCACATAAATATTTTGTAGGGGGAAAACACTCAGGAATTAAGCTGTAAAAAAATCATACAAGTTATGGTCTTGATACTAGCATTTCTCATGAAAATCACATCACTTAAAGAGCTCTATGGGAAAGAAGGAAAAGCATCAGTAATGTCTTTTTACTGGATTAATGACAAACAGACTAATGTTCTCTACCCACTTTGTGCCATTCCACTGACATTGAATAGCTTTAAATATGGTTTTAATGGCATTATTGAAATGCTGTTGAACAACCAGTATGCACCCGAAAATCCATCCTTTCAAGTACAATAGATTGTATAGGCTCATTTCATGTTTCTCATATCCAAATGAGATTAACACATACTTTTGTTTAAATGTAAGATGAACATAACACTCAGCTCCATAGCTGTTATTCAGAAAAAGCTGTTTCCACATTTTCTGTTCAAATGAGAACTACAGGAACAGGCCAGAAGGATTCATAAATCATAAATAAATGCATTTTTATGCAATTCAGAATTCTGCAGATCCTCTCTGACCACTGCCTCACAAGAAAGCAACAAAATAATCTAGTATTGTAGATGGGTGGCCATTCCTTCACGAGATACATAACCTGTGATCCATGATCCATATCTCTGTGCAAATTGCCCCAAATTATCATAAATTAAACTAGGACATGGATTTACCTCTTTTATTTCAAACGCCACAACACAACCTAACTCATTCTGAAGTCTCCTCCATAGAACTGACAGAGAATAGTTTTATAAATCAAGCACATTGCTTTCACACTAATGATCCCAGTTTTATAATGAGTTAATATAAAATATAAACAACATTTTTACAACCACTAGTTAGTGCAACATGTGCACAATTAGCAGACTTTATGAATACCTTTTCATGTATTTATTAAAGAGTCCATAAAAATGCCGAGTCTGATATATTTTGTATTTTTTTTTCCTTCTCTGCAATAAAGCACCTCAGTATGAGTAGGAAAAGAATGACAGGCTGAAGTGCTTTGCATCCCAAGCCATCATTTAAATTATGCAGGAATTACTAGAAATGAATTTTTTGTACTTTAACAGAGCTCAAGTGTTTCTTAAGCCATAACAACACAATGGATGTGGTGATCACTTCAGAATAATCATGACACTGCAGCTCCTTCTGGAGTTTAAAAGACCATTCAGATATTTTTCTCTATTTTAAGCAGCTTTCAAAGCCCAAATTCTCTCTGCCAGTAGCAGTGCTTAACTGCATATCAAACTGAGAGGTGTTTCTCCATTGCTCATCAGCTCCTATATCTGGTTCAGCTGAAATATTGGCACTAAACACAGCCTTGAAGGGAGAGAAAGACACCGTTTTTCAGTAAGAAGGTAATAAAAAAAAAAAAAAAACACACAAGCCATATTCCTCAGAACTTTTTATAATTCTTCTGTTGGGTAGCTGAGGCTGATCTTATGAAGATATGAACTACACCATTCTGCTCTCTATGGGTATAATAATCAAAAAGTGCTTACATCTCATCTTCATACCTTAGAAGATTTGCTCTGTATTTATCATTCTATCTATATACAGAAGAAACAATCTTGAAGTCTTCCCAAATAAGAGATAAATTTTCTGGTTATCCATCAGAAAAACCTGACAGAGAATTCACCTTCCAAGTCACCATCAGCATTTTTAATTGATGTGCTTGCATATTTTCCATGTATTACTGAAAATTTATGAAGTTATCTGTAATTATAGTTACGATGAAATGCGATTATCAGGTTAAAAGGCATGTCTTTATAATTACAGTGTAAAATTTGTGGAACTATCATAAGCTGCAGATTTTGAAATTTGATTAGAATTGATCAGTGATCAGCATTTTGCAAGCTGTCATTATCCAAGTTATTCTTCTGAGAATTATATTCAAAACTCTAAACATGTGTCAGTAACACTCATCTCTGTAAGACTTCATAACTAAAATTAAAATTTTATTTGATACTGATTTTCTAAAACCTTCCTGAAATCTAAGAAAATTTGTATATAAATTCTTACTTTAAAAATTGCTCCAATCTCTGGCATGAGTACTTCCAAATGTCCTTGGCCTTTGGAACCTTTGTACTTCTGGCTTATATATTTTTATGTCACAAGAATCACGCTATGGGATCCTGATAAATCACTTCACTGCTTTTTATATCCATGTTTTTAGCTTTTCTTGATGAAGAATATGTCATTTCAGTGGTTTGGTGATTATCTTTTCTCACGAAATACTGGATGTGGCCTTCAGGCCTCTTGAATACTATTGGCAGTGATTCCCATCAACTGTCCAGTTTTCATGAAAGAGAACTGATCAATGTTTCACTGGAACAACCCCTGGGAAACCCCCTAGTCTGCACGCTCAGGCAGCTATGTCATTTATACATGGCTAACATAAAATGAGATTGAACAAGGATGACGTTGGGGGTTTAGAACATCATGGGACAGTTTTAACAGTAGGTGGCCCCACTGTAACTCAGTGTTCAATGTCCCCACTCTGAAGACACAGCAGTGCTGTTCTCCTCATCACTTAGCTGAAATGAAAACCAACTTTTAGACCACTTGTACTCATGAAGATTCTTTCACTATATTTTTTCTGGGGTTTTTTTTCCCCAGATTTAAAACCTTTACCAAATTTTCACACACCTAATGTTATTAACACAGAACTACAAAACAGTCACTACAGTTTCAGTTATATAAAGGTACAGAATAGGCCTAGAAAGGCTCTTAGAAGTTGTTCAGTTCACACCTCTGCCTCAAGATACCTAGAATGCAACAAACCATTTTTTGCCATGACATACATAGGTAAGAAACCTTATTTAAAATTAGAAACTATTAAATTGCTGTCATGTTGTATTCTGGCAATGGCTACCTGCACTAGAATGGAGGGGAGAATTATTCCATAACACAGAGAATGAACATCAAGTGAGGTAAATCAACAAACAGGCTAATCTTAAGCAAGCTCAGCACTGGCTGAGGAACTGATTCATAATTTATAATTCAAAGTGTGTAGGTCTTGGTAATAATCTAGATGGAAAGCACCATTTTAATATAAATCCCCCTGAATCTATTATCTATTATTTGGCAGGTATTGAATTAAGTGCAAAATGAAAAGCGTGTTTGACAAAAGAAAGGAAGATGAATGTTTGTGGATAGAGGAAAGCAGATTGTTGGAAAGGCTAAGGTAAAGGAAAAATGGGATTTATTAAAATTAATACATTGTGAATATTGGTCAAAACCAGCTTTGCTATTCATAGAATCATAGAATTGCTTGGGTGGGAAGGGACCTTTAAAGGCCATTGAGTCCAACCGCCCTGCAATGAGCAGGGACATCTTCAACTAGGTCAGGTTGCTCATAGATCCATCTAACCTGACCTTGAATGTTTCCAGGGATGTGACATTCACCGCCTCTATGGGCAACTTGTTCCAGTGCTTCGCCATGTTCATCATAACAAATTTCTTCCTTGTATCTAGTCTGACTCATTTTTAAAACCATTACCCTTTGTCCTTTGCAACAGGCCCTACTAATAATTCTGTCCCCATTTTTTTATAAGCCTCTTTTAAGAACTGAAAGGCCACAATAAGGTCTCCCTGGAGCCTTTTCTTCTCCAGGCTGAACAGCCCCAGCTCTCCCAGCCTTTCCTTTCACAAGAAGTGTTCCATTCCTCAGATCATTTTTGTAGTCCTCCTCTGGACTTGCTCCAATCACTCTATGTCTTTTCCATACTGAGAGCTCCAGAGCTGGACGCAATATTCCACGAGCAGTGGGACACAGACTTGGAAGCTCAAGCTGCAGTCAGCACAAACTTCTTGATGCAGGGAAAAGCACTCTCTGCAGTAGCAGCACCTGAGCAAATTCAGCACAGAAGCCACAGGTTTCAAGCAGTCTTTAGGCTGCTTCATCTTGCATGGGAACAGATGGATCACAAAAATCCCAGTTTGCTGACACCTTTGGCCCTTTTAATGTCTGTACACAAAACAGTTGAATATGAGCTACTGTGTGACATTCACCTAAGGAAACTTTTGATTCTGCTCTCAAGATTAACATTAGCATGAGGATGCTTTTGTCCTATCTGTGCTTTGTAGATGTTTGCCATATGGATCTAGAAACAGCATTCAGGTATCTAGCCTAGAATGCCTGGTTATTTCAAAGAAATTCCATCCTGTGGTCCAAAGGCTGTTGTACAGCTGTGGGGTTAATCACTTAAGTGCCCTTAACTGGGTAAATGTTGTTTGTTTGACTTTTAAATTAAAACTATGAAACACCATAGGACCTGGCAGA
Source organism: Eulacestoma nigropectus (assembly GCA_013397775.1). Lineage (NCBI taxonomy): Eukaryota > Metazoa > Chordata > Aves > Passeriformes > Eulacestoma > Eulacestoma nigropectus. The sequence goes on along the minus strand of VZTE01004350.1, from coordinate 3,276,747 downwards.
CCAGCAAAAGGTTCTACAAAATAGTTGTATGCTACTGATTATAATAATTCAAAGTCCTTCTGCAAGAGCTATAATTAAATGTCCTTACAGCTGAGTACATTCCCTTTTTCATTTTTTTAATCCCCGTTTTTTTATATACTTAGTTTCAATACTGCCTGGGTGAATCCACTCCCCTGACTGATGCCTACACTTCAGTGATATGCATTGCATGTCAAAAGTCTTTCTCAACTGACACGAGAACAAAACATTTTTCAGGGTCTGCACTGTATTCTTCTTTGCAGTAAGAATTGGAAAGCTGGGCTCTGAACAATGTCTTTTAGAAAACTTCCATTCTATTCTGATCCCATTTCACTGCTAATGTTCTGGATTTGGTGAAGTGACAGTTCCATGTGTTTCATTGCTATAGTAACACTAACAAAGAAGCCTTCCTAGCTTAAAGGAATTTAGTGAAACTGAAGGAGATGGTTATGTGAAAGATGAAATTCTAAGTAGATACGAGGAACTTAATCTCTCCTTGAAAAAGAAGAATCTTTTAGAATTTTTCTGAATTCTAAAACATATTTCATTCTTCTTATTTTGTAATTGTCTGATAGTCCGTGTTAGAAGTGAAATGGCCGTTGTCCTGGGCCCTTTCATAACACAGAAATCTTTGCTTTGAAATCCTAAGATCACAAAAACAAAAGTGAAACTTAATATCTACTTCTTACAAATGGGGAACTGAGGCACAAATGGATTTAGACTGAACATTAATCTCCTGAGTCTGTTTATCCACAAGTCTATAATTTTACTCAATAGCAGTGTGAGAAAAAGATCATAGATATTTATGCAAACAGATGTAAAGGAAAAGCTTTTTGTCAATTTTTAATATTTCTTGTGAAGTTTCAAGAGTGCCTAGCTCTTGAAGAGCGCTGTCACTGCTACCGATAACTTGCCTTACTGGTAATTGCTGGTAAAGTCAACAAGTCATTAAATAGTACTCAGAGAAGCACAAGGTAGGAGTACAGCTCTCTCCCACCAGTTCTTTGAGGGCTCTTATGTGTAATTTGTCTAGACTTGCTCAGTTAGATGTTGTCTAACATCCCCCTCAGTTTCAAATAGATTTCAAAATACCTTATCACCCTCATGCAATACAAACAAAACTCTTCGTCTTTGATCAAGTAGAGACAACTTTTGCCTTTTTGTTCATTATTAGCACTATTACATTTTCCAGCCGTTAAACCCAGCAGTTTGGTGGACTTTCAACAATTTACTTCTCCAAAGAACAATTCCTTCAAGTTGTCTTAGACACTTTTCTTAGGATGATGTGAATCTCTTCTATTACTCCACTGAGTATAAAGGCAGCTTAGTTGTTGCTTAGTTTGGGGAGTTTTCTGAAGGCTAAGGTTAATAATTCACATCTACTCACTCCATCTGCTGAGATCAGTGGTTCTGATATTTGAAGAATTACTTGTGTCTTGTTCTAGTGAACAAGTTCTGATTTCTTCTTTTTCTATCCAAATTCCATGTACTGCAGGATGAAGACCTAAAGACCATGGTTACAATATTTCTAAGGACAGAAAAAACCTTTTATTTCCCACCACAAAGAAAAGCTTTGATGACAGCCAAGGATATGTACTGCTTCCACTGAAAATGTTGGGGGCTTCTGACATTTTCTTTCTCTCTTGCTTTGTTTTTTTTTTTTTTTTTAGTTTGCTTTGTTTTTAATAGAAAGTTCTTGTATCCTCAGCTGCATAGGTGTTTTAGAAGTTGGAAATGAGCATTCCTAAAGAACTGTGAAATTTGGATTGGAAGATAAAGAATGTTCAAGATTTATAATTTTACACAGCCTTACTGCTGATAAACCAATCTCATGGTATTTTATTGCCTGACAAATCCTCACAAGACACAATATTGCTTACAGTAAATAAACAACAACTTAGCAATAAGAAAATGACTTCATACTTTCAGTGCTATAATGGTGAGATGAAGATAAAACAAGCCAACAGAATGGAAAGAATGAGAAAAGTCTTCCTATTCAAGTTTAGATGTTGATTTTTTCAAATAAGAGAGGAACTTGGAAATTAATCTGAAAATAAATGGGATCATAATAATAAATTTATCTTATTCAGCTTCCATGTCTCACTATAATGTGCAAGTGCCTTCAGCAGATAAGTCAGGTAGTATTTACCGTAAATGCAATTCAGGTTTATCATGAGAACAGATTGCTTTGCCTTATATCCTTCCTAGCCAGCTTCATGGTGGTGAAGATAAATCAGCTCATAATATCAGTGCCAAAGGATTTGCCTTGCCTCCGTTTTATTGACAAATATTTTTTTTACAGGACAGACCAACGTGTGAAATCAATCCGCACACATGACAATCCCTCATGTAACGACAGAAGGATGAGCAACAGCCATTAATCTCTCCTTGTCACAGCCAAGGACTATGCAAAATGATTTTAGAAAGGAAAAAGAAATGCCAGAGGGTCTGGGGAAAGACGGAGGTCAAATTTACCTCAAATTAAGAATAAAGCAGACAAAAGACTGGATGTTATCTCACCTGTGTGTTGTGTTGAAATTGTTGCAGTTAATTAGATTACTCCAATCCAGAATCCATAGCAATGCATTTATATGACACCAACTGAGTTAGAAGGTCCTAGCTCAGTCAAATACACTCCCTGCAGTGAAGTCAACTCCAATTTATAAGGGCAGTGCAAAACCTGGTTTAGGTTACAAAAGTTTTCTTCTTGAGTATTTATTTTCTTCATCACAATCTCACTTCTTGTTCAATATTTACTTCATATTTATGTAGCTTAGTAATGAACACATCAAGGATGAATGTTCAACCTGTAGAAAACAGCTTTGTCAGGAATACTTTAAATTTTGAGAACAAGAGAAATGATTTTTTCTGGCTTTGCCTTTCTCAATGTTATTAACCCATGCTACATCCTTAAGTGAACAACGTTCACTTTGAGATGTCAGTTTTTATATCATGTTGAGGATTGGGCTGATACACGATAGGTGAAGATGAAAACTTGCAGTATGGGCACTCAGGCACCCTCTGTGGAAATGCCCTTCACAGGAGAAGCTGAGATAATTTCTGCAGCTTCTCATGTGTGTTCTGCATTCAGAGCATATGCACTTGAATGGTAGGAAGCTATTCTGTATTAGCAAGAGAAGAACACGCTCTTTGAAGGCCATTAGGGCACAGTCAAGGTGTTGGATACAGCAGTGCTTTCAGTTTTGGAGTGAAACACAACAGGAACAACTTTCCCCACCAACAGATTAGTAACAGCAGACATTGATTTGCAGTTGAAACCATGTTAGCAGATGACCTTACTGCAAAAATCTGACAAGAGACCTGAGATTGCTTTCTGCAACTGCCTTCAAGACCAAAAGTGGAAAACAGGAGAAAGTATGGATGAGACATTGAAGATGCAACCAGGGTAAAAGGAGAATGAAAGCAGCAGAAATGGCAATGAAGAGCTGTCACATCCAGGGTATAAGTGATGGACTCAAAACCAGGAGGGGGATTAAGAATGTTAGAGCTGGAATAAGTTTCCCTGAGATCTGTGCAGGGTAAGGCCATTATAAATTTTTAGCTTCTTCATTTAAGTTGATGCTATGAGCTTCAAAAATTTCTTTGAGATGTCTGCTTAGCTCCGAATAAGCTAAATATAAAACAGTGACAATGAGGTTAATGACGTTATCAACAAGCAGAGAGAAATACTGTGCTTCAGTGTTTGGATACGTCACATCCATAAGAGACAAGTTGAAACTTCATTATTTACTGAAACTTTGAAAATTCCTGGTTTTTACCAGCAGAGTTTTAATGTTACCCATTCCAGCTTTGTAAATATTTTATTATTTCCAGGTGCAAGAAGTTACTTTCTAACACATTTAAAAGTAGACAAAAGGCATACATATCTTTTTATCTGTAAATCCCCAAAGTAGTTACAGCTTAAATTAAAGAATCCAAGTATTGATTAAAACATTAAATGCCAAAATAAACGTGGCAGGTCTATGCAGAGATGTCAAGTGCCTTCAAACCGCAGCTCTCAGTAACTAGTAACACTGTCAAGTAAATCTCTTTCACTGTTTAGAGTTTAAGAGCTCTTTATAAACTTGAAAAGACTTTTCCTTTATTATACTGAAGTGCTTTAGATGGCCTCTGACTTTTTATTTTGTGAATTTTTAAAGTAATGTACAGCATGTCTAATATGGTTTGTGTTGCCTTAACAAATGGAGGAAACTGGATATTAAAGAAGAAGCAAGTAAGGTAACTGCCCCATCCAGAGCTTCCAAGGAAACTATGATTTATTCCTTTGTTTCTCACCATTCATCATCAACACTCACCCTTGAAGGGTCCATTCCTTCAGAGGTGTAAATCAACAAAGCTCCACAGGATTCAGTGCAGTTATGCTAATTTACAGCATGATTTGTTCCCTTACTTTTTATTTCTCTGAGTGTATGAAGCACCTAAGAATGCTGGCAATACTTTGCCGTGACTCATTATTCATCATTTATCTACACTGAACTGTCTTTTTCATCTATTAGTCTTTAAATATTCTAAGCCTTTCCTTATCTACCCACGCTTTTCCTGCTATTTACCTTTCCTCTCACATCAGCAACTACCTCTGTCATCTTGTTATCCATACTCTAATTTTCCAGACCAAATCTCTACACTGGTATTACAAGTGTTCCAGATGCTTAACACAAAAAAGATCAAATTAATTTTCTTATTAGCAAAAAATTGGATTTTTATAAGCTTAATTATTCTGCCCCATTAATATGCTGCTGCTCCAGCATCCAAGTTCCTTCTGTTAAACAAAGGCTATGTCACTCCTAGGAAAGGCCACTATAGTAAGAAATGTAATCCCACTTGTCTAGTGCACTGCTTTTGATAGTGAGCAGAACCTTTTAGTTCAGAGAAAAATGTGATGCCTGCAAGGTAGACAGGTCCATGTCCAGAAGTAGAGTCTTCAGCTCTTTTCTGACTGGGTAGCGCTTTTTGTCTTTTTGTGCTCCATTAACTGGAGATAAAGCAGCAGTGTTTGTGCAGAATGAGCAATTCATTTCCACATGCTCTGTCAGCCTTAAGGCACCAGCCAAGGAATACCGAGTCCAGCCTAAAACCCACCTTGCAGGCAGAGTAGAATGAAGCGTCCCAGAGCAGGTAATGCAGAGCCAGGGCTGGAGGCACACGCTCAGGTAAACAGGAGCACCAGCAGCTGGGAAATCCTGCAGGCAGCAAACGGGCCAGCACTGCAGCACAGAGTGAAGAGCAGCTTCTGAGAGCAAGACCAGCACAACAGGGATAACAGTCATAGCCCAGGCTTCTGCCTCCCACTGAAGGTATCAAGTCTTGAGAACTTTTCCTTCTCTTCATCTGTAAAGGACTGTCTGGATTAATCTGCCTTTCAGTCTGCCACATAAAGCCATCCTACCTAAAGGGACGGCAATGCTTCTTGTTGGCAGTGTTTAGTGACATTTGTCCTTCAACTCTCGGAGTGTGGATCCACTGAGAGGAATCCAATGGTACCTGAACAGGTGTAACCTCTGCCGTGTCCCTTCACGGCCAGCACATCCCAGCAGTCCTCTTGCAATGTACACCACTATAATGGCTACTTTTCCTGCTTCAGCATAGTCCTCTTCACATTCCTCAAACTCAGTGGGTCAAACTCAGTGCATATGTCCAGGGACATCAAGCTAAGATGCTTTCCAGAGCTTATTTCCAGTGATTCTTTGCAGCTGGATAATATTTTTTGGTTTATTTCCTAGCCAGTGGGGCTCCCTTATCTCCCAGATTACAGACTCCTTTTGTTGCAAAAGTCACATTTGCTGGACTGGAAATTATTGTCACCCTGAAATGGCAAAGAGCCGAATTTCATCACTCTGCTGCTTCAGTTCCTGTGCAAGAAATAATTCCAATAAAGTGAAAAATTTATTTTTCATCCTTTTTTTTTTTTTAATGAGAGGTTGCTCCACAGCTATCATTGTTACAAATAATCCTGATAAGCTTTAGGGCAGCTGGATACACATGCTTACCCTCTGCATTTTACTTTCACTGAAATGAAATGCTTTTTTTCCCCTTGTGGGAATGCCAGTGTAGCGTGTACTATCTTAGAGCACAAAGCTTAAAGGAACAACAGTAATTGGCATTTCTTCCAAAGAAATGCAAAATTAGCTTTCCTCCATGCTTTTATAAGACCTAAACAGAAAATAAGGAAAAATAGAGCTTCTCCTCTGCCATTAAGACAGAGTGGACTCCCCAGTTAATGTGAGCTTCATGTCAAATCAAAGTCAGAGAAAAGAGGAAGGCTGAGTTTTCTGAGTCCCCATGGTATACTTGTTGATCATGTTTTAAAATTATCTAGGCTGACCCAAAAGCAAATTACCACAAGTGCAATAAGGACAATTGAGGAGCAATAGCTCAGGCATGTTAAGATCAAGACACATGGCCATTTACCAGTGTGTTCTCAGTGCCTTCCTTCAGGGTATTTGGCCCTCAAGTAACTTACAGCACTTTCATGCATCGATATTTATCAGCCAATATCATGACAATGTCTTCACACCATGAAGACTTAGGACTGCCCAGTAAGAAGGGCAATTACCAGTTCACACCCTTCTTTAAACAGTCATCCCATGGTCATAGGCAAAACTACCACGGCTGGGGAGATTTTACTTAATTTAGCTTACTGATTTGAATAATTATCAATTCGAGTATCAAGGAGGTGATCAGTACTAATTAAATGCTTTGGGAAGAACTTTTCCTGGCTCATCATGTTCATTTATCCCCAGAGAAACTCTTTAAGCAAGAAGATCAGTCAATTTTTTCACCTTAAATCTAAAGGAAACAACCTCGCATCCTTCTTTTTTTTGATGGGGCCGAGCCCGACATGCAAGAGCATGGTCTAAGAATAACTTCCACACCAAAGGAATGTGCATGAGTAGCATGGGTAGCACCAGAGACACACTTGGGCACACTTGGGTGCATGCTTGGCCAGCCAAGTGTTTCTGTGAGATAGGCCTCGGGATGTGTGCAGTCTTTTGCAGTTTTCCGTGGAAGAAAAGTTATTATCTAAGCAAGGCTTTTCAGTATACCAGTTTTATCTTTGAATGTCTAAATTCTACCTCAGTTCCACTTGGAAAGTCATGATCCTAAGGGCTGGCAGAATAAACTCCGATATTAAATTGCAGTTTGAAACTACAATGAGCTTTGCAAACAGATTTGCCACTTTTCAGAATAATAAGACTGCAGTTTTAGCATACGTAAAAAATGCCGTAATGTAACATTATTTTAAGAGTTCCCATATCTGTAATGAGACTGAGTTAAACTCATCAGCACCTATTCACTGGCAAAGAAAAATAAACAAAGACAATACAGCTTTAACCCATTTAGTCTCAATTTCTCCTCTGTCTGCCACTTATGCAGCACTAAAGGACTGATCCGATGCCTATTAAAGTCAATGACAAATCTCCAAAGGATTTTGAATAGAGCAAAACTGGGTCCAAAAGTTCTCAGAGATTTCTCCTGCCTAGGTGAACAAGAGCACTTCACATGAAGTGCTGTCAGCACACAAGGCACTGCTCAAACCCCAACCATGCAGCTTGTTAATGGGTGTTCCCCCTCTGAGTGACAGAGACAGCCGTCCTCTCTGCAAGGAAGCAAACTTGAAATGACAGCATGAGCAGAGGGCTGCTGAGTCCTGGGAAGCCATTTTGTCCTCTTTGCTGTAGCATTTCTTAATTATTTGCATAAGCAAAATGCTCCCTCTGGTTGTCCAGTGACAAAGGAATATATATCTGTCCTTCGCTACTCCAGTCAAAGCATTTACACATGCATTTAGCTATAAGAAACTTCCAGGAGGGACTATTCACATGCTAAAACTCAGATATATAGATTAGATGTGGATGGTGGCTAAGATGGACACATGGGGAATACTACTGCTATAACCCATTTTTAATAATAGTAATGTTTTATTTTACAGCACACAGGTATATCAAAAGTAAAGCATTGGAAAATAGTGAGATTGATCCCCTTCTTGTTATGCTGGAATTTTGTCACAGTAGGAGCAATTAATGGAACTAAACTTTCTTTTTCTCTAAAGTCAAATGCTATTTCTTTTTTATTTCTATAATTATGTGGGATCTTTCCACTAGGCAAAGCAATCTAAACTTGTGTTTGGAGTCTGTATAGAGCAGGATAACCAAGAAGATATGTACATTTAACTGCAGTACTTGAAGTACATAGTGAAGTACACCATGGAAGAGCAGACAACGTGAGGACTACTGACTGGAAGGGCAGAGCACCAGAGCCTTCCACAGAAACTGCAGGAAAACTTAGAGCTTACCATTGAGAAAGAGGCATGGGGAAAAAATAATGTGGAATGCCCTCAAGAAATTTCTTATGATACTTCTGAAAGCAGCACTGATGTTTCTATTGCCAGGGAACAAAATGCTAGCCCTGATGTCTAGAAGCACATCCACAGGAGTAGCAGTCCTCCACAACCCAAATGACAGTAACAGAACCTGTTAAATCCCCTCTGGTGAGCAGCATCTTTCTCCACCCCAGAGGAACTTACAAAGTACTGTATAACCTGCTTTTAGCTATTCCGGGCAGTTTCCAGTGCAGTTTTTCATGTGAAGAATACAATGCACCATAATGAGGAGGACAGCTGAAGTAGTCATCCTGTAGCAGCTCAAAGGCAAAGTTTAGATTCTTGCTCAGCAGTGGAAACAAGTTCCATTTTTTGCCTTGTTAGTTAGTCTATGATCACTGCAGCTAGCAAAACATAAGCTGGAGGAAAGAGTACCTGTGCAATAATGATTGAGAGGACAAGAAGTGCACTAAGATAAATTCTGCACAGAGTCAATACTGGCAGTGTTCATCTGTACCAGAGAAGAGAAGAGAAGAATCTGAGAATCACCTGCTGCATATCTTACACAGAACCCAGTGCTCTAAAAGTAAGGGTGAATCAATATCAGCGTGCACCCTTATGAGAGAACAAGGGTTCATATTTTTGTTGTCAGGGAAATTCCTTGGATGGGTAAACCTGTGGAATTGGAAGCGTTACTGAGAAAAATGTGAGTTGTGAAAGACAAGATAGAATCATAAATTAAACAAGAGGTTCTAGAAATAAATTTCCCCTCAAAGCTGCCACTATGACTAATTCAGCATTATAAGCACACAACGCAAAGCCTGTCTTTATTAGAGCCTGGCATCATAAACCAGCAGGAATTTTAGTTGCAATAAAAAAAAACAGAGGGCATGCAGTGAATTTTAAAAGCCGGGGTATAGTATGGGACTGATCCAAAGCAGAGGCACTGGCGGGATTCCCTGATCAACAACTGAAGTTGGCAGAAGAAGCATTTGATGCCTCTCAGCAGTTGTGTGCAGCAACAGGTGGAGCAGGGAGGAAGAACAGGCTTTTGAACAGCATTCGAGATGGCCACCCTGGGCTCTATTTCTGACTGCAGCCCAGCAGGCATCTCCCTGCCCAGTGCCCTTTCCCTTGGCGCTGCTGCAGCATCAAAGCCCTCTTCTGTCCTCTCCTCCCAGGTTTTGCTGACGGCGCTTTGGAAGACACTCAGCACAGCAGAGTGCTGACCTCACCCAGGCCTTCAAGGAAACTTGTAGGACTCTGGAGTCAGAGGTTGCTCAGTGGTTTTGTTGCAGAACAGATCAATTACAAAGGCAACATATTTACCCCTTTCTTTCGGACACACAGCAGAAAGAAAAAAGAGAATGAAGCACAAAAATGTTACGGTGTTGGATGTTTTGTTTCCCTATTTCCTGTGGATTCTCTCTGCCTCTAAATATATAAAAGAACTGGTAAAATCAAATACCATAAATACTCAGCACACACGCATATTAAAGCACAGAATCACAGGACACATTTCACAGAAAAAAACCTCAATGTCTGGATATTTTAATCTCTCTTCTCATTAAGTGGTACTGGGCAAAACTCAACAAAAGCAAACTGCAATCCCCATCTAAGGCACTCAAGTCAGCAACATATATTAGAAAGAAATGCAAATTTTCTGGTCAGTCCTGCTCTCTGATGTTCTAGCAGTGTTTTTAAATTCTTTAGATGTTTAAGGAAATGGTTTGTGGGTTTGGGTATTTGTGCTAGGGTTTTGTGTTTTTCTTTACTAAGATCCTGAATGACCAAAAAAAAAACAAAAGGAGTGTGGGAAGGGAAGTTCTAATGATACTCTCCAACAGGCTTCACTGCAGGCTGAGTTTTTAAGTGAATTTTCATCAATCTGAGCATTCCTTTGGCAGTGTCCCTCAAAAAGTCTTTGGTGACACATTAACACTGGACGGCACAAAGCCTATGGAATCAACACACCTGTGTGTCTATGAATTTGCTCTGTCCATTAAGTACTGGTTGGTTGTTTTGGGGCAGAGACATGAAGGTTTCTTCCAACTTGTTTAGTTTTTCTCTAAGCCATTTTTAATTGTTATTACCTTCAGTCCCCACTGGAATTCAGATAATGGTCTCCAGCTCCTCACCTTCTGTGATAGTGATGTCCTCTTACAGTTCCCTGTCCCCAGATTCTCTCTCGGGATTTTCAACAGGCATTTCTATGAATGTTATAAATGTTCTGAGTGGAGCTTGAAGTATGGAAAGCCTCAACTTTGAACTGTCCTTATGTCATTCGTTAATGTATGGCTGACTAACATATTGCTGGCTCTAAAGTGGCTGATGAAACAGCTGCTAGAACAGCAACCAGTGTTCATTTTTTAGAGTGTCTGTTAGCTCAAGAGTTTAGGTACTGGCATTGACATATTAAAGAGAACACATTTTTGCTGGCTTTGATTAATAATTAACTTCTGGGGGTTTTTTTATGAGCTCCATGTGGCTCAGCACTGGCAGCTCTGTACCTGTGCATCTCAGATGCTCACAAATGGCTGATCACGGAGCACTGGCTACAATCCCTGGGATTTAGGATCAACTGCACTCATGGCTTCAGATCTTCACAAGGGCTCTTGCCACCAATCCTATTCTTGCTGACTAGTAGTCAGATTTCTTCTGATAACTCCTGGCAGAGAGAAGCTGTGTGCCTCACAGAAAAGCGGTGCACGCTGTCTGCTCCAAGCAGGAGCAGAGCGGTTCCAGAAAGCTGCCTCATGTGCACTGCTCTTTGTGCTACAGGAAGCCTCCTCTCTCCCATCCAAAGGCTGACACCATTCTGACCTCAGCATGGAACAAGTTGGATACAATTTGAGCTGGTTTGAAGTGGTCTGAACCCATTTGAAGCGTTTTCATCCAGTATGAATAGGTTGGAACGGTTTTGAACCAGTCAAACCTGGATTGAACTGTTAGAACTGGTTTCAACCAGTTTGAATCACTTGGATTTGGTCTGAACTGGTCAGATCTGGTTCAGGCTGTCTGGGTCTGGTCTGAACTGGTTTGAACTGGTTGAAAAATGCCTGTAGAGCTGGGTGCTTATATGACCTCTATGGCTGCTGGGTGTACTGTGGACACAGGATGCCCTTGAGGCCTGTAAACAGGCATGTCAGCAACACAGCCACCTCTTCCCTAGAGGTGGTGTTTTCTTCAATACAGGCTTTGCCTCTTCTCTTCTAGTTACCAACACCTATTTGAGACTCAAATAATTCACCTCTTTCTGCTCTGGAACATGTGAATAGTTCTTTGCTTTGTTTAATTCACCTGGAAATCTCTTTATTTCTAAGCATTGTGCATCAGGAAAGATAAACTTTTGCAACGTTTGAAGTCTCTTTAAATTCTATTACTTTCCAAATTTATCTGGAATTATTCCACAAAAGCAGCAAAAGGTAAAAAAACATCTGTTCTGCTTCGTCACTTCTTCCAACCAGCAAATAAACTGCAAGCAGATTTCCTATCCACAAAAAACACATTTCCAAGGAGGCACAAGGAGTGTTTTAAGATCATCTAATTCTGCAGCAAAAGCCTTGCATCAATCTGTTGCTTAGGGCACATATGAAGATTTTAACTAATGTCTTTAGCTCAGTTTTCAAGGTGGGATCTGATTGAAGATCTCTCCATATTTCCCAAAGTCTCTTGCAACTCTGCCATGTTTGACTTTCCATAATGACCACCTCTACAAATATGCAATGCAGTAAAATGCAATAGCTTCACATCACTGCTACTTGCACTTCTCCTGGTTTTTTCTCATCCATCTTATGTCTTTTCTCACGGAGTGGCCACTGAAGACATAATTATGCATCCATACTCTGCCAAGACAGTAACTTAAGCAATTAATAATGCAATTCACGTGTTTTTCTCCCACAACTAATACCTTTTTGATTATGCAGAAATGTCTCAACCCCCTAACCACATCCATTCAAGATTAATTATTCTTAATCATGTAAACAATCATATTGTAATCAATCTGATTATTCATCTGTTTTTAATTAACTGCATAAGTGATTGCAAGATATGGGTCTTTGCATAGAAATCCTTTTCTCTGCCCGTAAAAAAATGAAAATAATAGAGTTGCTGGGCATCACAACTACTAGATTTGTCTCAGATGTTTAAACAGAAGCCAGCATTGAGCCAGGAAATAAGTACATATACAGAAAAACCTATGTCAGCAAACTAATGGTACCTTGATCTACACAGAGTGCTATTGCAATCGAAAAACATAATTTGTGTGTTTAACATCATATCTCATAATACTGTGTTTTATAATACCTTTACCTTAATAGATAAGATATTTTTTCAGTGTTTTTGCTGTTGGGGTTTTAAAACTGTGTTTTTGTTAATCATTGCTGTTTCTACAAGCCAGTCTGGGGTATTCTGAATGATCCAGCAGTGGTATCCTAGTGAAAATCTAGCCGTGCCTCAGTGGATTGAATATAATATGAAAAATAGAATGCGATGGTATGAATCAAGAGTACTGCTATGTATAACATTCCAGAGCAAAAGAAGCACTATGGAGTTAAAAGAGGTCCCCAGAATGATAGCTAGAATTATCATGAAAACTCATCTACAAAGAATGAAGAACACTAGGCTTGCTTATCTTAAAGAGATTAATAAGACAGGCTACCAAAAAAAAAGCATATGCACTCATAAATGAAGCACTGGAAACTTCTGTCCTTAAATGTAAAACACTAGCATCAGTCATTTGCTTTCAAGGGGAGCAGCTGCAGAAGAGAAAAATATTTTGATGAAAAAAGACAATTTGTTGTGTTAGAAGGAAAGTTCTGCACCCTTACTCACCAAATCAATAAACAGTGACACTCATCACTACAAGTTACATTGGTACCAGGTATAGCTCTGAGGAAGAAATATACAGAGCTACTGGGGGGGGGG
>VZTE01004350.1:3229348-3263426 GCA_013397775.1 Eulacestoma nigropectus | reverse complement strand
GGGGTGGAATCCCACAAAACAAACAAACAAAATAAATCAAAAAGCTTACCTCATGTTTCAAGGTTAAATCAGTTTCAAGGCAACCCTGATTAGGTTGGGTGCAAACTATTCCACCCGTGCCAAGCATAAGATTTTTCATACCCTCCTTTATAACATTCAGGGCTGCCCACTGGCAGCCAAGGGACTGATTCATAATTCCCAATTTATGTTGCAGATATTCTTATCACACATTTACTCCAAAGGACAGCCATCAAAGAAAACGTTTGATGAAAGAAAATCTTTTCATTCTGTTGCTCGGAAAAAACAGAAGTTAAAGGAAGAAAAATCTCAGGTGAACAGACCGTCTTCATTTTTTCTTTATTACTGGTTCTTCTACATCAGCTTTTAGAGTGTTTTCAGGAAGATTTAGAAGAGAGAAAAGCATTTCACACACAGCCAAAATAAAAATGAGGAAGCTACTTACTAAATTACAAGTATCAATTTACCCCTCCAACACTTGCAATGCAACTACCCTATATTGAAGTGTCACTCTTAAAAGTTCTCACTCAGGTCTCACTTACCACTGTCACCTGAGGTGAACTGTAATCCGCAAAACCACCCTGACAAATTACAATCACCTGCCAAACAACTTTCAGCATTCTCCCTGCAAGCATGACCAAAGCGGTTCAGAAGTGTTTGTTTACATTTTTTATTATTTCCAGTGCTCACTTCTTTCATTTTCCTTCTGAAATTATTTTTGTAAACCTTCCGCAAATCTTTCCCAGTGATTCCCAGTCAGAATATATTTATGGGTATATCAGACTAATAATATCTTTATTGTTTGCTGTTCAAGTGAGAAAGAAATAGATGAAATTATTGAAGAAGGAGCAATTAATGGAATTATTTATTTAGAACTTATCTTTTTTTTATTTGGAGAAAAAAAAGGAAGAAAAAACCCTCAGTGATGAAGTAATGTACCCCCCTGTGTTATTTTGGAGAGGACGTCATACAGATGCATTCAGAACATTCATATACGACCCTAAAGCTGCCCGCATAGAAGTTAAAATGTGGTGGGAATTAAGATGCTGACTTATAACTTTAAACTAATAACTGCAATATAAAAGCATATGTCATCAGTATATCACGACTTGCTTCTACTGCTAGAAATAGATAAAGTTGGAGGACGTGCAAAGGTGAAGGATGAGCAAAATTGTTACAACAGATTTTCAGAGGATGGTTTAGGCGCTGGCTTGACATACACTGGCCTGGAGTGACGCCTGATCCATGACCAGTCTGTTTGAATGCCGTGTTCAGAGAAGAGCAGAGGCTGGGTGTTCACCAGAGGGGCCTTGAATACCTATCTGCAGCTGGAAGAGTCAATTATGAAAGTCAAGTAGCTTCTACCATTTAATAGCAGGTGATCTTCTACACTGCCCAGCCTGAAATTGGAGTCAGCCAGACTAGAAGAGAAGGACCATGCTGGTCCTAAGTTTTAATTCATGCAGGCATAGAGAAATGCAGCCAAAGATATGCTGAATCTAAAAAAGAAAACTAAAAATCCTGACAAACCTAAGCTGAAAATCTCTGAAAATATAATAGACCTTACTCCAAGAACAATGGGAAAAAAACTTCATCCAAAGCTCTCAGAGCCTAAAGTAGTTAGACTTGAATATGGTTGGATATATCAGCAATACCTCATATAATGGAGGTGCTGGGCTTTGCTGCTAACTGCTTCACAGATCCCTGTTATCTGAAGCCTGACCTCACATTTTACAGGCTACTCTGAACAGACAAAACAAAATGTTAATAAAAACTTGGTTTGGTTTGGTTTTGGGTTTTGTGTTTTGGTTTTTTTATCAAATCATTGATTTTTGCTGGCCTATCTCAAGTTCCTATTTATATACAACTAAGGTAAACTATCAAAATGTTAGAGAACAATGGAGTCCAGAGAGGTGTAAACTGAGACTTTCTGGAGCACTTCCAGTCCTAACTAAAAACAAACAACGTGGCACTGGAATTTTCTGTGGATTTTCCTGTTAGCCACCATTTGGTGCAGCCATGCCACTACTGTTTTCGTGTTTGCCTCAGATCAAGCTCCTGTGTGCTTAAGAAAGACTGAGAAATGCCTAAAGAAAACTTTCGCCATTCTTTTGCAGCAACCAGAAGAGTGACAGCAGTAATAATTAATATCTCTGTGCTTCACAAACAGTGAAATCAGATGTACAGTTTATCAAGAATCTGTGTACGTAATTTTTCCCATTAACAATTCTGCAGACAGAGCATTGATAATTGTGCCTGTGGTGAATCCCAATGAAGTGTATTTGCCTGACATTGTTGCAGAAGGGGGAAAATGAATATATGCATTTTAAATTTTTATTATTATGTTTTTACTGAAGTGTGGGGGCCTGAAGATTCATGACTGTTTTAATGCAATTGGTTCCACTTAAGAAAGATGACATGTTGAAATGTGGTGTGCTGAATGCTTCCCAGGTAATTGGAATTCAGTCAACAACAACACTGGGCATTGTCACAGGTTTTAAATAAAAAGGTTTATCTGTCTCTTTTATATTATGGGATATGATACATCATATTATGCAACATCATGATCCTACATGACAGCCTCTCAAACAGAAATTTTAAAAGTTTGCTTCACTCTGCACACTCCTGAATTTGGATCACAAGAGCACATTTTAAAGGGCCTGCATATGCAGTCAACAATTCCCAATTCCCTTGCTCACATGAATGGCCACATTAATTCCTGATACAACTCTGATGATTTGTACAGCATTTCAGCCCCCTCAGAGAAGAATTTGAGTCGCAGTTGGTGCTGTTTATGCTCACTGTGCATCCTTCCCCAGAGCTATTGGAGGGAGAGGCCACAAGGAAAGAAGAAAGGGCATTGTGCAAAAACTTAAGGCAGAAGTTAAGAGCACTGCATAAACTCAGGGGGTTGTCATGGGAAACACAGCCGGGCACTCACTGATTCTTCCAGTAAATGAATTTCTTTCATATTAGAACAGGGAAACAACTAAAGGTGAGTTAGCTGTCTGGGAAGAGAGAAGACTCTGCTGCTATTGAAACCTTAAATCATATCTCAAACAAAATTAAAACTGAAAGAAAACAGATACTGAAAACTGAAGGTAAATTTTCGTGTTCTCTACCATTTAGTTCCTATCCAGCTCTAATAAAGATGTACTGAATTTTCTTCCAGAAAATGTCAACCTGAGTTTTCCCACCTTCTCTTTTTAAGGCAGGGAACAGCTATCTTTCTGAATATTTGTTTGTACGTCAAAGTTGAGGAGCCCAGGGTGGCGTTGATAGATCTGAGAATGGGATTAACTACACACCCCTGATATTCTACAAGAGTTTTTTCCAAAAATATTTTTCTTTGGCTGGACTATTTAAGGAGTAAAATATAATTTAAAGTTAAAACATCAGAAAGAGACTTAAAAGCCCACCACTCTTCCACACTTCATGTTTCTTTTGAACAGAGGACAACAAGACTTCTCTATATCATAGAAGACCAAAAGTTGAGACATACCTTTCAGTCTAATGCTTTAGATGTAAAACTAAACTCCTTCCGATAAGGATACCAACTTTAGCTATAAATTTTGTCCTGCAAATGCAGCAAAATACCACTAAGGCGTCTCATCTCTGCTTGCCGGGGCTTTGACTGTAATAATTTCTACACTCCAGTGTAGATGCTCAATTATTTGTGAAGTCTGACTTAGACTCTTATAGCCACCTTCTGACCTTTAGTTAAATCCAAAAAATTGCTACCAGCTGAAAATGATTTGGTGGCTTGAGTAGCAAGGCTGGATTTGGGAACAAATATCTGCCTAAATCCTGCCACTGGAGATGGATGCTTCTGCAGCAACTCTCAGTCTGAAAAGACCATGATAATCCAATCATCCTTAAGGATTCTATTTCATGTATCTCTCAAGCTCTAGTTGCCTCTCCATCTATACAAGAAGACATTCCTTTCTGTGAGAGAATGTCATCCACAGTGAAAGATGCTTGGTTTGTTTTAACCATCAGAGCTCAAGTGTAGACAGTACAGGTACCTATTTCACCTTGACTGAATGTCTGGTTCCTGGGCATCTGATGCAGCAAGAAATATGCTTCTTCATAATCCATATTTGAAAAAACAGTTTATGCTCCTGTCTTCTTTATTTCTGTGTGTATGAAAACGAAATAAGCAAAGGGAGATTTCTAGCAGAACCCTGAATTTTGTGGGCATAGTCTATAACCTTTTAAGGTGCTCGGTAACAAAACAAGGGGAATGAAAAGTTTCTGCCTCTCTTTGTGATACTCCTTAGCAGACAGACCAGAAACATCAACCAATTCTCACACATCCATATGTGACATCTTACTATCTTACTTTCTTCCTTTCTTAAGCTTATTTTTAATAGTTCAGAAGTCCATAGTGGGTTACCTCAGCTTTCTCTCTCCACCTTCACTTCCCTATATCGTGAGGAAAAGACCTGGATAGAAGGAAATGGCAGGGATTGGGGCAGGGTGCTGTGGTAAACAAATATATTTTTTTCCCTTTACATTGAGCATAAGTCATTAATTTTTGATGTTATGAGATTAATCTGTGCATGAAGCAGAAAACCCACTGACTGATATTTCCCTGGAACAGATGTTCTAAATGCCAAGCAGCAAAGAAAATCTCTGTGCAAAACAAAGGCAATCTGGTGCCCTTCCTGGAAGGTTAAGATACAATTACAATTCATAGTGTTCCTGAATGTCAGTCCAACCAGTCCATATATGGTCCAATCACCTGTATGTTAGGACCACATTCTCAACACAGTCAGCCACAAGACTACTCAGCAGAGCTTTAGTTGTTTTTTTGTTGGAGTAGAGTTCAAACCTCAGTTTCCTGTATGTGAATATTGTTATAGAATTTAGTGACAGAGTGGCCTGAATAAGTAGGGTCATAGTATTTAGTTTGATAATACTGATGCCCAGTATCTGTGGTTTGACAATGAAAATGGGCTTGGAAAATCTGACCTTCAGCTCTCCCACAGACCCACTGTATGATTACAGCCAAGCCAAACAAGCTCTCTGTGCCTTAGTTTCCTTGTATGCCAGTAGGATATAATAATTATTTCTCTACTTATTAGTTTAGATTGGAAAACACTGTTTGGTTTGGTTTGGTTTGGTTTGGTTTGGTTTGGTTTGGTTTGGTTTCTCCAGAAAGGAATATAGCTCACTATGTGTCTAAACAGCATCTCAGTCCTGGCTGGAATTCCTTAATGTCACCCTTCTCAAGATAATAATGACAAAACAAGCATAAAGTTTTCTCTTTTCAAAGCATGCATTCCCTGGGATGCAGTATGGTTTTCTGCTGGCCAGCCTAAACTAGGCAGTATCAGGCCAGATGGAAGGCCGTCCACCTCCAGAGGCTGCTCTCCACACACAGAGGATGCTCTGGAAGCATTTGGAGACCCCTCTGCCCTTTAGGCAAGCAACATTGAAGCCGCTGTGGGAAAAACTCACTCCCGCCTGCCAATTTAACCACGTGATGCTGTCACAGAGTAGGTGGGACATGTTAGGCATCGAGCCCAGCCACAGGGCATGACAGCACGTTCCCACAACACATGACACAATCTTGAGTCTGATGTAAGATTCAGGGCAGAACAACGTTTCCCTGCTGAGTGAGATGATCCAGAGTGGGAATGGAGAGATGCCCAAGCACCAGAGTAGGCAGAAGAAAAGTGAGAATAGGTCTGAGAACTCTGCAAGGGCTAGAAGAGCCAAAAGTACAAAGGCTGTACTCTACAGTTTGCACAGCCAGAGGGTCTAGGCTGATAGTGAATACCAACACCTTTTGCGACTAGAACAATTATTTATGTTATTTATATTATTAAGTACTGCAGCAGCATCTTAAAAATGGTCAGAAAGGTTTGTATTTTGTGCAAGCTGTGATATCTGACTTTAGAAATCAGTTCAAGTGTATTTAAAAGCATAACAGCAAAAAATGGGTTTCTTAAAAACAGAACATGCCACTGTAGGGGTAAAGCGATACAGAAAAGTATTATTTATATGATTTTCTTTCCCTGCTCCTTCCAGATGATTACAGTGCCAATTTGTAAACCACTATAAACCACTATAAAACTAAAGTGCCTTAACAAGAGAAAATTATTTAAGGAAAAATGTAGCTTTCAAGTACAGGAGCAGGTAAACTACTTCCAAATCAAAAGTTCAATTTAATCTGAAAGGAAAACAAATCCATCAATGTCTATTCAATTTGCTCTAAAGCCTAGAGGGACACTCAACTCAGTTTTAACTGTGTCTATATACATGCTGTTTAAGCCCCCTGTTTTCTCAACCTAAGCTTTGCACTTGGCTAATTTAATTTTCATTTCACACATCTATGCATGCCTAAAAATTGTTGATTTTTTTCTAGTAAACCTTTAGTTATTCAGCTTTGTTTTGTGTTTTCTTGTATTTGTTTATTTTTTGTCCTAAATGCCAAGATATTTTTCACTTCACTTAACACTTGGCAATTTTAGCAATAGTGATGATCCCACAGTGAGGTTGATCAAAAGGCACATGGGCAACTTCACCATAGCAGACCTTTCCTTACAGTGGGAAACTGTAGAAATATATTCCCATGATCTGTGTTGGGCCAAAAAAGCTGTTACCGAAAAAGCTGAACAATCTCAGTTAGCAGCCTAACTGGGACAAGTCATGGGAAAAGAGAAATGTGGGAAACCAGTGTTTGGCTTTGCTGTTATTATTCAATGTGTTTCTCCAGCAGCAATGGTCTGCTTTATAAAACAAAGTCAGTAAAGTTGTACTGGGTTTTTGTGAACAGGTTTTGGTAGCAAGGGGCTGCAGGGGTGGATTTTGTGAGAAGCTGCCAGAAGATTCCCCCGTGTCCGACAGAGCCGGTGCTGCCCAATGCTGAGTCCATGAGTGGCGGTGGTAGAACCTCTGGGATTCCTTCAGGATCTGATCCCTGGCTGCTTGGACACTTTCTTCTGTATCCCTCCCTGACTACCTGTCCTTCCTTCCTTTTTGCCTTGTTTTGTGCTACATTTATTTACTTTTGTTTTGGTTGTTGATGTTGTGAGATTCCTACATGAACAGAATCTCCCACCAAGCTGTGTGAGTGCAAGATTCCATTCCCCCTTTTAATATCAGCTCTTTACATGTTAATTAGTTACTATATGCTGGTGTACCCTGAAGTCCCTATGTAAAAGAAACATCCCATGGAGACACAGATGAGGTTCTGAAGAAAAGAAGAATCAAGAACTAATCCTTCTTTTTCCCTTAGAGAAGCATCTTAATCAAACTCTTCTGGATTGCTAGTGAAAAAATTCAGATGCTCTTATTCTGTTCTTTTATCTTGATATCCTTTTATTTATGAATAAATGCACTGTAAAACTAAATAGCCAACCAAATGCTGTGAGTTTTTTTTAAAAAGGAGAAAAAAATGAAAAGGAAAAAACAAGCAAGGTATGCCACTGAGAATGTGAAAGTCTTGGAACTTTTCTACACATTGAAGTTGAGTCAGAGCCACCAGTTCTTAATGTTCCCATTCTTTCAAAACCCTAAAGGGGAAATTTACAGAAAACTAATATTAGTTAGAAACCCCAGGCCTTTTCTGTTCTTTGTTCTGCAGTGTGAAATTACACTTGTTTTGTTGAATCTCTAGCAGTTTCACTCTGCTAATCCATTACTGCGCAAGAGGCTGTAGAAACTACCAAAACTTGAGATCTCGCTTATTCTTCACCACCATTTACTCAGAATTCTTGCGATGATTTTCTTTCAGTCTCAAACTCAAACAGTAGGAAATGTTTTGTGGCCTCATATGTGTGATGCTGTGTGCTATGTATCGTCCATGGGCCTTCTGAAGTCAGATTTCTGATGAATAGTTACGGTACCCAGGACTATGTATCCCAGTTTGCCCCTTCCTTTCCTCCATTCCCTTGGTTCAGAAATCCCAGTAAAAACCACCCATGTTCCCAAAACAACTGCAGTCAGAAAACCACTGACAAACCTCATTCTAATCTATCAAATCTGGCAGTCACTGTACTTTAGTAGGGAAAGGGGCACACTGCAACCACCTGACAACACAGGAGGCTAAACAGAGGTGATGTTCATGCCTTACTCTGGAAAACTGCACTTTTTGTAAAATTTTCCAAGAGCCATGAGGCACTCAGCTAGAGGCTAGAGGTTTTGTTGGTTTGTATAAACTGTATCTCTAATGGTATAAAACCTTTCCAGAGCAGGGTTGCACTGAAAGATTTAATTCTGTCAAACACTTACTTGAAGTCTCACAGGCCAAATAATAATCCAGGTGCCTGAGAGAGGATATTTTTTCACATGCCTAATATCTTAAAGTAAAAGCAAGCGGGAAGAGGAATGGGTTTGTCTCTTCCACTCAGATCAATGCTTTTAAGCACATTTTTATGCAGGGAAAAGAAAGAGCAATATTCTTAATGCTTCCAAAATGACTGGAAAGTCACCTTTAAGCAATTTTTGTCCTTAAGAGAGATGCTTGATGAATTTCCTGTCGTTTTCTGCTTTGTGGCAAATTTTCAGTCAGTGAGTGTTTTAGTTTCTCATACAGAGTCTAGTGACTAAACTTGGGGGGGTGTACACACTCTGTAAATCAGCTACAGACCCGAAAAGCTCCAAGTCAGGCTTAAGAAATATTTGCAGTAGAGAGGGGATTTGATTACATGTTGAGGAAGTCTATTTCTTGCAGGTTTTTAAATTATATTTTATCTTCTACATACCCAAAGACATTGTCAGCAAGTGGAAAAATAAGCAGAAGCTAATTTTGCCCGTTTGATGGCTTGCTGGCTCATGGCTTGCCTGAGAGGCCTATTCCCCTTCACTGCAATTCTGCAGCAGCTCTCTCATGGTCAGTAATACCACAATGGTCTTACATTACCTTAAAAAAAAGAAGGAATTCAGCTCAAAGTCTCCACATTTCTTGTCCACATATCTGTAGGTTGGGTGCTTACCTTACATCCGAACAACTAAGAAGCTTGACAATTAACATGCAGATGCTATGGGTGATTTTTCCTTTTGCCTTCCTGATCCCTTCACTGAAGCAACCTAAATGAGAGCTTGTATTTAATCATAGAGGAGGCTCCCTGAGGAGACAGTGTAACCTCTGATACTCTTCGTGGCAGCACATTAATTAGATGTCCCCTTCACAGAGAAACAAACAGAATGCTTCATTCATATCAGGAGGCTTTCACAGATCTTCCCCATGGGGCAAAATTTCTTTAGAAGGACTCCGGTCCCTCATGCATTGATTTGCAGTCTAACAACCTGCAGAACTGTTTTACACGGATTGATCTTGTCATGTATTATCCACCTTGCCATAGTAGAGCTTCTTACAAGGTTTCTAAATGGTACATCAGGCTGCCCATAGAATATTAACACAAAAATCCTGACCTAAGGGGAAAGGCAGAACTAAAAAAAGGAAAAAAAATAGGATCATTTCATAAATTTTGAGACTCTTGAAGTTATATGTTCAATATGTTTGAATGGGAAAACACAGGAAGATGACAAAATTATGAAAAATGTATTTTTTGATTTAAAGGAATTTTAATAGTGAAATATTTTTTAATCATGCCAAATTTTATTCTAAAATCATGTGACTTGAAAAAGAAATTCCTTAGGGCAAGGCTGAAAGTGCTGGATGCCCCAAAGCTGTGAAGAATTATTGAATACCTGGAGAAAAATAAGAATTTCTTTGTATCTCTGTCCCATCCCATGGTCACTCCAGGCCAGATTACACTGCTTGGGTATGGCTGATTTTGGAGAGGATTGCCCAAGCACCAGCTAGAGCAGAGTGAAGCTCTTTGCCTTCTTCAGAGTTTCAACTGCTATGAATACACTCAACCATAACTAAGTTTTTCATTGAACCCCTAAATTTATTTACAATACAGGTTTCTATTTCGATCCACATTTTTGAAGCAATCTGTTGGTCACACGTCCTCTCCATGAACAGAAGAATTTTGATCCATGGCAGACAGTGAAAAATATACTCCTGATGAAGATTTCCAAGCCTAGGAATGTTAGCAAGATGAAACATTCACTTGTTAGGGGATCTGACAATAACTCAGATCTGGCCACCTCAGTCTGAAGTTATCCTCTTTAAGACCATCTCTATGAAGCAAATGATTCTTTCAGTATACAAAAACAAGGAGGAAGTAATGAAAATATCATTAAACTGAGTCAGCATGTTGCTTTTGGCTCTGTTTTTACATGGAAGATGCACACATAGCAGAGTGTCTAATAGCTTAAATAAATCCTTAAAATGTCTGTGCTACCTCCATTGGTTGGACATGAATGAAACAAGGCATCCAAGTTCCCCAGTGACTGTGGCAGGACATCCCCTCTCTCTCCTGGCTGGGGCATTTGGAAGAGATAACTCATGAGATTAATAGCCAAGTGAGGAGCCAGAGAGCCCAGAGAGGGGTCAGAAAGCCCAGCAGGAGGTCACCTCCAGGCTCCTGAGAGTCTGAGATCAAGCCCCAAGTACACATCTTGGTAGGAGAGCAGATGTAGAAAGAGATAAAGGAAAATAAACATCGGTGACAGACAGACATGGTTCTTATGTCTATAAAAGCCCACACAATTATCACAGAGGCAGAAGTCTCTTACACACCTCTTTGAGAACATGTGAGGAGATCTCTCCTTGAAGCTTGGATGCAACTTCAAGTTAATTTCCCAGGAACTGAGAGAAAGGACTTTGGTGTGTACTCCATCAAAAATCGGATGGTAAGAAGCATTGAATCCTAAGCTATACTATTTCTTAGCTAGCTGTAATTTAATGGTACCTTTAATTGCACGTGTATATACTAGTGTTCTTCCTTTTTGTCTTATCCCTGTGTAGTAATAGTCTGTCTTACATTATATGTCTGTTAGTTTTGTGTCTATAAACAAATAATTCATTTTATAATAAACCGAATCAGCCATTATTAAAGAACTTGTGGATGAGAGTGGGTTTTGGGGTGCTGGACACCTCTATAACGTGACTGCCTGCTGCCAGAGGCCTGGACAACAGACAGAAGCTGATTTAAACTTACATCATCCATTCATAATAGTGATTTCCTGTTAAAAGGTTATCAGTAATGTCTGTTATGGGTATTTCCCAATGACTTCATTAATGCTGTTTTGATCCTAAAAAAACAAACAGCTGAGTACTGCTTATGTAGTTGGCAATGAAAATCAGGCTGGTTGAAAAAGTTTTATTAAATCTTTTTTGCCTTTTTTTTTTTTAACAGAAAGTCTTTCCTCCAGGTTTTATTGAGGGGTTTTTTTATTATTCTTTTTTATTATGAGAAGTGAGTTTTAGATAAGCTGCCAAGGCACCTCATGGGAATTGCAGATCTGACATTTCCCTTTTCTAATTTCCTCTGTGGGGCACATTCCCTGCTGCATTTTTTTCTATTTTATGTAGAAGGCTCAGTTTCTCTAAAACACCTATGAATATTGGCTCCAGCAGAGCTAATTTTATATCCAGATTGCTTACTGTATGAAGCACCTGCCTTTAGTTTAGACCTCATATTTTTGTCCATGTTACCAACCATGCACTGCTTTCCAGTCAAGAGTTTTATATTTTCATGTAATATGGCTAAACATTTATTCATATTACATCACCAGATTGACAGAGAAGACAAGAGCATTCAAAATCTGCTTAAAATGAAATTTCACAGATCCCCCTACCAGAATGAACTAAATTTTACAAACATTTAAAATAGCCACCTGCCCATGTTGCTCTTTTTCTCACACATACAACTAAAAGTTACAAGAAGTAATTGGTAGAATTATCTCCTGTGTTTTTTACTACATTAAATCCAAGTGTAAGACATAATTGGTTTAAGATAACATTTATGCTAGATAACCGATTTAAAGTGGAAATCCATAACAAATTAAGGATTTTCTTTCGATTAATACCGTGTTTGCTACAATGTACAGAAAACAAGGCCAAAATACACAAAGGAAGCAGGACTGCTATGATATCTGCAGTTTTTTGACTGTTTCAGTAATTTGTCTTGAATCTCCTGGCACATCACATTGTGTTTAATCAGAGGCAGAATTATGTTCCTACCTCTCTGAGACTCTGCAGTCTCAGACTCAAAACTGAGCTGTCTGTATTAACTCAGATTGGCTTTTCCTGACATTCTCCTGGCTGAATCTTAGATAATTGGCTCAGTCTCATGCAAATCCTCTGAAATTTGCAGAGAGCCTATATGAGACAACATTATTCTAAGAATGAAAGCCTGCTTCCTAAACCTCCTCAATCAATACAGTTTTCATCAATACTCAAAATACATGGAACACAAGGTATGATGGGGAATGGGGAACAAAGCACACACAACACAACACAACACACGTTTATTATCAGCCCTTTTTACTCAGATTTATACACGAGTCCTAAATATAGGTCAACACCTGTCATGCAGAAAACTCAATAATACAGTTAGTTAAAATTTCAGGAGTAGATTATTCCCACTTGGTTTTGCTGTCTTCCTTTTAAAGGTTGAAGGAAGTGCAGGAGTCCTTTTGAGAAGGAGAGGCAAGGCATGGGGATTTGGGGGTTATTCTGTTTTTACATTGTTCGTTTAGTCAGTATTTACAAATGTCACTTCTGTCTATTGGCATTTGCTTCTCTCAAGCTGCTGCAAATGAATTGCAATTGTCTTATGTGCCATTCAGAGACTTTAGGAATAAATATCTACATATATCCCACACAAAATTAGGAATAGGAGTTTCTCTTTTGGATGCAAAATTAAATACCTTCTTGTCTTGGTGCACAGGGATATTCATCATGAAAATAATCCAGTCAACTCTTTGCTATCAGCTGTAACCAGACAGCTCGATTGGTGTGAGTGGCCCAAGAGTAACCTCTGCTGCTGTTGGACAGAGCTGCCCAAAGAATAACTTCACAAGGAGCATGGTGAAGAATGAAGAATGGATGCAGTTAATAATAGGGAAATTACCTAGTGAAGAGAAACACAGCAACGACAAAAAACTTCTGACTGTTGTCTAAACACCCTATTTTCCATAATGTTAAGTCACTGGCAGAGACAAATGCAAGGCACCATTGCCCAGGTTCTTTGATTAAGCCATACAGCATTCAGTAGAAATCCTGCTGTTAATGCATGATGTATAATCTGTAGCCAGGACGTAATCACATTCCAGCTTATACGGAACACCATATCGCCTTTGAGTGAGAAAAGTTAATTTATACTCCACCAACCTTTTGGTTATGCATGTGTGTGCATCCAGTTGCTCCAGGCTCCAGGTAAATGATACAGTCTAGACTTCATGTAGTTCATTAGATCAATATTCTATCTCATTACATGGATAGAATTCGCGATGTCCTCCAAAGTCCAATTTTATTTCTTTCACCTCTCAGATTAAACACTGCCTTAAAGGTTTGCTTGATGGATTACTCAGTTTTATCTGATGATGGTCTTCAAGGCACATGTGGCAGTATATCTTATCCCATTAGTAAAGATCATTAGCTACAGCATAATTGCCTCTCTATGACACATAATAGTTTCATCTATTATTATCGTTCCTGTCCTGTAATTCAATTTCATGATTATGGTTTAACAAATCAAGGGGCACGGCAAACAATATATTTTAGCCGTCATTTAAAGTAAGTCATGTTGCTGACAAGATACATAGGGTGGTGCTACAAGACATTTTGTGATTTGACTCTTTTTGGTTTACTGAAAAATTCTCCATTCTCTCTCATTTCCTAAAATACAAAAATAGTGAATCAGAAGAGGAAAAAAAAAGCTATATTATGCCTTCATTGCATTTGGTGGCCTCTTGTTTCTTTAGGTGAACATCTGTACCTTGCTAGGGGCTTTCCAAGCATTGAGGGTATCCCTTGTTTCTAGGGGACCAGGATTATGAAACAATGACAGTGTGTGAGAGCTGCTAGTTAAGATATGCCTAGAGGACATCTATTCCATAAGAATTTACTCAACACTCTTATCTCACTTGAAGCTTACAGGAGAAACCTCAAGATCCACCCCAACAATATCCCATAAGGAGAGAGGAGAGCAAGTTAAGTGTTCTTGCCCTAGAGCCAGTATCAAGAAATATGTATATATATATATTTGCACACTGAAAAAAATCTTTATTTTTTTGTTTGAAAACTGCTTTCTTTTTGGTTTGAAAATGTGTATTTTCAAGTACTCACTGAGCACTTATGCAAGCACACACACCGCAGGAGACTGATATCCTCTGTAGCGGGTTTGGTTCACCAACCGGGCGGAAACACCAATTTAGTGTAGTGGTTTGATCACATCTATTTCACTTTGTGAGATAAGAATTAGAAGAAATGCAAAGCAGGCCTAAAACTTTAAAGAATGTAAAGAAGTTTATTACTAACAGAGTTAAAAGTAACAAGAAATAATAAGTTAAAGCAAAACCCTCTTCTCTCCAGCACTCCCCAAGCAAAAACTCCTTTTCCCCCCTCCCTTTTCTCCCTCCAGCACTCCCCCCTCCTTTTACCACCTCGTACAAAGCATAACAATTTTGGTCAGTGTTGCAGTCCTTAAAAGTCTCTTTCTTATGCTTAGGGGAAAAGGTTCCTTCTGCCGTGCTGTGAAATTCACAACTCAGTAGTCCACCCGGAAACTATCTACTGGAGTGAAATATCTCTCCCATGACAATTCCACAGTATATTCATACTGCGATCAGGGGCCGTCACATGGGGTTACAAGTCCTTGTAAAGATTAATTCTTCCAACCCAAACACAAAGGTTCTCTTCTTCCAGTCTCTTTTAAACATTAATTATTCCAGCTTAAACACAGGGGCTTCTCTGCTTCTTCACAAACCTCTAAAAGCTGCTTCACAACTACATGGCCTGGCATAGGCATCTTCATACATCTTCACAGGCTGCAACATAAATTCTCACAGGCATGGATTTTCATCTCCCCACACTTTAAAATGACTTAAAGAGTTCAGTCCTCCGCAGCTGCTAGAAGGGGTTTTAAGATTGGCGCCGGAACGCACACACCCTTTTCTCCCGCCGCCATCTCAGCGTCGTCTCACGTGCCTGACTTTCTCTTTCTCCCTGACCGTGCAGCCTCCATGTCCTTCTCCCTCACGTCTTTCCCCGCAGGCTGCGCTGCTGTTCAGCTCGGTGTGAGCTGTGCAGGCTGGAAAAGGAGGCTCCGCTGGTCCCGCTGGGTCTGTGCGGGCTGCATGAGGGGGGAGAGGAGGCTCCTCTGGGCTGCATGAAGGGGGAGAGGAGGCTCCTCTGGGCTGCATGAAGGGGAAGGGGAGGCCCCTCCTTATCTCTCCAGCAGCCGAGCCGGATGGATTCGGCTATGGGCAGTCCATAGATAATTTAGCTGCCTGCAGCTCTGAGGGAACAGGCAGCTCTGAGGGAAGGGAGAGGGGTGAGGGGGGGCAGGCAGGAGCCCAGGCCAGGCCCGGAGGCCGCCTGGAGGCTCAGAGGCCCCCCCACTTCTCCGTCCAGAGACCGGGAACAAGAGAGGAACTTCCCGCCCTTGCACGGGGTTTAAATATGCAAAATTCGCAAAAGTGCATTGGCTTAAAAGCTTGTCAATCAATTCAGTTTCAACCCATTACATCATCTCACATCTGTAACTTATCAGAGATTTCACCTGCAACAGTGTTTTCTCATAATTCTGAGGATCAATTTTGGGCCACTTCCCTGAGGCCATCAACATTTGTCACTCCTTAACAAGCAGACCATTAAACCAGTTCCCTATCTCTTACTCACTTGGTTTCATTGAATAATTATTCTTGGTTCCAAAAACTGTAATGGATGCTTTATCTCCTCTCTAGTGGCCATTCACCAGAAAATATGACGCATAATTAAGAACTCTGGGGGGAAAAGAGAGAGAATTATTCCCATTTTGTAGATGATTTTTAATGAATTTTATATGAATATGAATTAATATGATTTAAAATTAATTACCAGAGAGACATTAATTCTAACATACCTAAGTAAACCCTGGTAGGAACAGTGACCAGTGATTACTGGTTATCAGTAGTGCTGATGTTTTTATTTGGGAGGGAAGTGAAAATAAATGTAATCAACCAGGCAGGAAGCTTCTTGAAAAGCAGTTGAAAGCTCTCAAATTTGTTGAGGAATAACTGTGGAACTTTGTTGCATTAACAGATATTGCATTTCCTTCCTGCCTGCATTCATATTTTCTTCTTATATCCAAGGAAGGCTTTAGGAACATGCAGCTGAAAGGAAAGGTGATTTTTGTGAGGGTGGTTCTTGGATGATTGATTGAATTCTTGAAAAGCATTTTGTCTGGCCTTTGGAAAGCTATTTATTAAGGGCTATTTATTAGCTATTTATTAGGAGTGCTAGGTTTATTAAGAAATGTTTACGTTTTAGTACCATACGTGCTGATTTGCAAGCATATGTGACAAAGACTGATTTGTTTTGCCAAAGCTGTCACAAAATTTGGGCATGGTTCCTACACTTAGGTACTGCCGCTTCATTTCCTTAGCCAGCTGAGAAGCCTGATCTCAGTGACGGAGAGTATTCCATCATGTAAATACTATGGAGGTAGGAAATGCAAAATTTTCCATGTCCTAATTCCTGGGCAACAGATTTTATAAGCAGCCTCAGAATCTCAGCTTCCAGAATTATTGAACATGTTATTTTGTAAACCTGGGGATCCCAGACCTTTCATTACCTTAATTTTAAAGTAAGCTTCCAGATACATTGTCTTAGAGTCACACTCTCCAAGCGTGAGTTTATGGCAGCCCCGCAAAAAGAAGAGAGAGAACTCTTTTTATGTCCAGAAATTTATTGTCTTTCACAGACAACTGATAATTATGAAAAGTTTTTCTCTTAACAAAACTTTTTTAAAAATTTAAAAAAAGAAAATTGAAATATCAATTACCTCTACAAAGGAGAAGTGTCTTTTCTGCCTGAGACTGTACTGCCTTAATTTCCCTTAGGGGTCTCAGCAGGATTCTGATATTTCTATCTGAAAACCCCAGACAGTGCTAAGATTTTCTGATTGTGTGCACATGCAGTGTCTTTTCCTCTGGGGTTATATTAGACTTCCTGCACTTGAGTATCCCCAGGTGCTGTGGTAAAAGTGGTTATTCTCATTCTAATAAATGGTAACAAAAAAATAGATCCTCAAGGCCAAGGAATTTCACTTTGTAGCCAGTTCCATTCAAGGATGGATAACTTCAGCCTTGTTTAAAGTGGACTATTGCAGCCATTTCAGTGAGGTTGCTCTGTGAGATGAGGAAATTAAGCCACTCCCAATTAAGAAGAGAGAATGGCATACATTTTTGCAAAATAAAATCAATCATCTTATGCACCTTCATATTAACAGGCAATCAATTATTACAGTGTCACATAATAAAAAGAAATTTATTCTATTCAGTGTTCATTCATGCCAGCAATATCGTGGAAAGCCACTCTCATGGATAGTTTTCCAAATACTGAAGTATAAAAGCAATCAGATATCTTATGTGAGTTGACTGTAGACAGACGTTTGCCTGGAATAGGATATCAGAGTTTCCAGCTGTAGAAGCTGGAAAATACCTGGACACAATTTGGTTCAGACATTAGTTGAAATAGAAACACCTGTGTTAAGTTTTTCTGCCTTCAGGGCAGGCGTAGAAGGAAACAATTCAGTAATAATCCTTTACAAATTGGCTGGCCAAGTTTAGCAAAGGTCACTGGGTGGTGAAACTTGTGCTATGAGTGTATATTGCTGACTGCAAGCTAAAGAATTTTTTTTTTTTCATGTGATTTAGGGCTTTGGTGCCAGTCTACATCTGAAGTGAGAGGATTTTTTTCTGGAGGCAGAGCCCGGCAATATAATATGGCTCTGACTATGAAAATATGCAGTCTACAAAGTCACTGGTGCTTCTGTATAAGTGCTTATTGGTAGGGAAAAAGATTTTTATTTCAGGTCTCTCTGCTTTCTTATTTCAGAAGCAGTGTTAGGTAGCGCTGATTCTGAAGAAGGAAAAGACCTTATAGTCACACATTCTCTCTAATGAAAGATCACGGAAGATGTGGGAGTTCTCGTGACCTCTGCTGGAAATTCATCTTCACTGCTGCTCCTGCTTCTCTGTTCTCACTTCTCCCTGTCTGCATCTCCTGAGGTCCTTGAACAGATACTAGAAATGAAGGGAAAGAAGGCCGTGTTCTCTTACTGTTACCTCAGAGTGTTGGTAATTACCACTGGCTCAAAGGCCAAATGCTCTTGTAAGCCCAGGGAAATGAAACATTGGAGTTCAGTGTGAAGGAGCAGGTGGAAGCACAGGAGCAGTGAAATAGTAGCTCTGGGCCAACTTGAAGCTTCAGTAAGTTTGTGGGTCCTGAAGCACTGACCTTAACATCTCATGTCAGGGGAATCCTTCCTTAGAAGGGGAAATTGAATATGCCTATCAAATTGTTTCTACATGAATAACCCTTTCTGATTCGTGTCTTAGAGGGGCTGCTGGATTTGAGGCACTAAGTGTGCCTTCATGCTCAGAAATCATGGGCTGACTGATTGATATTGCTTGGAGGAGTTTTTACTCCAGCTAGAACTAAACGAGAAAATGCTTTGCCCACAAACCCTCCATGTAGGAACTAACCTAAGCAAACCAATGTCTACTGAGACTAGCACAGATTTTGTGCTCTTGTTGTGGAGACCTTAATGTTTTAGCATTTACCAGCAGTCTGAAAAGTCTTCTCCCACCGCATGGCTCCAGGCTGCCTTGGAAGGATCCGTCTGCTGTAGTCCTGTATTTTGTGGCACGCCTCAAGCTCAGAGATCCCATTTGAATGAGCTTATGCTGTGGTTGAAAGTCAAGCTTTGTGTGGCAGCTTTTGATTGAGAAATATTTCAGCTAATTCATCTGCGTTAAGGATGGCAAAAAATCAAACCCTCCCACGCACCCTTTTGTAAATCATCCTGGCTAACACACTGGTAAATGTGTTATCAAAAATGCAACACCTATTACTGTGAATTTCAAACAGCCAGCGCTGTAAGCCGGATCTGAACCTGTGAGGAAGGTATAAATTGATTAGACTTTTTGAGAAGCTATAAATTACAGGAAAGCAAGACGAACGTCTTTAAAGAGTTGACAACAAAGAAAAGAAAGATGATTGAACACAAAAATGCTGGGGTAAACCACAAATAGCTTGTTCCTGAGAGAATGAGGGTAGTGAAAACTTTGCTGGCTTTGAATAAGGGAGGAAGGGCAAAGAGAAAGACCTCGGTGGATTAGAAATATAGGCAAAGAAGGAAGATTAAAACCCTTGACAATATAATGCCCTTAACAAGAAAAATAATGAGGCAAAATGAGTCATTATCATTAGTGAATATTTAGCTGGAAAAGAATGACAATTAATACTATGCCAACTTTATCAAGATGCTCTCTGCAGCACCTCATCATCCCCATCTTCTGTAAAAACTGAAATGTAAATTTAATTTAAAGATTTTAAATGGGGAGTTGAGAAAAGTCATGTGGCTGTGAGATCCATGGGTAGGTTTGCAATACGGTCTATTTTAATGTCCAGCTATTGTCACCTTTTATTATATCTGCAAGCCTGCAGAACCAAGGAATAATCACACACTATGCAGTAAAAATGTAAGAGAATTTTCGTGGTGTGAAAAGGCTCAAGATGGAGTGATGAAGAGAGAGAGCTACAGAGGTGTTTTCTGTAAGTAGCATAATAACTCACCTCAGATGGGAGCTCCAGTTCCCAGAGGCTCAGAGAGCATAACTTTTGGGAAATTGTAGAAAAGAGGAGGTACACAGAGGAGCTGTGGGACTATATTAGAGGAGTGTTAGATAAACTCTGATTGTATAAGCTTGACCTGAGGATAGTTTTGTACATGTGCCTATCCAGCAACCCTTGGTTTGCCCAGTACACCCCTGTACTGGCTTAAAAGCAAACCAGTGAGAGACTCCAAGTCAGAAATACAATTTAATAGGAAAAATAAAATAAATGCAAAAGCACAAAAAGAAAACCCACTGACAGAGTCAGAATACAACCTGACACCCTGTCGGTCAGGGTGTTGGTAGCAGTCCGATTAAATGGTGCCTGCAGTCTCCTGGAGTGATGGTTCTGTTGTGGCAGTGATCCTGTCAAAGGGTCTGGTCTTCCTCGGAAGGTCCGGTGGTGGCTGTGTAGCTCTTGTCCTCTGGGAACCCAGGAGGTAAGGGCTGCCTGTGGTGTTCCAGACCAAGTACATACAGATGGGAACGCTCAGTTCCTCCTCCTGGGCGGAGCATCTCACAATGGGATGGTGAGTCATGAGGCAAGGCATTGACGGGCCCATTAACAGAAGATATCCCCCTGGAGGGAGGAGTGGTCATAGGAGAGATAAGGAACACTGCCCCACCTGGTTTCAACAGCTGGCCCATTAACAGGAGATATTCCCAGAGTTTATCAGGGATGAGTCATGAAGGAGGTGGGGAACACTGCCCCACCAGTTTTTAACAGTTTATGAAGATGGTGATAGAATACATACTTTTGGGCACATCTTACGTTGTAACCTAGAACAATCCCTTCGAGGATTACAGTATTCTGGTATTATTTCTCTTCCATTCTGTTATGTTATAAAGAGATAACTTCTAGTCATTTACCATTTGGCCTTCTTCGCTTATTTCATTAGTGGGAGTAATTGAACACTGAGCTAGCCTTGAGGGAACATCTAAATAAATGGTTGCAGGGAGATGTGTTGATCTGATTTATGCTCTGAGCAGTGTTTCCTGTGTGCATCGAGCCACATTTGTAATAATCCTCAGCCAATACTATCAGATGAACTTTTTATGGCCTCACCCTGAACAGGTTTTTTTGTATAGAATACAGTCGAGAAAATAAAATCAGGTTGGAAAAAACATTTACATGTATGTATTCTTCAGACTTCACGCTTGTATCATCTCTGTATTAACATTCCTCATAAAGTCAAGTTAAAGGTTTTCAAGTGTGCTGCAGGAGTAGAACAATTGGTTTTTTTTTTTTTTTTTACTCCATATTAACTGAAATAAATCACCAGAACATTCTTCATCAGTCTAAAGTATACTCCCTTTTTTCCTTTGGACAATGCATTTAACAAACAGGAAGTCAGGAATGTCTCTGATGACTTGAACCTGTAGTCCAGTATAAAGATAATGATCAGTAATGAAATCTTCAAAAAGAGATGAATGTCACTCTGCAGTAAGCTGGCATGGAATGGGTCTTCTATAAAAGTATTTTGCCTTAGCCTTTACACTTGTTCTTTAGAAGTGGTAGTTTGTAGGCCTTCTAGAACAGTTGTCAGCCTTAACTATAATTTTAATAAAATAAGGTAATATAAGACAGCTATCTTAAAAAAAAGTACTCTTTTTTTAGCCTTCCCTTTTTTTGAGATTCTTTATTTATACACATTTTTGTTCTTTGTTGCATCTTTTCAATTGAAGACATTCTCATTCCCAGAAGACAAAGTTAATTAACCAAAAAATGAAAAAAACCACCTTTGTTTCTGCTTGCTTTTTACTTTAGAGGGCAGAGTTCCACCTCATCTCTCTGTTCATCTTTTACTTATTCAAATATGTTTGATAAAATTAATTGGGAATTTATTAAAAAGGCTATGCTAACATCTTGGGGGAGGAAAGACCTTTATTTAATATGCAAATGTGCAGATACAATGTGTCTGAATCAATGTAGCCATTACTTTGAGGGATTATTTCAGGAAAATTAACTCTGTGGGCCCCCTCAAATTTATTTTTGTGATATGACAAACATGATCCAGCATTTGAAAAGAGGCAAGAACTTCTAAGAATCATGATACTAAATAGCTTTTTTTTCTTCTATATTTACTAAACTTTTGAACTAGTTTTTGTTGTAAAGCAGGCACTGAAACAAAAGTTTCTGATCACTTTCCATTATAAGTTTGGCATTTTTTTAAAAGTGTTCGAAGTTATATTACAAGAAAATCAGTGTGAGGGGGTAGTAAATACAGTCTAATGATATGAAGCATCTACTTAAGAAAGGAAGATAAAGGATGAAACCAGCATCTTTACTGCAGTCTAACTACTTAATTAAAGGTCATTACCATCTGCTTATTGTTTCTTTAACAATCTCTGTATATTTCTCTTGGTTTTTGAGGGATCTCATAGTCCTTGTTTGTATGTTGGTTGCTTATTTTTCTGCAGGGTGACACACTGGGCTTGAGATAAATAAACATGACTGAGAATTTGCAGGATGCACCTAGAAGTGGAAAAGGAGTCATTCTGTGTCAATATGTGGTCTTGGTAATTAACTAGTGCTCATGATGATCCAATATGTGTTGTTCAGTATTAAACACATCTGAAATGACTCTCCAAAATTTCCTTCAATTCCAGTCCACATGTTTAAAGTTTAAAAATTTTATGCTTTAATTTATGTATTTTTCCCCAGGTTCTTAGTTTCATAAAGATTTGTTCTTAACCACACTGCTCTGTCAGGAGCACAGGTCTTTTGCATCCCATGACCCCTATCCTGTCTCTGGAGCCAGGCAATATTGATAAAATGACTGCTAGGACTCCTTAAAGCTCAGTCATTAAAGCATGAATCCCTTAAGGCAGGCTGAATCAGATACTGCATATCTGATCCGAATTCCAGCCTTCCCTAGGCATCTTCAGCCTGAGAGGGCTTCATCGTTAAGCCTGGACAGTACAATAAGTAGCAGAATAGACAAGTTGATTTGAAAGATATTTCCAGAAGGCACATTCTCCATATCTCTTCTTGAAGCAAGAAAAACTACATCTAAATTATTCCTGACAGAAGTTCATCTACCTCTTCAAAAGAACCTGGAGCTGAGGTCGTAGCACATTCCTCTGGCAATCTGAACTTCTCTTTTCTTCTCATAGAAAGGGTCCTCCTGCAAGGTGACCTGAATGCCTCCTGCTCCAGCTGAGGCTGTATTTGGATTGAGAGCAGGTTCTCCAAACCCAGAAAACAACTAAGTACCATGCAGCCACTCTCTCGCTATACGCCCCTGTGGTGGGATGGGGAGGAGAATGGAGGTCAAGCTCCTGGGTTGAGATAAAACCAGTTCAATAACTGATATAAAATATAATAGCAATATAATAATGAAAATGGAGAAATAGAAAGAGAGAATGACATTTTTAAAAGAGAAAAAAAAGAAAAAGAGAGGAATAAAACCTGAGAAAGATGGAAATACACAGTGCAATTGTTCACCCCCTGCTGACTGATGCCCAGCATGTCCCTGAGCAGGGATTGATCCCTCACAGCCAATCCTCCCATCTTATACACTGAGAATGATGTTCTGTGGCATGGAATTGCCCCTCTCAGCTTCTTGTGCACCTGCATCCTGGCAGAGCATGGGAAATTGAAAAATCCTTGACTTAGTGTAAGCACTGCTTAGCAACAGCTAAAACATCAGTGTGTTATCAACATTATTCTCATACAAAATCCAACACACACCACTGTACCAGCTGCCAGGAGGAAAATTAACTCTATCCCAACCTGAAACTAGGACATAAATAAATTGGTGTCACCTCATACTGGTCCTTCTTCCTAATATTAATTCCAGTTGCTTGTTTCAGTGCTTGAGGAGTAAGACAGCAGCAGGTATTGGGTAGTGCATTTAGCAGGAGTCCATCTCTCTGTATGTAGCATGCGCCTACAGTGGAAAATTTATTGAGATAAGGCAGGCAACAGTCTGATAAAAAAAATTATCTGCTCTTACATACACTGTCTGACTCTTTCAAGCACACTCCCAGATATGTGCAGCCTGTGTGCTCTAAGGTAGCCATTAGTGTCAGGGTAACACAAGGAGTGGGAAGTCGATGGATCAGCTGGTGGTAGCTTAACTAAACAATAAGCATTGCCCTTTGTTATTTGTACTGTGGTAGCTCTGAAAGACCCCTCCAGAATGTTTTTCAGCATAAAGTCTTTATAAATAGTAGCTAATCATGCATCACAGGCTGAAGGGATTTTTTCCTTCCCTCTAGAAAAGCCCTGAACATAAAATTGTCTTTCATCTTGTCAGGCAGGCAGTCCAAAGGAGAGACACTGACAGAGTACAAGTCAAGAGTCTTCTCATCTTGCACCCATCCTTTCTTCTTGAATCAAAGGAGATAGACATTTTTCTCCAGCATAGAATAGATAAGTACCAGGGTGACTGTAAAAAGAGTTGTATTGATCTGGTCTCCACACAGTGTGAGAAATGGAAAAGAACTGGTAATTACCTGCCTCATAATTCTGAACATGATGAACCTGGAAGAATGCTCCAAGAAATTGCTTCCCATGAAGTAATTAATCTTTTAATTTTCTTTTTCCATCACATGGCTTCTTTAAGTCTCTTTAATTCTCATCTAATACCACAGAAGTAGTCAGCACTACATCCTTCAATGCATATATCAGTTTCTAAGTCCTTCCTTATCTATTCATATATTCTGCTCCTGTAAACTGGAGTTGCTCATTAGATTAAAGATCTTTATTTCAGTAGAAACATACACTGAGTTTCTAAATTAGAGCAGATAGATTCAGTTTAAGGGCCTATTCTTCAGTCCCTCCATCCCAGCTCAGCTATTGTCCTTAATGGTGTCAAATGCTAAGTTCCCTGAGTAATATCAAACCCAGTCACATGTAAAGAATCTTTCACATGTCCTTTTATCTTAGTTTCATCCATGTGGGATTGAACTTTATGAGCTGTACAGAGTTCATGGCTCTTTTTAATGCAAAAGATGAATGAAACCATAGAGTTTTCACACTGTTTCAGAAGACACAAGAGTGACCCATTTTATTTCGTTTCAGTCTCTTCACACAGAGAACACACATCAGAAAGTGAGTTTATGAGTCTGGATGCCAGGTGAACAAGCCAGGTAGATTGGCAATACAGTGGTGGCCAAAGATACTGGTTTGCAGGTCAAGTCCTGGGTCCCCAGCAACCTCTGCGTGACCCAAGGCAATACATTTTATCTGTCTGCAATTTTATCTTCTGCATTAAAACATGACTAGTATTCCCTTTGTCTGCGTTGCCATTTTAAGTGATGAGGTCTTTGAGGCAAACAAATTGTATTTCATTTGCTCAGGTCCTTGTTCAGTTTAGGAGGATGAACAAAACCCAAACTCTTTCCCACTTCTTACTGGAATTTTGTATACAAGTTACAGAACTCATAAATGTCCATTGCTCTTATTACAGACTTGGCAAATAAAGATATTATGGCATCATCACATCTGCAATATAACTGCAGAACAGCCCAGTGGAAGACTGTACTCTCCACATTACTGATACCATGGATTTGATTTTTAAGTACTTATATTCTAATGATGCAACTTTAAACCATGTAGAGATTAGATGTGAAAAGGTGAG
Organism: Eulacestoma nigropectus; assembly: GCA_013397775.1. Classification (NCBI taxonomy): domain Eukaryota; kingdom Metazoa; phylum Chordata; class Aves; order Passeriformes; genus Eulacestoma; species Eulacestoma nigropectus. Next base: position 3,238,128 of record VZTE01004350.1, on the reverse strand, counting down.
AAGGCTTACAGAATTGTACTCTCTAAAAGCTTATGAAAATATTGCAAGAAGTATCAGGGAAGGAAATATAGGATGGAAATCAGAATAAGAAGAACTATCTTCATTAAATGACCTCATTAAAAAAGGTGGTTACATGTTTGCTAAACTCCTACTGTGATGACATTAAACAAAAGATCCTTTACAACTGGAAGATATTAAAGGATAGCAAGAAAATGATATATTCCTTTGTAAATGCTACACTTCATGCTATTAATTTCAATGGCTGTTTCATATTTGCCTATCTTTCACCTTGATAATGTAATTATAGTGGTACAAGATATTCCACATAGATGCTAAGATGCAATTTAACTGTCTCCATGTTTCCCAGTCAGATTGTACCTTGCACTTGACCCAAGTATTGTATGGTTATTAATAGATATGCAATGAGAAGTCTCACTGGTGCATTTGCTAGGATCACATTGTCCCTATCCTGACAGTAAAGGAGAGGCAAATAAACGTAACTTCATTGTTGATGCAATCTAAACAAACAAACAACAAAAAAAAAAAAACCAGAAAAATTAAAATTGAGTTTGCATTATCAGTGCAAGGGCTTTAAAGAAGGTTCATTTCTATCACTAAAAACCAAGCCTTTCTTGGCTGCAGGTTTGTGTTCATACAGATTTCCCGACAGGATGCAGTAAACTGGCATATTGCCTAGGATCAGCAATAATGGAACAAGTTCACAGGGTGCAATCCTCCTCTGGCCAGAGCAGTTGGATTCAGTTTTGTGTTTCTATACATTGATCATCATATTCTTCCAAAATTAATAGGTTCTATAAGAAAGAGATAGGACAAACACCCTGCACCCCACTCTAACAATGATAACTTTTTTAAAAATCAAAGAAAACAATTAAGCCAAAGAAAGACACTCAGAAGATGTAAATTAAAGTTAGTGGAGATAATCCAGAATTAGGATGGAATTTTAATGGTGGCACTTTTGTCTATATATTCCTATATACCAAATTCTGACATTAAGTGTTTTATCCTACCTCAAGAAACAGAACAAGTTTTGTTCAAGTAGTTCCACAGAGCAAGGGCAATTTACATGAGGTTAGAGTTTGCAGAACACAGTGTTGAGCCTGTGGTTCATCTTTTGGACAGAAATTTCTGGGAGACCTTTTTCTGTTGAAAAGTGTTGATTCACCAAAAATTAATTTCTGCCTATTAGCTTCCTACAATGATACGATTTTATACTTGTTAGGAATAATTTCTCACATTCTGAGAAGATTAGAAGCCTATTCTAGAAAACACAGTGCTTTAGTGATTTAAAGCAGGGATCTGATCACCAGTCACATAATGCTGGACTTTGAAGCCTGTTTGTGTTACACTCTGCCAGAAATAATATCTCATTAGTCACATATCTTCAAACAATTACATTTTTTTTGTTAATCCCAGACAACCTATTTGACATGTGTATATATATTCATATGACAACCTATTTTCAGTTCAGCCCACTCTTTCTCTGACTGATTTCTTCACTTTTTTTTTCACACTTCTCTCACACAATCACACATAATGGAGATGACCAGATGTAGCATTATTATACTACATTCAGTGCTGCTCTTGTAGAATCCATACTATCGAGCCTTCATTTTCACCAAACTGTGCTTACAGAGAACATAAGAAATTAAAATAAAAACTAAAATTGACCCCTAGCCATTCTGAAGTTTTAGACTAGCCCCTACTTTTGATTTGGGGAAGGATATTCAGATTGAAAACTTTAACTATGATCTTGTGTCAGCCATTTTCACGAGCATTTACTAACCTCACCATAATAAATAGTCAAATATTGGGATTTTCAAAGGACAGTGATGCAGTCCCTTCACACGTATAGAATCTTTTGAGTACCTAAGCCTTATCTGTTCTGGTTTACACTGAAGCTTTTTCTATAATTACATTCCAGACAATAGCACAACGCTTTTCTTTTTCACTGCTGAACTCTTGATCTACAGTCTTTATTATGTTTCCTTTTATAAATAATTTTATGGTCAAATACCCAGCTGAAATTTAAATAAAATGAAATCATGACTTCTTTTCACCATTAGCCCAAGATAACATAATAGCATTATGACAGGTGAAGGTTAACATTTCTATTGGCAACTTTCATTTAAACCATCTCAGAGCAGAATGGCATGCATAATTGCTTTGCACCAATAGAGGAAATAACTCCCATTAATCCTGTAGTGAAGGTCATAGAAACATTGCAAAGGCTCAGAACAATCACAGAATGAAGACACAAGAGAACGACAGGGTCATTTAATTCACACACCCCTAGCTACAAGTACAGCCTCAGACAACTATTTACCTAGCCACTACAGAATTTTTTCAGTTAGAATCTTCTAGCAAATAAGAAAAGGAAAACTCAGGGAAAAAATAAAGCAAGGTAAGTCTTTGTTAAGAGCTAGAAATTACATAAAATAATATTTTTAAATAGCCCAAGCTACCACAGATAAGTTGGATCTGGTCTATTATAAAGAAAAGCCTTCCCCTTTTCAGCAAAACAGCAAACAAAATCCTGATGCAGGGAGAATCAGACCTTCTATTTTTAATTATTTTTCATTTTTGCTATTATTAACATGCCCTTGTTCCATTCAGGAATACCAAGAGACAATCTATTCTCAGGATAATTCTGGCCCAGTTTTTCAAGCCCAAGAGAACCTTAGTTTGGAATTCAGTGATTAGATGAACAAAATCAGAACTCCATCATTACTTTTAACTTTCCCATTGCAGGTGAAAAACATGAATCTGCACACTATGGACTTTCACAGTAATTATTGCCAGGGGATGTCCTTCTGTTTTAGGGATTTTAAATTGATGCCCACTCTTAAACCAAAATATTTCCATAGAAAACTCTGAAAGTTACTATGGAGAATAGGAATATATAGAAGGTACGCAGCATTACAGAAGGATTGATAGACACTCCAATATGCCTCAAGCATTCCTCTAGGCCAGAGAATTAATCAGAGATGACCTAGCTTCATCCACATCAGGGAATACAAACAGAGGTGACACACTGCGTCATTTGAGAAATAGCAGCAATCATGGGAAACATCTGCTTTTGGACACATGTTAAAACCATGGACTGTGTTTCAAAACTGCTTCATTATGTGCTCCTGAGGGAAGGACCATCTCCTGTTGTATAAGCATATTGTTTTCCAAAGGATTAACTTTGGACTTGATGATGAACTGGCTGTTGTCTACTGTCCATCTCCTTTGCTCTACTTTCCCGTTCCCTTGCACACACCTTTCACCCTCTCATTTTCTCAGTCACTTCCTCATTTTTTCTGAGACTAATCCTGCCTCAGCCACATTCCATGCTAGAAAAATTTCCCCATTCTGTGCCATTTGTCAGCCATCATTCCCTTCATTTTATTTATGCTATTTACCCATATATATAATTTACTTAGACTACAAGACACCACTAAAAAAAGGCTATTTCTGTCTGTCCAGCAGAATCTTCTCCTCCTTACTCTTGCTATTATCATTGGCTGAGATTGCTCTTACACAAGGCTTTGAAACTCTCCACAAGCTCATTGCTTATAATGGATAGATTGTTTTGTACACGCTCTGTAGCTGCACTGCCAAACTGGGCAAACAAATGTGCAATGGATAGAGGACTTACCACAGGTCATTTGATCAACATGAAATAGTGATGTTCATGTTTTTGATCTGTACCATTGTAAGGTAGAAGGCACAGGAATAATTTGCTCTTGGTTTCCAATTCTGGTGGACCAAGAATGCACAACTATCAGTTGCTGTGGCTTCATTGACAGGTGGTAGCCTAGGAAGCCATTGTAACCCCTGCCATTTCTCCCAGATAGCAACTCCTTTAAACGTCTTCCCATGACCTGTTCGCCCTTTCTCTCAGTGTCTTACCCACTGTAGTTTTTATTTCATTCATGCAATGCAGGAAGCAGATTGGTATGGGAAGGTCACAGCCTTCACTGAGTATGCCGAGCCACACACAATATTGTGTGAAGTCAATGCTGCATAAATAGATGCTCCAGAACTTGTTTATATGTTGGGGCCATGAAAACTGTAAATGTTGTATAAACAATTAGGATTGATTTAATTACATTCAGACACTCTTTCGTTTGATCAGTTACTAAGAAATGCTGAAGTCTCTCAAAGCAAATATACAGAACTCAGTCTCAACAGAAATGAAATTTCTGAGTAACTTCCAATATATGATGACCCTCTTTTACTAGAACTTGAGAGATTTCCTTCTAAATGAAACAGTTGCTCTTTTTCTCCCAGCAATTAAAAGAGTGAAATTAAGGCATTTTTGCCTACACATATCAGTCCTAACATATGTAAAAAGTGACAAGAATAATCTTAAAACCACAGCTGGAAATACAGGGTGATATTTCTTTATAAGCCTGCCATTGCGTACAGAATGAAAAGGAATAAAATTGCAACTGCACCAACAGGTATCCTACCTACCTCACGGCAAGAATTCCTGCCAGCATGGCACACAGCCAAACCAGCTTGTGTCCCAAAAGCAGATTCATTGAATTGGACTGCAGATAAAGATCATTTTACTCTGACACAAAACTAGATTGTTGCCAAGTCGTGCTATTTATTCTTGGTCTTGTGAAGACATCAGCATCTGTAAAGTCATTCAGTGATACAGAAAATAGATCCTGACACTAACTTGCCGAAAATAAAGTTAATTTTCACAGAATCACAGAATAATGGAATAGGTAAGGCTGAGAGGCACCAAGTGGGTCATCTGGTCCAACCTCCCTGCTCAGTCAGGATCATTCCAGAGCACACGGCACAGGATTGCATCCAGAAGGTTCTGTAATGTCTCCAGTGAGGGAGACTTCACAACCTCTCTTGGGCAACCTGTTCCAGTGCTCGATCACCTGCACAGTAAAGAAGTTCTTTCTCATATTCAGGTGGAACTTCCTGTGCATTATTTTCTGCCCGTTGCCTCTTCTATTGCTGGGCACCACCGAGCAGAGCCTGGATCCATCCTCTAACACCCTCCCTTCAGAGACTCATGGGCATTGATGAGGTCCTCTCTCAGTCATCTCTTCTCAAGGCTGAACAGACCCAACTCTCAGCCTGTCCTTCTAAAGAGATGCCCCGGCCACTTAATCTTCTTTGTGGCCTCTGCTGGACCTGCTCCAGGAGCTCCATGTCTCTTTTGTACTAAGGAGCCCAGAACTGGACACAGCACTCCAGATGTGGCCTCACCAGGGCTGAGTCGAGGGCCAGGAACACTTGCCTCAAACTGGCAATGTTCTTCCTAATGCACCTCAGGATACAAGTGGCAGGACACACTACTGGCTCAGGGACAACTTGTTATCCATCAGGACCCCCAGGTCCTTCTTCACAGAGCTGCTTTTCAGCAGCTCAGCCCCGAGCCTTTACTGGTACCTAGGGTTATTCTTCAAATTTTCAGACACTTCAGTCTTTGATCTGATCCATCCTGTGCCACTAAATCATTATGGCAGCACACACAGACCAGCAGAAAGACACGCCTTTGACTGAAGAGGAAGAAAAGTCCTTCTTTTCACTACGAACTGACATTTATGTTATTTTCAAGGGACATAGTCACAGTGCAGGACTTAACCAGTTTTCACTACCTCTACATGCTATCCACTCCTCAACCATAGCTAAGACTTCCATGTCCAGTTCTGTTACTGACACACCACAATTCGTCTTCTCTGAACTGAATTTATCTCTCTTTTGACCAGTTTGTCATACTCCCAACATGTACTGGTCTCTGCAACAAAACCAGCTGCTCCATTTCCTTGGAAGAGATTTCTGTCAATCAGAATACACTGTTTCAACATCCATCTAGGGCTTTCTACTCAAAGGGTTTTCTATTCAAAGGGTCAGGGTTATTAACTCTGTGAACCCACTATCAGTGAAAGTTACAGCAGAGATGTGCTGGAGCACCGCACTCCTCAAATACCATGGCAATATCCTATCAGCTGAACATCACAGGTAATTATAGGACACAAATTACATTCATGACGACCCACTGCTTGAAAAATGGTGTATGTCTTGACATTCAGTCTTGGACTTCTAGGGGGCTCCTCCCATGGCTGATCTTCCAGATTTTCCCTTGGTTTTCCTTTGGTGCTACCGCTGCTTGTTTACTTTTATAGTAGGAATATTGTGATGTATGGCATGAACTGCTGAAAAAAGTAAATGAATATATGCCTGAGTATAAGGCTCTCACTGTGGTATTTAATTAATGACTTTTGATTCACATGGGACAAAATCAGAAATTTTAGTCATGGAAGGTTAAATTGCCGTAAAATAAAAACCAAATAATCTTTGAAGTACAAAGACACAAATTATGTCTGGAGAGCTTTCAGAAAGAATTGGGGAAAGAAGCAACTGAACAGAACTCTGTTCATTTTATCTGCTTTCAATATTAAGGAAATCAGACAAAAAAGCAGGCCAGGTTAACGTGGTGTATGGGATTCAGCTGAGCATCTGGCCATTCATACTAAAACTCTGACGAATGTCTATGCTCAGACTGCATCAATGTAAACTAGCAAATCTGAATCACATCTTGCCACAGTTTATTATGTAAAAAATGGAACAAATATTTAGGGCTTTCTTCAATGTGATCAGTTCAACACAGAGGAAAAACTTGTGATGTTCTGGGAAATAATTTTTTGCTAGATCTTGGTACATTAGTATGAATATAAAATTCCAGCACATGATTGGCACTGTAAAAGATGATTCAAAGCAACCTCCAAATAGAAATGTACTGGTGCCACCTCCTCAGACTGCCTGAGTAGCATTTTATTTTTCGTAAGGGGTGCTTCAGTCTCAAGTAGATTGTAACTTGTGTGTTACCCTAAATTTGCCTTAATTATGTCTCCTTTAGGTAGAAAATTAAAATCACAAACATCTGTATCAACACGTCAAGATGCTCATACATATATATATGGCTCATAAATGGGATTGGTGTGTGTGAAACTTGTGAAGGAATTTGTCCAACATTCCTTAGTTGGAATATCAAGAAGTAGTGAATATTCCTATTCACTACTATTCAATCTATTAATTACAGCATGGAGTAAGTGGATAGAGTCCAAAGGAGAACATTGAGAAGTTTAGAATGGTATAGACAACGTTTTCTTCAGGTAGTGCTTTTGGAGCTTTTTTTACTGTAGACAAGAAACAACAGAGGAAGCTACTATAGCTTATCCTTAAATATGTAAGTTGTTATAAAGAAGAAGAGAATAATCCAAGTCTACTGCATATTTTGTAATTGCAGGTCTTTTTCTATAACATCCCCTGTGTTTAGCATAATCCTATCTGTTCTGTCATTTAGCAGACATGAAAGTGATGACCAGTCCTTCACATGTCTTCAGGACAGTGCCATTGCCATGGAGCATTGCTGATAATGATACTAATAAAGTTGGGTTTCACTATATCATTTAGATTAGTTACATTAAAGCTGTGATGTAGGGAAAAACATCCATATTTATGCTGTATTTAACTTTCTATTAATAATAAATTTGTGTGAAATACTTTTGTTATTAATATTGATCACGATTCCAACTGAAAGCCAAGATGTCAAGGTTTCCTTTAGCATCCTCAGTTATATTTAATAGCCCTGTTGATGAGTGAGAGCCTAATGAAGGCTAACAGATGGTCTATTTAATATTGCTGTAGGGTTTGAAGCACTTGCCAAAACAGATACACAAAAGGATTTGACAACCCTGTAGCTGAAAACCTTTAATTACAGCTACTTCACTCCTAGGGGTTTCTGTGAGGCCAACACAACAGTACAGCTTTACGATAGGTCAGCATGGTGAGCAAAGGCTTTGTGGAGCCAGACAGTGAGTGCTGGTAAAACTATTTGCTGAACATTAATAAACTGAGCTTGGTGCAGGCAGCTTAGAAAGACAAGCCTGGACAAAGAGAGGGAAATAGGGGATGATGCTTTCTCTGCCTCTGAGAACAGTTTGCCCTTTTCCTAAAATACCACCTCTTGAAGACTGTCATCACCTGCTGAGCAGGTAGGTGGGGAGAAAGCCTGCCACCAAAGTGGGCCTTTAATTATGCCTGAGTTATAGCTGGGGTTTCACCTTAAAATGATGTGAACTTCAGTCCATTTACTACTATTAGGGACAGCAATCTGTAAGTAACGGGGCTAAAATTTGCTGAGGATGCAAAACTCTGTCTTTAAAGGAGTGCAAAAACTTATTCAGGACAAAAGAATACACACAGAAATCTAAAGTTTCTAAAAACTCTTCTGGTTTTTTGTTCCAATTTTGAGAGGAAAGAAGGAGCTTTTAGAGACTTTCAATGGTTTTCCCCTGGCTCTACCTGGAACAATTGGCCCCTGGTTTTCTGGCACAAATTCACACCACTTCCAAACTTAAAAGGCATAATTAGCAGTCGCATTCTGATTTGCCTGAATTGATTTCTTGGCAATTGCTTAGAAATTGAATCCATTCCTTCAGAAAGAATAGGTGTTTTCGCTGCCCTCACTGTCTCTGGCAGATCTGTCTGTAACTAAAGGTATTGATTCTTTCTGAGTGCCAGGAGGAGCTAGTGGAGTTGTTCATATATAATTCTAAATATCTAATCAGTACTTGTTTTACACAGTATTTTCTAGAAAAAAGAATATGTAGATACGTGCACAGAGAGAGATGTAGACAGGTTTTGAGACTCTATGAAAATGGAAGTTTCCCCTCACTACTATGACCTTTGCCACGCTCAACAGCAGAGACCATGCCTACATGAAGGAATAAATAATTTCA
>VZTE01004350.1:3204619-3229263 GCA_013397775.1 Eulacestoma nigropectus | reverse complement strand
GGGGGGGGAACAAAACCGAAAAATAAACAGGAAGTGATATTTCCTAAACTAACCTACAAGGCAGCTTGGGACAACAGAATAGTAATAAATTTTTCTAGTCCCTACAGCACTGACACCCACAGATTTCATGCTCCAGTGTGATGAGAAAATCTCTGCATCTTTAAAAGTTCAGAAACTACATGAACAATTGACAAGGTAGGTATGGAAAAATGCACAGGGGTGAATCCCTTTTTTCTCCACAGCTGGCTGAGTCAGTCCCTTTTCCACATATTGCCCTGTCTGTTGACAAATTGTGAATTGTCTCATGTAAAATTGGTTGTTTTTCATTATTCCAGACAATGCTGAAGCCTGATATTTTTACTGGCTCATGCAAGAATCTGCCTTTTTGGCTCCATCCAAACCACAACTAGAAGTGACTAGACACCAAACATTACTCTGAAGGAGAGAGTGTACTGGCCTGGCCCCAGCTACTCAGGCAAATGAAACAAACATAAAGAAACAAGTTGGAATTTACAGTCATCTTGATCCAGTAACTGGTGAAGTAACTGGAAAGGTTCCGGTTGGATTCAATTGGCCTCAAGAGACAAACTACCTCCCTAATGGGCAGAGAAGTGGAGTGCAACAGCAGCACAACATCCCAGGAAGAGATACAGTCAGGATAGTAGTAACACAGGCTGCCAAATTTGAGGGTAATTGGAAGAGAATCACTAATTACAAGAGCTGTGAAACCAGACAACTCTTTCATCCCTGGATGCAGTTAAACCTGATAAGCAATGGCTAGATGGTGGGGATGTTTTGAAGCTAAATATATTTTTAATGTGATATGCATCTTCTTTGATGTATATATTTTCAGTAAATGTTCATCTGTTTAATTATTATTTACTTTGTACAGAGCTTTGGGATTTCCTAAGATGAAAGAGGTTATTGTTTGTTTATTATCTTGTGAGTGACAATGCCAGGGCTGACTCCTAAACTAGTCCATCACTTTTAACATAGGACCTCAAGCCATTCTAATACAGACAATATTCTTGCAAAAATCAACTTTGATGAAAATGCATATACACAAAGGATATTCCGTAATTAGAGAAGGTACAAAGCATTGAATGTGCCAGTAAAGTCAATTAAGCTCTAATTACTATTGGATTCAGATCTGCCATTACATGATAAATTGCCCAAGTAAAAGTGTCTTCTCCACACAGAGGTGCTAAATTCACCCCCGCTGATGTTACAGATGTTTTTCTCAACTACCCCTCTGATTCTATTTGAGATAAAAAATGCAGAATCTTTCTCCTGTTCTAGGCAGCAGTGTGAAAAACTCATTAGCTGATATAATCTTTATAAGTAGTTTTCTTTGTGTGGTTACTTGACAATCCCTCACTTTCCACATTTCTGGGCTGTGCTAATGACTTCACACCCTCTTTTTCTCAGGAGGCAGAAGATCTTTCTGCAATGAGCAGTTGACATATGGTTAGTGTCTGGCCCTTTGCTATCATTCAGGTGATGGAGAGCTTTGGAAAACTCTTGACTTCATCTCAATCTCAATGTGCTCCATCAGGAATTCTGCAGATGACAGTGATTCAGCTTTTTAAACACTTCCAAGTAGTTCATCACTCACTGCCACTTTTCTCCTTACCTTTCAGTGTTAACAAGTTTCCATATGCTGTTTCCATATGCCATGTGGCTTTTACAAAATCTCAGGCAGTAACTTCTCCAAAAGCTCAGATACCTTTGTGGTAGTTCTGTTTAGCAGAATATTCATCCATTCCATGGGCTTTGATGCATTTTGGAATAGTGTCTAATGAAGTTCAGCTTCAAAAATTTTAAGAGCAATATTAAGATGGGAATAAACCAGAGTGATCTTTTGGAATAGTTTCTGCTTGAGTCACTCACTTGTCCTTCATCCAGTCTCCCTTCATACTAAAGCTATGAAAAATATATTTTAAGTAGAATGAAAAGCCTGAAATGATGTTAGCACAAATATCATGTTCTTCCACCTTTCAGATCTCAGCTGCTCTAATCATGTTCCTGACAGTAACTTGCTGTCAACTTACTGAAACTCCTTTAGACTTGTCAGTCTGATCAATGCGTGTCTTACAGCCCCAGAACAAAACCCAAATGGTGGCTCCATAGTACAGATGCACAAGATAAGGTGTTTGAATCTGTTTAGAGGGGGATAAAAGTCATATCCAACTAGTTTCCTGAAACTAGCACCTCAGTCCCTGCTCCTCCAGCCTGGTTTTCCATTGCCACAACTGAATATAGCAAAAGTTCCCTTTCTACATGAAAAGAAACCTTCTTTTCTCTGTTCTCTTGAAGTCTTTCTTTCATTTCCTGCTGTGTGCCTTTTCAAAGGAGACTGAGATGCTTTTTTAACTGGCAACTACAGACAGAGGTACCAAAACTTATAGGTTTCTCTTCACCTTTGGCTGAGCGAAAACATCTTCATTCCTCCAAAGCATTTTATTTGCAGCTCACAATGCTCCTGCCCCTCCAGTGTCTCCTATTGCTGCTCAGTGGTGAGGTGAGGGTTGTAGAAAGTGTTGTTCAGGAATCCCACACAAATAACATTTATTATTGTTCACCTTGGGTGTCATGGAAACACAAATCTTACAGCACTGCACTAAAGTGAGCAATCTGAGCCCAGTCACACCAGAAGAAGCACCTCATTTATTAGTTATTTAGATAATTATCACCACAGTGCAGTAGAAATGGAAACTCCATGGGATGAGTGATTTAACTTCAGTGCAAGCCCATTAGTCACGAAGGAACATGCTGCTCACATTACACCCCACAGACATCACCAGGACTAATCCTCTATAACTTGTCAGAACACAGAACATGAACAAACAAGGAGTTTTCTTCACCACTTCACCATACTGGATTCTGCAAGCTGGAGAGATTGAAGATTCTTCACTGTGAAGCACAGGTGCTGAAAGTACCATCCCTGACAGCTCCACCTGGTACCAGACGCAAAAGCTGTATTGAAGAGAGCAGGTTAAGGTGTGCTTTCTCTAATGCTCACTATTTCTTCTCTAACTAGTAAAACTTGAGGTACAGTGTTTCCAGATAAAGTCTTTTTCCTTGTTTTACCATTAGAAGCACTAGGAAAAGGAAAATTTTGTGATCAAGGTCTTACTGGAAATTATTTAAATGGGAGTTCTGTTGATGTTTGTAATTCAGTTTATTATGTGGGGGTTTTTACTATGACTAATAATTCTTCTGCCTGGAGATTCCAGAAGATTTCTAGAGATTCTTAGGTGTTTGGCCCTCATATATTGCTTTCAGTCACATTTAAATAATTAAATACATAAATTATGTAAACTAAATCTCCTCCTCTGTTATCTCATCACAGGCAGTCAAAGGGAATGTCAGTTTTTATTTTGCCATAATAACACAAGTGCAATTGCTTCCTTATGTATGTGTTTACTACTTACACTATTCTGAGCCCAATTTAAAAGAAAATGTGAACAAATAATGGCAGGACATACAGATTGACCAAAACCATTTATGGCTGTAGCATGAAATACTTTCAGGTTCTTGAAAGGTTGAGAAGAGGAATGAGAAGCTTATGATTATTCTTTTTAGGGAGGAGATAGTTTTATGAATAAGCAGGAAAACAATTATATCTAAGATCAGGAAAAATGGAATTTGAAATCCAAAAAACAGTGCCTAAAGGAAGATCTCCAAACAGTCAACAGTTTACAGAGCACTTCCCACAGTCACAGTCAAATGTATTTTCAACTCAAATACTTTACTCATTATAAACAATTTAAATTCCTTATAAATTAAAACTGTTTATAAAGTGCTTGATGCACTTTTAGTTTAAAGAGAATTTATAACATTTAACAAGCACTGTAAACTCATACATTCTATGTGTGTCTGTGTTTGCTGAAGCCACTACATTTCCAAAAGCCATTAAAACAGGGATAGAAACACAAACACTTATAAACTTTAAAACCTCGTTAGCACAAAATATATTGAGAGTTTTGCATGGAGAAGAAACTCACTCATAAACCAGCCAATGCTTAAAACCCGCTTAATAAAAAAATAAATAATAATAACAATAATAATAATAATACATTACTCCTTTCTGAAAGTGATTACCTTACCTATAACCCCTATTAAAAACACTTTAAAGTATTTCCAAAAGGTATTCAGAAGTCTCCAAACCAAAAGATTGGTTATTTCCAATTTCTTTTTAAAAAACTGACATTTTCTTGACAAAGCCAAAACTCTGCAAAGTGTGGCTTAAAAGTAACAATTATCGATGTCTGTGTATTGTCACTGTAAAAAATAAATTAAAAGGAATTTTAATTTTAAAAATCTTTCACTTTATTATCTTCCCTTCCTTTTGCTAGTGCACTAAATTATTAAGGTAGTAATAAAAAAGTCTATTTAAAATGTGGACTGGCTAAGTGTACTTTTAAATCATGTGGTGATATTCATAAGAAGACAGGAATTTCAACAAAGTTTTAGTTAAATTACTAGAGATGCACAGTCCAGCTCCAGACTCCTGTCTAAGTTTGTATCTGTTGCTCAGCTGTTGGGAAAGACACATGTTAAATTCTTCCCTGAAATGAACACAGTGATTTTTATCCTCATCATTTCCATGTCAATAGAACAAGACAAAAGCAAGCCTTGACCTAAATTAGTTCTTAATCCATTCAGGGATATCCTATGCCAAGGTTATTAGGGCTTATTACCTGAACAGAACAAAGCAAGTAAACAAAGCCAAACTGGAAGTGTAAGAGGTTTCCTTCTTTGTTCCTATTCAAAACTGTTTCAGGATTGTGCGTGGAGTGAATTTATTAAGAACTGTAAAGAAAGATGTGGCCTATCACCTTATTTTGCCTGATATTTGTGCCATGGTTATTTTTGATGTTTTCCACACCATCCAGGCTTGCAATACTTGGCCTACTTCCACCTTACCAGTGTGGCTGAACCACAGCTCAAGGTTCACAAATTGACAGGTGCACCCTTTGGGAAAGGTACACCCTTCACTGGGTTAAAAACTGGCTGGGTGGCCGGGCGGCCGGACCCTGAGGGTGGTGGTGAATGGTGCTGCATCCAGTTTGCTGCCTTTTAAGAGCTGACATCACTGATCACACACAAGGGGATGACACTTTCTCCAGGCTCAGCAGAGACCCAGACACAGGGAGCTGTCCCATGCACACTGCCCAAGTGCTCCAGTTTCATTGACATTCGTTCTCTAAAATGAAAACCTGTCTCTGTTCCCTGTGTTATTTTTGGAAAATTGGGTGGGATATATAGGTTAATTTACTTTTTCCTTAGAACAACTCCCCCACTAAAACCTTTAAGTAAGATGGTTGCTAAAACTGAAAAGCTGTAGGGCTCAGTCATGAGCCTTTCAAATAAACAGGAGCACCTCAGTTGACTTCCCCAATGCTGCTAACAGCAAAGAGATTGAACCCTGATATCCCTGGTTATATATGCCTGGCTTACCCACAGGGTGCATTAGAGCCCATCTGAGATACCAAGCTCTTTGGGTTCTGTTTGATTCCCCAAACACTTAATTCTCAAGACCAGATTCAGATCCAAACCCAAATAAAATCACAGGAATATTTTTCATTATTATAATGGCATTTGAATCAGGAGACAGAGATAGAGAGTTCATAGAAGATCATGTTGTCTGAGGTTTCCAATACAATGATTGCCATTAAAATGTCAATACTTAGCACCAGTCGCTATGAAACTGCTTCTGCTCCGCCACATTTCCCCTAGAACCTTAGGACAGAAACAGACCTGAATTGAGGGTTTCAGAACTACTCAATATTGGTTTAATTCTACTGCCATTGAAATAGTTGGTAAGATTTCCATTAATTTCAATAGAACAACATTAAACTCAGTGTAAAAACTACATCATCTTTTGTGTCAATGTGTCATTTTATATCATGTTAATGATAACAGCATAAAAAAAAATTAAAAGCAGTTCATTTTGCACTATTACAGAACTGAAGGAAGAAAGTACTGTGAGCTGAAGAGATATATGACTTTTTACCAGGGTTCAGCTAACCTTTGATCACTTTTAAAAATTAAAGTGATTTTAGGGCTGAAAAATGCTCATAATAAAAGACTTAAAGAGCTCAATCTGTTCATCAAAAAAGATCAATAGTTACTTAATTGCAATATAGCAGTGCCTTCACAAAGAGAAAATGCCATGTAGTAAAGGACTCAATCTATCACAGAAAAGCATGAGAACCACTGGCTTCACATTACACCAGGTAAAATCTTCATAGAAATAAAGCTTCTGGCTTATTGAGTTTTGAGGTTTTCTGTTGGTTTTTTGTGGATTCTGTTTTGTTTTGTTTTAATGAAATGTTCTGATGAGATATTAACAGCTTCAGACAAGGACTGAAGCTGTTGTCCTAAAATTGGCATGATGATCAAACACAATTTATCAGTCTCATTAACAGACTAAGTAGGAAAAGAAAGAAAGGAGGAAAAAAAAAATTGGTGTTACTATGCACAACACTAGAAACACTTAAAACTTTTAATTTCTGGAATTTCTTCCCAATTATCCTACATTTCCAAAAAAGAAAACAGAGGAAGATAGAGAGTGGAGTCCAAACAAGAAAAGAGAGAAGAATAAACTCCCAATTTGAAGCAGTCCACCACCTGACAATCAAGGCAACAATCTGCAGTAGCTGAGCAAATGCTGGGGGTTGGTTGCTTTGTTTTCTTTATTTCAGAAACATATATTTCATGGCACAGCTAGCATACTCAGATCAAGTGACACTTTAAAATACAGATGATTGTTTACTTTGTAGATAAAATGTTTGTTTGTTTGTTTTTTGTTTGGTTTTACTCTTTATTTTGTGCCATTCCAGTGTGTGTCACCATACTGTGACTTTACATTACCAGCAGAATTAAAAGTAACCTAATATAAAACATTCATTTGGATATTCACTCTGCTACCTCAGTAGCTGTTACTTGATTTTTTAAACATGATTTTTTAAAAATACATACTTTTATTTGTTATTCTCCTGCTTTAGTAATACTACCAGCTGTACTTTCCACTTCACATGAATTCAGGTCTATTCCAATTTTCCACTTCTCTGCCTTTAATCCCAGCGTTACAAACGGAATCCCATGCTACACTAATATCTCTTACTCACTGGCACAGAAGAGATCAATATTTTAAAATGCCATATGTTTTATAGATCAACAGCCTTGTGCATAGGAATCCAATGGCATCTGAACCATTACACAATATTTGTAAGTTACACGAGTCAAGGACTGTGAGGTCTGTCTTTGCACACGCTATCAGTTCCTAAAATGTTTGTACTCATCTGTGAAATGTTTTAATATTTTTATAACACTTAACTAAGTTACCCAAATCCTTGATCTTCTCTCAGTATAAGCCATCCTCTGTGGCTTACAGGTATGGTAGAAACTTTAATAATGTGTACATTTTGTCCTTCACACACACTCAAATTCCCTGGAAGCTTTTCATAAGGTTTCACACCTGTCTATCAAAAGTTGACTAGAACTCTTACTGAAGCAGAGTTGAAGTCAGTGGCTAAAAGACACACCTCTGGCATGTGTTTGGTCACTGAGGTTAATTTTGTCAACACTTCATTCTGATTTACCTGGGGGTACAGATGCAGATGCTGAGGAACACATCCAGGGCAGGGATCTCTGTGAGCAGCAGCAGTGGGAGCTGCAGGTGGTGCTTTGTGGGGCAAGAACCTGACCTCCAGAGGGGAGGCCATGAACAGCTGACCCTTTGCACAACCAAAGGCATAGAGACCTTGAGCTGCAGACCAGACCCCTTGGGAGTGATATTCTGTTCTGCTCCTTGGGAAGTTTTCCTAGTTTGCTGCTAAATCACCTCTCAGCCCCCCAGCAGTGCAGCTCCTAAATTGCTTCAGGATTGGCAATCACATGAGTTCCAGAAAACAAAGCCCACCATGCAGACTGTCCCACACCACCATCTCTGTTCCCTTTCCTAGAAATTCATGGTGTTATGTCTCTACTCCAAGAAGAAGAAAAACAAATCTTTAAAATACCCCTCTTTTTCACCAAGTGCAATGATCCACTTATGTCTACTCTAAGCATTCTGGTGAATGCTCAGACCATCATATCATGATGGTGATAAGTCTGAGATGAAGAGAGAAAAACTTCCTTGCTTAAGAGAATTTCTTGGCTTTGCACTTCAGTGACATACAACTATGTCAGTATGTGTGAATTGCCTTTGAAAAAACCCAGAACAAAACATTATTCAGTAGACTTTTCCCAGTGGAGAGAGGATTAGAGAACAAGCACATGATATGTTAGACATGCTGCTTAACACAGTACTGGCATTTGGAGTAAGGAATGGAATGTAGTGGAGTGGAATGGAAGGGAATGGAATGGAATAGAATGGAAGAGAGAGAGAAAGAAGAGAAGAGAAGAGAAGAGAAGAGAAGAGAAGAGAAGAGAAGAGAAGAGAAGAGAAGAGAAGAGAAGAGAAGAGAAGAGAAGAGAAGAGAAGAGAAGAGAAGAGAAGAGAAGAGAAGAGAAGAGAAGAGAAGAGAAGAGAAGAGAAGAGAAGAGAAGAGAAGAGAACAGGAGAAGCAAGGCAACAGAACCTTGACTCCTTCTAAGTAATTTTAAGCAAAAGAAATTTTTGTGTGGTAAAAAATTAATTGGGAGTGGAACTTGGGTAGTAGCTTCCACTCTGCCGCAACTTTTTTTTTTCCCTGCACGTAGCATTGTATCTTCATGGTGTAGTTTACATAAAATTTAGTTTAGATAGCAGCCTGAGGCCCTGGAGAAGTCTCTGAGCAAGTAATCTGGATTTTAATAATGCCGTTGTATTTCTTCACCATATTATTGCAAATTTGTATAATGAGTACTTTTCCTCTAAGGAAATGGCCAAGATAGCATACTTGAGGGAAGCTCTTTAACGGCTATTAAAATGTGGTTATTATAAGTTTTTAATAACAAGTTGGAAGAAGGCCTTACCAATGAGGATCAGCTGGGAATCATTCATCAGACTTCAGACTTTACATCCACTTATAATGAGTACAGTCAGAGGACATCTGGTCACGCAGATTTGAGAATTGTGTATTTAGGTGAAGTTTGGATTCAGTCTTCGTAAAACCCTTTTCTTCTGCTGAATGCAGGAATAAGTAAAAAGAGGATTTTGATCTGACAATAAGTGTCCTTCTGTCCAGAAAGAATTTCTGCCTATAGGAAGAGAGAATGGAAGACTAAAAAGCATTGAAAATGTTTTACTTAAGTATACAAATTTGCTACAGATTTTCTCCACACACAAGCAGAGTACTTTAAAATATCTCCACCCTTTCTTATTTTCTGTGATTTTTTTTTTCCTGTGGGTATTTTTATTTATTTATCTTAATGGCTGACTTATCTAAGTCCTATTGCAAATAGTAGACCATAATAATAATTCCAGAGCTCTCCCACTGTATGTTGCTTGTGTAGGGAAGTACATTTCATTTCACACAACATTTACAACTCCATACTACAATTCCAGGAAGTCAGAAAGCTTTTAAAATTTAATGAACAAAAATTTTATGCTTTTACAACATCCAAAATTGGGCTATACTAAGCAGTTGTATGCAGGAGATTTTCTCTTGACACTGGATTCATTTTCTTTCCAGTACACCAATAAGAATTCATCTACTCTGAAGTTAATTAAGCTGAATAGGAAAAAAGACATTTATGTGAATCATCTCCAATGTCTTAATCCATTTGTGTAGCTATTTTTTCTCTAAGATGCTCCCAGCCACTATATTTCATAAACAAATTGCATGTAGAAGTTACAATTTTCTTTCCTCTTTACAGAACGATCCTTTAAAGGAGCTCTGAAATATCTCCGTATCACAGAGGATAAATTTTCAGTCCCACTGAAGAACGCCTTTCCATGTGCTGCCTTGCCTGGCAGCATTGCACTCCAAGCAAATTTTTCCTGGGTTATTACACAGTTGTAAACTAGTTAATTTATCCTATTGTGCCTTATGTCCATAATGCAATGTCTTTTTTAATAATTTACCATGTTTGGGCAGAGTAATTAGTCTTATTTGGAACAAACACCCTGCAATATGCTGTCCTAACTAAACAGAGATGAGAAATGGACAGGGAGAGTAATGTGTGGGTGAAATGCCACTTCCTTAAGCCTGACATTTTCATTTCAGAAAATCACAGATTGGGCAAACACTTGTGGAGTCCGTCTTAAAACTTCTGGAGTCAGAAACAGTGATCCAGAAATGGCATAGGCACTCATATCTGTGTGGCACGATGCCAGCCAACAAATCTGGAGTCATGTACATGCACCAGGAGATGGGAGATGATGCCCAGAAATATGTGGCCTCAGTTTTCAGGAGGTACTTTTTAGGAAACAGAGGTAGCAAGGCTGGGTGACTACTGCTGGGGACATAGTCTGGCAGGTCTCAGGTCCTTGCCTTACCACTGGCCTCTGGGAAAACCATCCCTCCTTCCCCAGCTGTCAAACAGAGCTAAGGCTGACCCCCATTCCAAAGCATTTGGAGATAAATACCTCAGTAATTCTAATAGATAAAGATGCTCATCTTCTCATTCACGAGTGAGAACAAATCACTTGGTTTTCAGAGTTTTAAAAGATCCACTGAGAGAGCAACCAATCATCCTGGATTTGAAACCTGAAATTCTGGAGCTTGTCTTGCAGCAACAGGCATGTGTTGAAGCCTTTCAGCGTGGTAGAATGAATTGTGATGGATGCACTCACTCCATCATGCAATTCCCATTTTTGGAGTTTGCAACAGCAGGGAGAGGAGAAGGGAAGCATCTAGGGGCAAGCTGCTTTCTTGCTGCTTTTCTGTTAAGGACACACACAGCCATGATACCCCAGTTCGGTGCAAAGGATTCTTTACATTTCAAGTGAAGTCAAACTGCCCTGCCTGACAAAGGTAGCAAAAAATCCAGTGACTTCAGCTGTTGTTATTGCCTGACTGTAGGACTGTTTCTGGCTGAGCCCTTGACTGCCATCCTATCTTTGCTGAGAAATGCTGGAAAGTTGGCACATACACCCAGAAGTTTCTTGCAGGCATTATTCCCATGCCTGCTGCAAAGCACCTCTGTGCTCAGCCCATATGTGCCCTTGAGGATGCAGTCAGCTTTTCACCTCTGATATGGAAAAAACTATTTTCTTTTCTTTATTTTCTACTGAGATTATTTGAAACATGATCAGGGTTTCAAAAGGCTACAGCAGTCACTGAGGTAACTAATTAGCATTCTCCTCTCTATGGAAATTACCTGTGTGTGTATTTTATGCTCTTTGCAGCAGTGGTACTGTATTTGAAATCAAATACATTTCTCAGAATAAGATACAGGAAAAGAACTTCAAGACCACCTGATTTTGAGTTACAAAACCACAGGATTACTGGAAATGCAAAACTTTCACCACACACACACTGTTCTGGTATTTTAAATATGATTTAGTATTAATCAAATATTCCTATTAAATAAAGCTAGAAAATTGTTCTGCATCACTTCAAATATTTCAACTGTAATGTAAGAGTATAACTTCGAATTATGTCTATTTTCTAACTGTACATGATCTTTTTTGCAATTTTATTTTAGAATATCAACATTAAAAACTTTTTAATGGTTAAAGAAAACATATAGGAGAATCATCTGTTAAATTATAATTATTTAGAGTTAAAAATTTTGAAATTAAATAAATGAAATAATCTTTTCCAAACAGTATAAAATGAAATATTTTGGCCTGATTCAATTATTAGGGAGAAAAATACTATTATTTTGTCAAGCTGACATGTTTCAATGAGCCAAGAAACTTTTTCCCAAGCAAGTTACAGCTTCCCAATTTGTACAATGCACTCTTCTGGATTACCTTTTCTTTTTTGTTTCATTTTACAAAACTAATTGGAAGAAAAAAAAAATACATTGCAGCTACACTGGAGAGATTTTCATTGCTTTCTACAGGAGCAGAGCCTTGTACATAATAATTAGCTGTAACCCAAATTAGTTCTCGTTCAGTTAAACCTCAGCTACATGCACTGTTCTTATACAAGTGTCTTCACTCCCTCCACAAAGGTGGTTTACAGCCTGCTCCTGGGCAGAGAAGGAGCCCCACATCACTTGGTATAGTTGACTTTTGCCAGCTCCTCTCTCAGGTGTGTCTGCAGCAGAAGCAGAGCATCAAAGGGATTGAGGAATCTCCAGCTGAAGTAACAGTCCTTTAGAAATCCTGCCAAATGACCATGAATGTCAGAAGTCCCACAGTGGCTGATTTATTTTGCTCTCAAAATAATTGCTACCATCCCTGCCCTAGATAAGCAGAAGGAGAGGTGATCAGAGGGAAGAGATCTGCTCTTTTATGTTTGTTTGATTTCCTCAGCAAATAGCAAATTCACCAAGATGATTTACACTGAATAAAAACCTGTGACCACTTGAGTCCATTTCACCAGATGCAGGAAAACAAGAGTGGCTATGGGGAAGGTGTAGGAGATTAATGGTGACATTTTCAAAATTAAATATGTCAACTTTTCATTCTAAACCATCCAGCTTCGTTTTGATATCTAATTCTTCTTTTAAAAGGTTAACGCTTCTTGAATGGATGCTTAACATTCTCTACTGTTTCTGTTTACTTAGCAGCTGTTCTAAAATTACAGAAAAAAAGAAAAGAAGAAGAAGAAAAAGTAAAAGCCGAACTAATTATTTTGCTTTCTGCAAAATTAAATACACTTTTTTGTTACAAGTCTAAATGGCATCTTTTGGCTCAGTACTTCAGTACTTTCAGTAAACAATGCAGACAATTCTGTTATTTTCACATATCTCTTTGGATACTGCTGTACTTTACCCCAGCCTCTTTGCAGTGGAGTTCAGCCCACCCCAGGGCCACAAACCAGCATTAATTCCACCTTTCTGTTGAAGAACAGCACAGGTACTTCAGAAGCCACAGAATACATACACTCTGGTGCATTTTGTGAAGGACGTTTGTTTCTTTTCTTCTGAAAAGATAACACTTTAAATGCTCTGGTTCGTTTATTCTAATGTCCTATAAGCAGCACCAGTTCCTTACAGACAATTTAAAATTCTTTCACACTCTAGAAATACCATAGGCAGTAGCAAGATAGATAAGTCATTCTTGGAGTTTTTAGCTGATAATGATGATAGCTTCAGTTCATCTGAAAAATTATTGCTCATAAAATTACTGTATCATAAACATACTGCACCTTTTACTGATTTGTTTATCCTTACAACACTTTCAGTTTGGATAGCACTCTTTTTTCATTAATATTGCTATTATTTATTTCCCTTCATCAGTTCAATAAGATACCTCATAAAATATATCTTACACTTGCCAGCATTAATAGAATTACTAATTTCCAATACAGCTGAAGGAGGATCTCTCCAGGAGAGAGAGGAAGCAAAAAAGAAAGCCTGACAGTCCAATTTGGATGTGTTTGGCTATTTCCCACAGCTCAGGTGATGAACAAAATTTTAAAAATCCAGTTGTCATCATAGGGAAGAGTGGCAGAGCTCTGCTTTTCGAGGCCTGTGGATACCGAAATGCTGCTACCAGATGAATTTTCCAGCTTCTTGCATTAATTCTTTGAGAACCTTTCCTTTCTCACGCAAGATATGAAAACAGTAAGATAGTTTATGTAAACCATATTCACATCTGGTGTTTTGCTAAGTTCTGTTTATGTTATGAGAAATGTTTTACCGTGGATGTGATAGAACCTGAACCAATCACCCTAGGAGGTGTGTGAACATTGTCCAATCACTTTATGGAACTAGACAATATAAAAATGATTGTAAAATTAATAAATAATTCATTCTTTCGCTGGATTTGTGTGTTGCTACATCTCTCCATTCCTGGCTCTACAGCAACAGAAGCCTCCTCTGATCTTTCTTCCCCATGGCAGAAGATAGGCTCTGCTTTCCTTCATCATTTAACTGTGGTGAGAAGGTAGATTCCTCAGCACTTACACATGCAGAACAGTTCTTGTGTCAGGTCACCGCCATCCCAGAGACAGGGTTTGGACATCTATGTCCTGTCTTGTCAGGGGAAAGAGCAGCAGCAGTGATGAACCCCAACATTTAGCAGCTGGAAGAAAATACCAGAATTATATGATTTTTAAATGAGCAAAAACACAATGAGCATATTTCAAATCCTCAGATTTTAATCTTGCCCACCAGCTGAGTGCAAAAACTTTTTATGTTCAATTACAGGAGTACGGTAGATATTTTTTTCTGAAAAAAATAATCTTGAGTAAATTCCCAGAGAATGTCTTCTTGGTCTGTTTAAGAACCAGGTCTCTTCTTCCCAGTACTCTCCAGGACTTGCTTGTGTAAACACTACACAACTGTAATAACTCGTAATAGCTTGTGCAACCGAGCCAAGAGGCAATGCCTCCTTTGCACTGCCAGCTGCTTTTGCACTTCTCAGGACAGAGAAATGTCTTTTGTTCACTACTGCCCCAAGCCCCAAGCACAAAAGGTTTAGGCATATTCACAAGATCTTGTCACTTAGCAATGTACCCCAGCTCAGCTGAGCTATCACGAACGATCAAATGAGTACTCTTAAAATCTTTTATTGATTTTCAAGCTGACTCATTTTACCTTAGATTTGTGGCAGGCTTAAGCATGCTCATCTACTCAGTTATGGCCAGTTAGTCCATATGAGCCATCATCCTGTGTGTGCCTACATCCATTCAGCCTGAAAGGCTTGTCATCACTCATTGCTGTATCTGCACATGGGAGACTGGGCTATAATGGTCTGCTTTCCCCTTGATATAGCTCAGCCCTGAAATGTAAGACATAAACTACATTTAGGGACATGGATCAATATGCATTACTGTATGGCCCATCTCCGTCCCTGATGAGGTAAAAGGCTCAGCACGGTCAGGCAGCTGTAAATTCTCCGATGTTGCATCTGCAATAACAAGAGCACCGCAGTGAGAAGTTTAGGGCTGGACATCTGCTGGGATACTCTATCACTTTTCTCACAGATATCACAAAGAAATTATCTTATCCCAGCTCTGGAGACTCTCTTCCTAAGTGCCAATCTAAAAAATCACTTGCAACCTGCTCAAAAACTGTCATAAGAGCAGCACTGAAGCGAGGAGATTCTCGCAAGTTGAGCACTGCCAGTAAGCTGCAGGGACTTGGCTTGCCTTGCAGCTTGTCTTTTCTATTGCTCTCCAGACTTTCTGCATCCTAGTTTTTTCAGGGTTGAGCTTATTTTACTGGCCAGAAACTAGTACAGTCTTGCTGGGACTCTTTTGGTACAAGAGGTGTTTAAATAAATACCATCACTTAATAACAAATAGTTTCAATTAAGTGAAAGCTGAAGCTGTGTGGCTGTGGAAGTGAGTTTCAGAAGCTTCCAAGGACAGAATGCTATTAAAATCCTTTTTTTACTGTTTCTAAGGCAAGTCTGCTTTGCAAACAAACCAGGAACCCCTCAGGTTTTCCAATATGCAGAAATTAAAGTATCTGTAACACCTGTCATCTTTCATCTGTATCATTAAGTTGGCTGCATGGAAATATCACTTTTTAGTGGTGATTAAACTGTTTATTGGGGACTGCACTAACCCAGGGAGAAAGCCAGCTAGATTTTCCACAGATAGCAGTGGCTAGCAGAAGTAAGCATAAGTAGATTATGAAAATAAATCTAAAATTGCCGAGTCCTCAGCGACTCCATTCAAATCTCACGGTTTAAAGGAAAATTGCACTGTTTCAATGCCCGGCAATCAACAAGATTATATGGTAAGAGTCGTTCCACATAAACTGTGAAATATGTTTGGAAATAATCTCCTTCCCTTCCACCTGACACTTGTACTGCATATTCAACATACTTGACAGCTTTAGCTAATTTATTACCAAACAGAGTCTGTTAAAGAGGAGGAAACTAAAGCAAATGGGGATGACCTCAGTTGCTGAAGGGCATGAAGGAAACCATTCTTTTCATCCCTTCCTGGATGAAGGCATAAAATGTACCCTCAGGAAGTTTGCTGATGATACAATCCTGGGGGAAGTGGCTGATAGACTGTGCTGCCATTCAGCCAGACCCCGATAGGCTGGAGAGTTGGGCAGAGGGAAACCTAACAAGGTTCAACAAGGCCAAGTGCAGGGTCCTGCACTGGGGGAGGAATAACCCCAAGTACCAGCAAAGGTTTGGATCTGACCTCCTAGAGAGCAGTTCTGTGGAGAAGGACCTGGGAGTTTCGGTGGATGATGAGATGACCATGAGCTGGCAGTACCCTGGGGGCCAGGAGGGCCAGTGATGTCCTGGGGTGCATTGGAAAGAGTGTGGCCAAGAGGTCAAGGGAGATGATCCTCCCCCTCTACTCAGCTCTAATGAGGCTGTATCTGGAGTGTCATTATGTCCTTTCTAGAGAACATATAATTATTGATGTTCATAGACTGAGTAACCAAGTACAGAACTTAAGCTGATACAAACAGGACAGTTGATTCCCTCCATCTGAAAAAAAAGGTAATTATTTTCCCTATATTTTTTCCTAAATATACCAGCATACACTTGATTTAGTGCTTTACCTTTCATGTGATCACAGCCATGTGCCTCTCAATATCCCTGCATCTAAAAGCCATGTTTGTTGTGTGTTTTGTCTCCTCTTTACAGTTCTTCTACCTGTTGGCAACTTCACAGACCCCTTCCATAGTCACAGTTCGCTCTGTCTCACCCTTGTGTTTGCACAGAGTCCTATGCCCCAAAGGCTACCTCACTGAGCTTAAAGCTTTCTGCATGGGCTGAGCTGCTCTGCCTGTGAGGAGCTAGGGTGGAGGGAAAAACCTCAGGCAGGACATACAGCACCAGACCCACAGCTCAGGTGAACTATGATAGAGAGTTTGGACTTGCACCCCACTGATCACAAACCCTTTCTGACCCTTGTCAATTCACACACAAAATGACTACACAGAGACTTTGACTGGAAAAACGTCAGATGCTGTGTAATGGTCAGGATGTGGAGGTCAGGCACTGAAAGACCTCCAGGTACTGGGACTGAAGCAGGGCTAGATCTTTACCACTGTGATGCACAGAGTAGCTGAATGAACCTACCCGTGATATTGGTGAGTCACGGCACAAGGTGCAGGAGTTTGGTTGCTGTGGCAGCTCCCTTCCTATTTCCTAGGGAATTGGAGTCCTGTCTCCAAAACCACCCCAGTGTGCCAAGTGGAGATACTATTACGGGTTTATGTCAGCATGGACAACATCTGAACACTGATTGTTAATAAATGCATGAAAACTCACACCTGAAATTGAACTAAATGGGGGAAAAAAATCATCCTTTTCAATTGTACAGTGATACCTTGGTCCCCTGATTCTGGAGTGTTTATTACCTTCTCATTGCTTTTCACCTCTTTCCCACCCCGTTAAACCATGACTTTAGTCCTAATTCCTCTTCCTTCCCTACCATCATAAATTAGTTTCATCAGTTCTCTTTGAGTCATTTTGGTTTCATGCTTTGTGTCTCTTGCTCAGAGAGCTGCATACCTTACCTACTGCTGCTCACATGATGATGCTTGAGAGCACTGTTGACTGCTCTTCACTTCTCTTTCTCCTTCTCTCAGATCCATTTGGAAAAATGTCTTTTTGTATTCTCTGCAACAACTGTTCTTTCCTCCAGCAAGTATTTTATTACAATTACATGTATTCTTAATAATAAACTATGTAAGTGTGTACAGCTCCCTAACATAGCTGAGAGGGCTTGCAGGGTGAATAAGACGCTGAGAAGATGCTCGAATGCAGTAAGGAATCCACTGCAGTGGACAGAGCAAGACAGTGCTAAACAAAGAGATTTTATGCCCTTGCAAACAACAGGCTCCAGCTTTACCAGTTTGTTACTACGATATAGACTAAAACAGTAAAATCTAAATTTAGGAAAACATTTACTCAATTTTCAAGTTATTCAATAGAATAATTATGTTAGTCATAATTTTCCAGAAATCCTATGATGTTTTTTGCTTCCAGGTGATTGACATTTTGCTAACTCATTGTTATTTCCTTCTCCAACTTCTTATGTCCTAGTACATGACATTTAGAACAGCTTAGTGAGACACGTGAAGCTGGTTTTCAGCGACTTTGTTATGTTTGAACTCCCAGCCTTATGTTAATTTCACTCTTCATGATTAAGTAAATACCTCTCATGAGAGAAAAATTTACTAAAGCAAAGATATAATTTTTTTTTTCATGTGGTTATTCAGTTAAAATACTCCATTTCTCCTCATTTAAACTCTAAAGGAAACACATTCCAGGCAGAATTCTGACTGAGCTAAAAATATTATAAATTAGGCTGTTATAATGGGTCTAATTGTGTAGTTTAACTATTAGATTATAAAGGAGAATACAAAGTGGGCATTTTGTTAGATGAAGGCGGTGTCATCTGTCTGCCCAAGGTCTTTTTGATGAAAACTCTAGGCTTCAAAATACTTTTGTTTTTCTGGTATATATAATTTTTCAAGGCTGGGCAACTACTAAACCCACTAATTATATACAATAATAATCACAAATATCCAGACATTTCTTGTATGTATGAATAATAAAACTCTTAAACATGCCATCAGGTCACTAATAAGGACAGCAGATATCCTACTTACAAGGCAGGAGATCCAAATATCCAGCACATCATTTTGCCCTTTGCTGTACCTCTCATACTTCCCCACGTTACCAGAGGAGCTCCTGCAGGACTGTGCATGGTCAGATGGTACTAACAAGCATTCCTGAATAAAAGCTGCCTCTGGATCTGACACACTGGCTGTGCTGGTACTTCTCCTGCCGGCACCCATCCGATCAAGCCAGTTTGCCAGTGTATTCAGAAGCTAATGGAGGGTCAGAAATATCCCAGAAACATGTGAAATGATAACTCAGAGGGTATTTTGGAGTGATGCATATTGATGTTCCTTTTATCTCACAAGTGGGGTTTTTTTGGTCTATTTTTGTATGACTCAGTTGCTCAGTGAATAAACAGCTCTTCCTTTGAGGTTCATTTTTTCCTTAATGGCATTCTGCTGCCTTGGGATTTTTAGCCATTCAGTTTTGCTGTCCTAGAGAATGCATTTTTATCCTCACCTTTTTTTCAGGTTTTAGCACCTTAAAACTTATAAGGATTTTGGGGTAGCCTAAATGTAGTCATTTTAAATCCTGTTACCTCTCTCCAATTTTTACCATTCTGAACTTTCCCTCTTTTATAGGATTGCTGTATTCTCACAGACCTGATATTGTGAGATGCTGAGGAGCTCTGGAAAAGCTGAAAACATTGCTTTTAATAAGACCCTTCTTTCTAATTAATAAAATTCTAAACTGTCTTGATATATGTGACTCTATGTCCACTAATGAAATATGAATGTATGTACATATTAATTTTATGGGTTTTTCTTGAAAAGAGACCAGTCTTCTGCTGGCTCTGAGTGGATTTTCATTCAAGCAGCACAAATAAGGTCAAAGAAAATTTCTTCTTAATTAAAGGGAGCACATAATATTGATTTAATAAAAATTTAACATTACCTAATGACAGCTAGGTATTATGTTCAGAGCTGAAAGACTGACATTTTATTGTAATCAATATGTATTTTATTAAAATCAATGTGCTACACGAACTATTCTACAGATCCTTAATAATGTCTAGTCTGCCACTGCAGAAAAGGAGAGTTTGTCATCTGGAGGTAAGATTGCTTGACAAAAGAATTGCTACGTGTACAATACACAAGTTTCGATTTTTCTTAGAGGCCAGTGAAGGTGATCATTATCATTATAAGCGGCAGGTGTTTAACCCCAGCTAATTTCAGTAGGCAAGAGGAATAAGGACCTGAAGAGAACCAAAGTAATACCACGGCCAGTATTTTCCCAATGGCTTTAAATTCAGCTCTGCTCAAACCTGTGCTTGGCAGGAGGAGGTTTCCATCCAGGACAGCCCTCAGTCCTTGTGTAAGCCCACTCTGGCATACTGCTCCAAAACATGACAAGGAGCTGCATCTTTTACAGGACTTATCTTTCACTGATCACAGTCCAGAACACTCTAAAATCGATTTCCTTAGCAGTCTCCTAAATTACCCCAGGGCTTTGGTACAAAGAGATGCTATTCTCCTTCCCTTCTTTATTGCTTTCTTTAACCTATCTCATAATTACTTTAAAGAGCATTTCTTATCCTAAAAGCTAATGGGCAAATGACCCAAATATGCTTTCGTGTTTAATTTTATTTATTTATTTTTGTTCAGTTATATTCAGAGAGGAAAAGGAGTGAAGGCTGGCAGTCCTGTTAACCTGTCTCCTTTCAGCCTTCTCATTCAGTTCTCTTCTTCATCCTGAGCACATCATCAAGAGAAGCAGAGTGCTGCAAGTTCGAGAGATCCCTTATTTTATACCATGCACATAGTGCATACAGGAGTACCAAGCTCTTCCATCTGGTTCCACAGAGTAAGACAAAGACTGCTTCCATTTCTTCCACTGTATTTCAGCACTGTCTTGACAGAATTGGTGACGTGAGACAGTGGCCATCACCCACTGTTCCTTGCCTATCATATCTGCAGTGAAGCTTTTAAGAAATGGAAGAAAGAGTTGAGATGTTGCAGGGGGAAATCATACAGCTCACACGATTTGGAGATGGTTGTAGACAAGGTTTGAGTGAACAGAGAATAAATAGCATATATTGTCCAGAGTCACAAAATTCAATGTGTGAATCCCTGGCAGAGAATCCCTTTCATTCTCCTCCTTTCAAATGGGTTTTGTTTGAACATTTGGGTGTGCACAAAGGTGAGGGTGGATGAAACCTGCTGTCATCAGGAGAGTGCTGCAGAAAAATTTTTTCTCACAGCTCTAGGTGAATCTATGGACACAACACCACTTTACAGGTTTACAGGCTCTACTCCCAGTTTTAGCAGAGTTTATATTCATCAGCTCATGATTCACCTTGAAGGCTTACTTCTAATTGCTCGACAGAGAAATAAGCACCTTTTGTGCCTGCCATGATCACGAAACTCAGTGAGAATTGGGACCCTTCTTCTTATCTCTACCAAAGAGAATTGAATAGTACAGAATATTCTGAACAGGGCTGTATAAAATGCTGAGGTGAAAGCATCGGTACTGTCCTAGGTTACAATGTAAGATGTGCCCAAAAGTATGTATTCTATCACCATCTTCATAAACTGTTAAAAAACTGGCAGTGTTCCCCACCTCCTTCATAACTCATCCCTGATAAACTCTGGGGATATCTCCTGTTAATGGGCCAGCTGTTGAAACCAGGTGGGGCAGTGTTCCTTATCTCTCCTATGACCACTCCTCCCTCCAGGGGGATATCTTCTGTTAATGGGCCCGTCAATGCCTTGTCTCATGACTCACCATCCCATTGTGAGATGCTCCGCCCAGGAGGAGGAACTAAGCGTTCCCATCTGTATATGTTTGGTCTGGAACACCACAGGCAGCCCTTACCTCCTGGGTTCCCAGAGGACAAGAGCTACACAGCCACCACCGGACCTTCCGAGGAAGACCAGACCCTTTGACAGGATCACTGCCACAACAGAACCATCGCTCCAGGAGACTGCAGGCACCATTTAATCGGACTGCTACCAACACCCTGACCGACAGGGTGTCAGGTTGTATTCTGACTCTGTCAGTGGTTTTTCTTTTTGTACTATTGCATTTATTTTATTTTTCCTATTAAATTGTATTTCTGACTTGGAGTCTCTCACTGGTCTGCTTTCAAACCAGTACAAGTACAAATTAAGGAACAGCTGAAAAGTGTTTCCAATTTCAACTAATATTTACAACACAAAAAAAAGTCAAGATAACACCAGCAGTAAATTATATCTAGAATTGTATCCCAGATCACCTATCAATAAAACCCCAACTTTGCTCTGGGTTTGAAGCCTGCCCATCCATATGCATTTTATGCCTAGTTAACCCATAACCTTTCAAATTTTGAAAAGAACAGGAAAAATCAGGATTTGACCTGGGATCTAAGATTACATCCATCTAAGATTTCCACTTCTATACACTGTAGTGTGTGATTCCTCTGTTCTTAAAATATCCACTGGTACACATGTCTTGTAAAGAACATACTTACTTTTTAGAATAATCACTTTCTGAATCTGGTGTTTTAAATCCAATTACATATCTTGGTTTCTAAACAAGCACTTTTCATGCACCCTAAAGCAAAGTGAGGGAAAACAAGTTTAGGCACAACAAAAACAGAACTCTGAAAAAAAAATATAATCAGTATAAATTTGCTTTCCAGAAGGAACGTCAGAAGACATAGCCAAAAGTCTATTATGCAAGAGTTAGAAAATGAGTAGCATGGAAAAGTCTTTAACCTAATTATGGTTTTCTTATTATTTTATTGGCGCTATCAGATTTTCATGGCTGAGCCAGCACAACCGCTGTAGCCTTGCCTGCAGTCATTACTCAATGTTATCTTTTATTTATACCAAATTATAAATGTGTTTGTGGCACTCTGCAAACAAACGAGGGATGCAGCCTGTGCTTCTTGGCTAAATTTTATCAGTGCTATATTGTATGCACAGATTAGATGGCACTTTCTTCAAGGTCTGCTGAGGCCTCCTCAGGCCCACAGAGCCAGTCATAAATTTGTGCTCATGAGACACTAAATTGTGCTTCCTCTATCGCCGATCTTTATCTGGTAGCGCATCTAATCACTGAGGAGCTGCTCAGCTTGTCAGCAGTTCAGCTTTGTGAACTTGTGAGGCAGCTCTTTGTGCTTTTCATACCAAGAGTGAAGCTGCAGCTGGCCTCCTGATCCAGGTTTTCCTAGGCTGGAGTAGCTGGTCAGCAGCCAGGAGAGCTGCGTTACTGTCTCTAACCCAAGTGCTGACCACTGTCAGGCCCAACCAATCTCTCTCCTCCAGGTCAGCAAGTAGAGAATTCCTCCACATAAACTGAAACAGCTGCAACTGGAGTGATTAAAAGTACCTCCATGAGCCCTCTGATTCAGGGAACATATTCTAGGAGCAGTCATATCATCGATACCTGCACTCAGCTTGTGCATCCAGAATCATCCAGGATTTCAGACTAAGCTAAAGCAGGAATGGTAAGGGATGGTAAGAGACATTGTATGTGATGGGATATGCTTTACTGAACTTAGCATTTATGGCTGGTTTGCTTAGCAACACACCCCTGGAGGGCTCCATATATTACTTTTTGTAAAAATACTGGGTTTACTCACACCCAGAAACCAAGAATTTATGGCAGAGTGTGTCAAATGATAGAAATAAAAAGTAAAGCACATTTTTAATGTGGTTTTGGGGAACAAAAGGGGCAAACTTAGTCTAACAGGAACATAACACTTTGTATATTACAGGCATCATGTATTTGTGGAAAAAAAAGTACAAATCAGCTTAAGTTAAAAGAAAATTCTCAATTTTTTAAGTAATTAATACACATAATTTACTATTTGTTTCCCAGTCCTTTGAAAGAATTCCAGAAGGATTCTATCCGTAGAATTATACTTAATTCTACGGATAGAATTAAATTTACTTAGGTAAGTTTAGGTGAGACATAAGCATCCCACCATCACTGGCCTTTTAATATTTCTCTATAATTTTTGGAGGGAAGGAAGGACTGTTCTATGCCTGTGTGAGAGATTTTTCTCTGTTTTGGGTGGAATTGCTTTCTAGAAATTAAACAATATCTCTGTGTTGATGATAGAGAATTACTGGACAATTGACTTAAAATGGATTTCTAATTTCACATAGTTGGATCACATGTAATGTGATTTTTACCAACTGAGACTCTGCATGATAAATGATACCAAAAAAAAAAGTGTCATAAAACTCAGACATGTTCTTGTTAAAAACTGGAAAAAAGTATGCATAGCAAGCATAACGGAATGGAATAAATATGGGTAAACCATCCATTAACTAATCAAAATCTCTGAAACACCCCTTAATCATATTATAAAGTCCATTCATTTCAACAGAGAAGGAACTCTTGGAGTCATATTTTTGTGACTTTTGACTGAAAATCATTCCAATGGAAGAAAGTCATCAAAGTAGTGTTTTCCAGGTTTAAGTCTAACCACTTAGTGATCTTAAAGAAGGAAGCAATTATTGCTTTAGGATCCAGATCCTGACTAAGGAAAAAAGTTAAGCAAATCCTTACATTTCAGTTCAGCATGATCAGACACATTGCACTTTTCCTTAAGAAAGAATATTTTTTTTATGTGTGAGTGTCCCAAAATGTGGTCCTGTTAATTTTCACCCCAGTTCTTCATATGAGAGAAGAAAAAAAAAAAAAAAAAAAAAAGAAACTAAGGTTTAACCTAAATCTTAGCATTTCTAGTATGCTGCATAATATATTTGTGGGAGATGGGGGGGTGTTAATTAATAGAAAATATTACCTACTACTAGATACACCCAAGATATATATTGACTTTCAGCACATTCAGTTGAGAGTAATCTTAATTTCAAATTATATTAAAGTCAGATCACAACTTCCCCTGTTGCACATATATAGCCTGGCAAGCCCAGATGAAAAGCCAAAGTGAGTGTTTTGACTGGTGTAGCGGGTTTGGTTTGCCTCCCGGGCGGAAACACCAATTTAGTGTAGTGGTTTGATCACATGCTTTTCACTTTGTGAGATAAGGATGAGAAGAAATGCAAAGCAGGCTTAAAACTTTAAAGAATATAAAGAAGTTTATTAC
>VZTE01004350.1:3013584-3204514 GCA_013397775.1 Eulacestoma nigropectus | reverse complement strand
GGTGCGAGCTGTGCAGGCTGGAAAAGGAGGCTCCGCTGGTCCCGCTGGGTCTGCGCGGGCTGCAGGGGGGGAAGAGGAGGCTCCCCCCGGGCTGCATGAAGGGGGAGGGCAGGCCCCTCCTGATTCAGAAGCCGAGCCGGGTGAATTCGGCTATCGGGCAGCCCATAGTTAGTTTAGCTGCTTGCGGCTCTGAGGGAAGGGAGAGGGGTGAGGGGAAGGCAGGCAAGAGCCCAGGCCGGGCCTGGGCCCGGGCCGGGCCCGGAGGCCGCCCGGGGCTCGGAAGCCCCCGCTTCTCCCTCAGGAGACCGGGAACCAGAGAGCCACTTCCCGCCCTTGCACGGGGTTTAAATATGCAAAATTCACAAAAGCGCATTGGCTTAAAAGCTTGTCAATCAACTCAGTTTCAACCCATGACAACTGGGAAAATATCTTGCATTAAAAAAAAAATCTGTCCTCTTTTTTTTTTTTCCATGAATGCTGAATAAACAACTTCTGATAATATAAGGTAATGAATTGCAAACTTGCCAAACTCCAATTATTAATCTGATATTCAGAGATTTATTTCATTCCTTGTAAGAATCCTGCAGTATCAGCTCTGAATAATTCCTCTTTCTGGGATGCTTCTGTGCTAGCCCCCATTTAAAAGCTCATTCTTTAATACACAGTACTGCTGCAATGCCATGAGGATACAAGCACATCTCGTACACATTTGATAACTGTTAGATGAGTGAAAGCAAAAAAGGCATTGAGTTATATTTAATGAATGTGATACTGGCAAAGGCATCCTATTTTCAATATTCAGGTACATTGTTCAGTCTATTTATTTAATAAAATGAGAAATTATTAGAATTAAAACATAGAAATTTGGTACAATGATATTAAACTCTATTTCTCATAATTAGGAAACAACTCTTGTGCTAACGTAGCAGTATACTGTCGTTTCACAATTACTTTATTCTCCTACAAATCAGCAGTGTTACTCAGTATTGCTTGAAGGGTTGTAATGCATTTACTCCTCTCTCTGACAGTGTTTCCCCACAACCCCACTTCCTCTTCTGCCACATGTGTAACATGGTAAAAAATGCCATGGCAGCAATCATATAAAAATGGGGTTTAAATTAATAATTTTCTTATTCTGATCCCCCCTGTGTCATCACCAGTGAAATGAAAGGGAGAAAGGTAAAATGGCCCCATCCTGTTTGACAGTAGGTCTAAGATATGGTATCCTAGCTAGTTGTGAAAATATGACAGACATATCAATGCACAAGAGAGAGCTTCCATGGTGAAACCACTGCTCAGAAAGCACTGTACTCCCCAAAGGCTGTAGATGTTTTTAGTGTATGGCTACTGAATACTTCACTAAGCTTCCCACGTTTCTATTCTTAAAGTATTTGAATTCTGACACATAAGGAAAGCTTTACCATCCAAATACTAACACTTGTTCAGATAGTATGAAATGGATTATGACCAGAGTTTCTAAATACATGGGACACAAAGCATGGGGAACAGCAAGGCAATATTTGCTCATTAAGATCAAACCCCAT
Source organism: Eulacestoma nigropectus (assembly GCA_013397775.1). Classification (NCBI taxonomy): domain Eukaryota; kingdom Metazoa; phylum Chordata; class Aves; order Passeriformes; genus Eulacestoma; species Eulacestoma nigropectus. The sequence goes on along the minus strand of VZTE01004350.1, from coordinate 3,202,970 downwards.
CTCTACTGGATATTTTGCCATATTTCTCCTTTTCCACATTTTTCCTGGTTCTGTTTTATAAACGAGCTAAAAATCTACACTGCTTTTCTCTCTTGGCTCTACTGGTCAATGAAGGACTGTGAATATGATGCTTGGTGAGAAGGCAAACACTTGCCTTTTCCTCCTTCTCCAGTTTGGGATGGGCTAAATGCCATGGGCTAATGTGGGGTGATGGATAGTGTATGTCCATTGTCACTGCCACCACACTACAGAAAAGCTGGTGCTGTGCTGGGGATGAGCCTGCTGACAGCGTGTCACACCACAGTGTCCTTACTCTCTTGCACCCTCTCTTCTGGTTTTGACTGGAAATCCTACCTAGGACCTAAGAGAAAAATGTTGGGTTTTTTTCTGTTCAGAGTTTATTGAAATTTAGGAATCTGAAAAACTGGCATTTTAAGGGGAGGACTATGACAAATATAAGTGAGAATGCTAGAGTAGAATACCAAGCTTTGCACTGCTTAAAATGTATGAGCCATTCACCTGTGTCACTGCAGGGGCTTTTGAGACGCAAACAGAAAGTTCTGATTCTCTCCTGCAGCAGACAATAGTCCACCTGCATAATACAGGCTACTTAAAGTCATTACACAACCTGGGGTGTGCAGTAAATAAGTAATAAAAAAATCTTGCATTGCTTTTTGCCGTATAACTGCCTGCAATATAATTTATCCCTCAAGCGAAATGAAACAATCACCTACAAATCTACTCAGCTACTATGAATAATTGAAATGACCACAAAGTCTGTAGTTCAGACCCATCCTAACGTTTTCATAGAGGAAAGTAAAAAGTTTTAAGTGCCTACATTGTATAAAATCAATGAAATTTGCTGTTCCATTTCTATATGCAGGTAATTTAGAAACTTATTTCCAGATGGCTTGCATTATGGGAGTTGGTTTTTATTTGACCAGGTGTTATTCCACAATCTTTAATATTATTGTAAAGACAGTCTCTAAAAGGCTGAGAATGGGAGCAACAAAATTAGTAAAGCCAAGTCAAACAAAGACTAATCCCTGCTTTCCAGGTTGATGCACTAGATATGACTTGATGACCTCATCCTTGATCAGCAGGACTATTTATCAAAACATTTCCCTTCTTAGGAATCCAAAGACACCCCTTCAAAAAGCTGTTTGGGTGTACTTCAAACAGAATCACTGCTGAGAGATGCTCCAAACAAGTGGAGATTCATCCTATGCTACAAAAGGTAATTAACATAACTTTTATGTTGTATTTGTTTTGTTTTGAAGGGAAATCCACTCCATGTTGTAAACTTTGTCATATTTTGCAGTACCTATTTACTTACATAATCTGTTCCACTATTAGCTAGGTTTTCTGAGCATTATAATGAGCATATTATATTAATCATAGTTAATAAAGTCTATCTCCTCCCTGCTATCATATCACCAATTTTTGCTCTGGTACAGCAAAGGGTGAAAATATGAGTGCAATAAAATCAGTGTCCCACTTCTTGAGGTGTGGATAACATGTAAACCTTTGGTAACCAGCCCTGAGGTCTGTGCTTGACTTAAAGAAGGATGGCCTGCCCAGCTATGGACAGGTGTGGATACTGTGCCAATACCAGGGCTGGCCAGGTGATCTAATGTCCAGCTGTGGAAAGGGTGTCAACCAGCAGACCAGCTGTGACCAGCATTGCAGGGTCTGCTTGTAACAGAGGTGACTTCCCCAATGCAGGGACCTGGCAAGCTCTAATACTTCAGGACCTTTCTTTCCTCTCATTTCTCCAAGGTATGTGATGTATGTCCAATGAATATACAAATGGGATTTGCAGAGTCAAGATGGTTGCTCAGCCCAAATCTACCATGCTTAGCACCTACTTTACTGTCTTTGTTTTGTGTGGATGCAAAAGGTAATCAGGGATCTGAGGCTGGCACATTTTCAGTGTCTGGGAGCAGTTTTCTGCAGGAAGAATTATTTTCTAACTATTTGAGACTAGCTTCTTATCTCTTCTGCTGTTTGAGTGGTGCAAAAGGCTGTATGCCAATAAGCAGTGCAGCCATATGGTTTGCCTTACCATGGAAATGTCAGCCAGGAAGACTTTGAGGATACTCATGCCTACTGCCTAAGCACTCATCGTGTCTGCGGTGACAGGAGAGGACAAATGTCACTGTCTGCATGCTTGTACCCAAGCATGACCAAGCTGGCCATCGGGGACTGCAGTATCCTGTCTGACTCTGAACTGGAAGTATTCTTGACACATCTCAAGAGCATCTCTGCACTGCCTTTGGCTGATGCACAGGATAAAAAATCCTAAATGCCTTAGTCAAGAAATAAGCAGGCCTTCCTTATAGGTCTTGGAGAGCCTGAGTTTTGGGATCCTGTCATGATAACATGAAATGCAGAACTTAGTTTCTGCACACTTTGGGGAAGAGTGTATCTCCTCATTGCATGAGCACCCAGAGAAACAGGGGCCTGTGCAGGGTCATAAGAAGAGCACACAAGTTCCTAATTCTGCTCTGTCCCAGGAGTAACCCATGCCCAGTGCATGAGTAAGCACAGTTCTTTGCAGTCAGATAAGTTTTATATTATAACGAAGGTAAAAAACATTTCAAGTTCATTCAACCAAAGGTCCTGACTCTTGACCCCTTCGTAATTCCACCAATTCCCGTCTGTGTTTTCACAGTGGTTGGGATTCAGCAAGGCAGGATCCATTCAAGAAGGCAATGTGGGTGCGTAAGTGTAGTTACTTCAATGGCTAGGAACACTTTCTGCATACCAAAGAGACCCTAGAACAGGAAAGCTTTCATTGCCAGAAGTTAAAGTGCCTTTAATATTTATTATACAGTTAATATGCCTCTTCAGAAAATCCTTTGAGGGAAATAACAAAGATCAATAGAGGCCTGATGAATCCTAAATGGAGAAACTAAAAGAAGTATTTATATTTCTGTCTATGTATCTCCTAGAGATGACAGCAAATCTGCAGGCATACAGCAACGGGCAAGGGTATTCTGTGGAATTAAGGAAAGGGGAAGACATTTTCAAACACAAGAACAAAGCCTGTGCCCTACTAAAATGTTAATTAACATGCCAAGCATCAAACCACACATCTGCCCTTCCAGAAACAATGTGCTCATGAAAATAATGAATAAAATACTAGCTTATTTATCAAAATATTGTACATAAAATCCACGAAGAACATGACATCTGTAAGAAAATATCAACCATCTACTGCAGGAAAATGAATGACCCATATCTCTTTCACTGTGCTGACACTAAGCTGAGTTTATTTCTTGAGAGCACATTTAATTAGGAAAAAGAAAGAGAAAAAGAATAAGAGAACCCTTAAGAAATGATCAAATTGTTAATAAAGTTTTGGATGCACTGTGTAATTGTAACCCCTTGAAGAGTCAAAAACTCATCCTCTTTATTTACATGTAGAAAAAGTCCCAGTGTTTGACAGCCATTTGTCCAAAATTCCATTGCATTTACAGTTGATGCAAAATTTCAATTATAGCAATACCATGCAATGAGCAAGGAGTGAGGACAAGTAAGATGATACTTGGCAGAGAACCATAACTGGTGGTGTCCCAAATGGACCCTATTGTTCTGATGCATACAGCTCACTGATAAGAACTTCTTAGTAACCCTAGATAATGAAACTTGTCACCAGCATTATGCAAACTCCACTTAGCATTTAGAATTAGAATTCACAAATGGGTTATGTCTGCACAAGGGTCTTTTGTATAATATTATTAAGTTATCCTTGTATAATGCCACAGTGAATTTTCACGGCAAAGAGAATACATCATCCATGTTACTGGAAGTTTTCCCTCACGGCTTGCTTTTTCCATGAAATGAAGGCCTTCAAAAACGGGCATTTACTTTCTCAACAAATTTGCCCAAATATATCGATATAGCAGTGAAACTCTTTCAGCTTCCCCTGGTTTACATCATTTCCAAAATAACCTTTCTAGACATTTTAAGTGTAAACACTATTTAGGCGTCAGAGGAATCAGATGTAGTTTGGTATCTTCAGCTGACAGCTTGAATCAGAATATGTATATGCCACCAGGCTGCTTGTCCCCTCTCCGTGCTTGACTGGAAACATAAGGGTCTGCAACTTGATAGAAAATCTTTTTTGCTAAGTTTATTATTGACTAGAGTGGTTCCACTAAGCTTCCATATGGATCCTGAATGCTTCCCAACACCACCCACTTCTATCTTAAAATCTGAAGTTAAATGTTAAGTGAAATAAGCTGAAGCTTGGTAAAGAAATATCATCTTATTCCTCAAGACTATTCAACAGAGTTTATGTCCCTAAATTTGAATAAATACAATGTGAACAAAATTTCTCATCAACACTTCATGACTTTGATGTCTAACAGATATATATTTACTTGGAAAAAGATCACACATCTAAAAGTTTTAGGGAACTTTCTCCTGAACCTTATCATAACTGTGGGGGGTAACATCAATATTTCAGCACGAGTGTTGGCCAAATTTTTTCATGGGCCCATTTCTGGAGAAGTCAGATGCTGAAATATCTCTTATAATATAAATGCTTTGTTGTGACTATGTCTTGATAGAATAGTCTATTAACTGAAGGCAGTATCTCCAAAAGAGCTGTTAAATTGGCCAGCCACCAAAGCAACAAGAAAGGCATATTTGTTTATTGTTACCTACATAAATGTTTAAAAGAGCAACAACTTGTTAAAATAATTTTAAAAATTCACTGCAGATACAAAATGAAACTGAAATTATTTTTTTATACAGCCTATTTGGCACCAAAGTGAGAGTTAATTTTTCAGAACTCTGCACTTTCAGAACTCCGCACTTAAATGGCCTTTTGCAAACCTATCCTTCAGTCATCGATTTAGATTTTCAATTTTTGTCGTTTTGTAAAAACTTCATGAGCTTTGCCACCTACCTTTCATATTCTACCTTTTATTCAAAACACCCTGTTTAGATTAGGAAGAATCAACAGATGATTATCTGCCCATTAAATCAAATCTCTTGGCATAGAGTAATTCTAGCTTCTTGGCAGCAGATTATTTATACAGAAAAAAGTTGGCAATAAAAAATAGCCAACCATTACAGTTTTAGCATTTGAAATACCTGTAATAACTCTGACAAGATTGGATGTTTGCTTTATTTATTAAAATAACCCCTTGCTGAGGAAGTAGTTTTGAAAATTATTGTTTAACGGAGTGCATTAATTAAATCCTACCTAATAATCCTGTATCCTAGATTTCATGATTTATTTATTTTGGTTGTATGATTTATGTAGCAGAAAACAGTTGGATGCCTTTCCTTCTCATTTCAGCCCAACAGTGTCTTTATTGTTTTCTTGTTTCACTACGTAAGCCTATAAAGTAATCTCTGTTGATTTAAAGACAATGGTAGACCCATTGTTGTTCATCTAACAAAATTACTTCTTTAGCAAAAACAAAAATGATAAATGGCTTTGTTTAGAGTATTTGTTCTATGAACACAATTTTTTTTAAGGCAAGAGTAAAGTTAATAGACTTCTACTAGGTTTCAAAACATCTTGGAAACTCACAGAGGCAGTAACAAACCAGAGCTGATCGTGTTGCGTTGGCTTGCCTTGCAGTCATCTCCTCCCAGTAGCAAGACACCTGGCTGTTCCTTAAGGCACAAAACGAATAGTAGGTGTCTCAAATAACTAGAAATGAAGCAAACTGCTTTGTCATCAAGCAGCACTGTAATGAAAGGAAAGGCAGAAAGAAGGAAGAAAGCTCTGTCTGTACAATATTTACAGCAGTGTGGCAGAGTAACTGTACATCATCGCTAGTAGTCATCAACAAAAGCATGTTTTAATTGAAACATAAATTGAAGGATGGAAATAATTTACAGCATATAATATGTAGTCTCATCAAATATTTTAGATGTATTTCAAAACATAAATATTAGTGTTTTTCATAGTGTGAATAAACCAACATTTTTTATTATACCTATTTTTTTCCATTTTACACGACTATATTTGGTGTTTTGCAACCTTTCTGAGAGACTCCATAGAATTGTCAAGTATTGTTGATTAAAATTGCATAAGATGGAATATATAAGATAGGATTACATGGAAGTAAGTGTAAAGAATTTTTATCTAATTCACTTTCTAATTAAGACAAGAGAAATTGGATCATATTGATCCAATTAGTAGACTTTTTCTCTAATTCTTCTTGATTGTTTGTATGATGCAATGACAATTGCCATTTGCTAAACTGCCTTCTATGGAAAGTCAGATTTCATTGCTTATCTATCTGAAAGAGAAGAAAACATTAACACCATTTTTGTCTCCCTTTGAACACTGATCACTTCTTTTTGATCAGAAAGTGACGGAAACATTTTAGTGAATCCCTGCTTATCCTACAAGCTAGCAGAGAACTGAAGACTCAAACAACCTGAGAAATCTGTCTTTGCCATAGCAGAGCCAAACAAGTACTAATTTGAGAAAATGTCATAATAAATTTTCAAAGTGGACCTTAAAGTGCTCTGAAGTTTTGAATGCCAAACTTTGAAACATTTTCAGGAAGAATGCTTTCCATATGATGTCTCGTCAACATTTCAGAAAATTGGAGACTTCAAAAAATATCCTCTAGAACTCCTGTACAAAGAGGTACACAAAATCATTATGATCGTCTTGAAATTCTGTTACTCTCACTTTTTTGAAACTATTTGGAATTGCAAAAAGTTATGTAGCCAAGGCACCTTGAGATTTTTAGTTTTTTAATGCACTGCCAGACATTTCAATATAATGTTGGAAATATTTGATCAGCAGAGCAGGACATACAGATATTTTTACAGTTAGTTGCAAAGAGAAAGCATATCCTCTGTAGTTAAGTAATGGTAATATGCAACGTGCTTAGGAGACAAAATTTGAACTAGTATGACTTGGGAGATTGTGACAGAAAATGCAATAGGTCCGGATTCTTTAAAGAAAAGTATTCTATTCCCCGTGTAACTTGAGCATGAAAGATATACTTCTGTTAGCTCTGCTTTGATAATTTACCACTATTTAAATTATAGCCAAGATGTTAAACACCACCTAGAGGTCAGAATTTGCAACAGACCTCAGGGTCAATGACCGTGGTGACTCAGGATGTTTCACAGCAGATTTAGTTCAAAGGATGTAGAATAGAACTGAGAAAGCTAAGGCCTTTCCAGCTTGTTCCTCCTGAACAGTGTCTATTTAAATGCTTATGATAAAGAAGTAAAAAATAGAAACATAAACTTTAAGTAGTTTTTTAAATAATTTTATATTTTGTTCTATTGTCTTTGAAAGGCATAGAGACAAAAAAATATTTTTGTGGCAAAGACAACGCCTAATAAAGTGCATTATTTGAGACCTGCAAAGTGTTCAAAGAACTGGAACAGTAGGAAGTGAGTATTTCCCTTCAGTGACGATTCATGAGTTTAAATGTGTACCAAGGTATGCCACAAGATCCTGAAATCAAAGTTCGTTTTGGTACATTCAGTGTTTTTCAGATTTTCTGTTGTTAAAACAAATACTTTGTCTAACGTGTATCCCTTTTTTAAAAATTGCACACATAAAAAAAAAAAAAAAAAATAAACCAAACCAAAACAAAAAAAAAACCCAGAAGTATTCCTAATTATAATGAGATTTGAGATAGGATATGGTAAGGTAAAGGCTTAAGAGGAAGAAAGCTTTGAGATCTAAAACCTGTTTGAATTTCAAGCTTTCTGAAGTAACTATAACTCTGATCAAAGGATCAAATAGAGGAAAAAAGTCAAGATAGGAAAGTGATAGATGAGTTTGCCCCCTACATTCCCAGGTGCTTGCCAACAGGGTTTGGAGGCTGAGATCACAACTAATCTTAAGAAAGAACAGTGTCTATCTAGAACAAAATTCATTTCTTATCTGAAGAGAAAGGAATCAAGCAGGGTATAATTAGATGTTAAACTGACAGAGGTCATGTCAGTAGCAGCACAGATATTTTGCTTAGACCTTCAGTGAGATTGATATCACAGTAGGTATCAGATTAATTACATATATTACTGAGGAGGTAGAACACCAACATACTTCACACTAAATACGAGCCTGTTGTCATGAGCTCAAGTGTATAACATAACTTGTATGGCTGCCATAAGAAACCATCAGTCTTTCAAAAATAGAAGGTGTCATAAAATGAAATTATAGATTACTGGATAGAAATAAGTAAAAAGGTTCTGAAATAAAACCAATAATTAAATTTTTTTAAAAATAGAGTTGTCCAAATGAACACCTGAATTTCAGTTGAGTCAATGGAGCATCCAAGAAAGTTCAAAAATAAAAAGGAAATAAGTCCAAATGAGAAAACTAGGAAGGAATAGCTAGCAGAAAATCAACCCATTCACTCTCTGCTGAGATGGGATAAAGACTCATCAGCTACATCAGTGATCAGTTTGAGACACTGTAATGGAAAAACAACAGCAACATACCTAGAAATGTTCAATAGAGAAGTTGCTGAATACTTGGAGGCAAGAATGGTTATGTAGTCAAGCACTATTAAAAGAATATTCTAACAGCACATAAAAGACACTCTAATCACCACATCTAATTGCAAAGAGGAATAAAGCTCTAAAATGGCTCAAATATCTTACGTATAAAGAAGAATAATTAACAATCAAATTGAAAGCTGCTATCTTGACAGATGATGTGTATTAGGACAATGAAAATGCAGCCCGTGGTTTGAAAGCTGAAGAAAATTTCAGATTATTGTAAGTGTAGTATTCTTTTTAGAAAAACGTCAACTGATTTTAAATTGAAATTGGTTTGACAAAGTTTTCATAAAGATCTAGAACTTGCTTTAGATGTTTCTTTCTCTCTTCAGTTCAGCTCAGCTTTTAACTGAATCTAAAGAATGAATTTTCAGAAGTGACTCTACCTAAGTTTGGCTTCCTGAAACCAAGATAGCCTCAATCAGAAGTATATTTCCTTAAAATTAGAAAGTTTGTGCTTTCTCCAAGAGGGTGCAGAAAGTAGTTTTCAAATCCAGAGGTTAATGCTCTCACTGACATAAATGGAATCAGAAACAAGTCTACAATATATCAAAGAGTACAAGTAATTTAATGCTAGAGCAACATTTCCATAGAGAAAAATGGTATTCAAGCCCCTGCATCCAGGTAGAGCATTTTGGGGTGGAATGTCAAACCTTGTGTCTTGGAACAAATGTTCGTGCATGTGCTGTTCAAACAGCTCTGAAATATCCTTGGTTTAGACTTCCTGTCTCCACTAGGTTTGGAGCACATTTGGTGATACTTGACAAAAAGATCTGGGTCTAGTTTTAAAAAGATCTGGAATTAATTTCCTTTGAAGGGAATTGACTTTGCGTTCACCAAAACCATTCTACAAACAGAATCAGTAGTGACACGCAAGGAATTAACCTCCAAAAGACACCATTGTTTCATTATAAAACACTGATGTAAATATAGCGATATCTCTGCACCAGACAAGAATTAGAATCATTGGATCATTGAATCTTTTAGGTTCAAAAAGACCTCTGAGGCCATCAAATCCCATCACTGACCTCACACTATCAAGCCCACCACTAAACCATGTCCTTAGTGCCACATCTACACATCTTCAAAATATCTTCAGGGATGGTGATTCCACCACTTCCCTAGAAAGGAGAAATATCTTCCCTACAAAGAAGAAATTTTTCCTAATATCCAATCTAAACTTCCACTGGTACTACTTGAGGCCATTTCCTCTCATCGTATCACTTGTTACTTGGGAGAAGAGATTGACCCCTACCTCACTACAATCTCCTTTAGGGTAGTTATAATGACTGATGAGGTCCCCCTGAACCTCCTTTTCTCCAGGCTAAACAACCCCAGCTCCGTCACTCATTCCTCATTTAAATTTGCCATTGACAATAAGAGTGCAGGAGGATGTCAGTCTCACCTGTGCAGGTTCTAGCTTGAACATGTTAAGAGTATGCAGAGCTGAAGAACTGTGTAATGAGGACACTGGTGTTTCTGCCTTCAAAATGGGGAAAAAAAATCTGAATGACAGCTACGCAGCTATCACAGTACCCAAACTAAATTCCTCTAAAATAAACTCCTTTAAAAGGAGGAACATTATGATCAGGATGGGATGTCCCGCAGGCAGGGACAAGACAAAATGGCCAGACAAAATGATGACTGAGCATCATAATATTTTTAATAAGGTTTGCTGGTTTGTTCCTGAAAGTAGGCAATGAGGAAAATAAGCTGGCAAAAGTTTCTCACTTATAATTAACTCTAAAAGTCCCATTCATTTGTCTTGCAAGGAAAGTATCACTATGGGTCAAGAGAAGAGAACAACCGCAGCTGGTGAAATGGTGACAGAAAACACCAAGTTAAGCAATATAGGATGGACCCTTTCAGCTGAAAGACAGTTGTAGAATTGACAGAGGACCCAAACCAGAGACATTAGATACACTGTATCGACTACATGAAAGCTTTTGACTCGGCAGGTCAGCTGAGATCATTCAACTCATGGAGCAAAAAATAGTTCCTTCTAAAAGCTGGAAAAAAGCTGAAATCAATGCCTATTAAAGACTGCTAGAAAAAAAAAATATCCAGAGAAGGAAAATTTCTTTTCTCTCACACGCCTTTATAATTATAAGGTACTGAAAGAGCACCACAGCTCCAGGGCTCAGTAGGCACCTTCAGGTAAGCACAGCTAACAAAAGTCTCCGTTACCACCAGCAAAATTCTGAGTGTTGCTGGATGAGTTGTTTATTGTTCTAGGGTAATAATTACCTACTGAATGGTTGCAGGATAAAGCTGACAAACACACTGCCCTGGAGACAGAATAAAATGTGCACGAATGCATTAGAAACAGCATAAAAAGCAAGTCTTTTGGTGTTGCACAGGCTATCTGTCATGGAAATCACTAGGGTTCTGGTGAGAAGTTGACAGCTGCAATGTAAGAAGAAAATAGAATAGAGCAGAATAGATAATCATTTTTTTAAATAAGGCCTTGCTGGCCACAGACATGTTCTGTATTGTTAGTTGTGTCACTTGATTATATCCCATTTGCAACCATCTTGTCCCTGTGATGCTACTGCACTTCCCTGTGGCTCAGGGAGATTTCTAAGGCAGTGAAATGGCTGGGATTTCTCTGACTGGCTTGAAGAGGCAGGCTAATCGGCTTAACCACAGATCACTTAGGAGAGAAGAGTTGAGACACGTGCGAAGACTACAAGCAAAATCTCCCGTATTCCCAGATCCACAGATCCAAAGCGCCTCCCAGTTTTGTGTGGTTTCGTGACACTACTGCTGACAGTGATACTAGAAGGGATAAATGTAAATCCCTTCTACATTTTTATGCTGTAAGTTTAAAACCTAATTGCTTAACACTCTTTGCACAATGTAATAACTCAGGAACTACTGGGCCCTAATAAGCATCAATAAGTTCTGTTGTTCCAGTAGACTTTTCATTCTACTGATGATATGTTAAATAGAAATAGAGTTGGTTCCCATATCTTTGAACATTTTTCAAAAACCTCCTGTCTAAACCATTGTGTATATATTTTGATTAGATATTTCTTAATGTCTATTTCTTATCTGATTTCTTCTCTTCATATCTGATTTGCTCTATTTGTTTTACTTATGTATGATTCAATATTGAAACTCTGCTTTCTCTCCTTCCTGTGTACACTGGGAGCAACTCTGAAAATTAGATTGATGCTGACCCATCTGAGAGGAAAGTTTGGCTATTTTTACATAATTTGTGTTTAATTGATCCACAGCTGTAGTATGAACACACTAGGAATGATTTTTCAATAGGTTTTCCTATCTAAGCATATGGGTGTAATTTACAGATTTCTTCTCAAGATGTAGACAGAATTTAAGCAACTAATTTCACTAGGTAGTGAACAACCTGTTCCATAGGCATTTGTAGATCGTTGGAGGTTCTTTGCCAGGTTTTTGACCATCAGAAAAATTGAAATACTGAAACTCTGCCACTCTCATCCTAGATTCTTGCTGTGTAAGCAGAAGAGAAGGATGTTGCAGGGCTCAGGCTGTGTGCTGGATTTTTTCCCATTCAACAAAAAGCACTCTGCATAGAGGTGTGTTTCTGGGTGGAATAGACAACAGATTTTAGCTCCTCTTATGCTGGGGAAGCAATGCACCCCCTGATGAGTCTTTACAGCAATGTCATCTACCGTCCCACACTGCTACAGATTCATTCTCCATAACCATGGGCAGGCCAAAGGCATCAGGCAAAATTTTCAAGCCTAAAATTCTCCAGTAGCCTTTGTGACATGAATTTCAATATCAGGAAGTGAAAAATGGACTTATGTTCCATCTTTTGCAATGGATTGATGGCGTCTTGCAGACCTGAGGGCCTGCTGAGGCTGAGTGGCAGGAGCTGCTGCCCACGGAGGGTACATCACCACAGAGCAGGACCTCCTTACTTCTCGCTTCTGCAGACATCTCTTTGTGACCTTCAAAGCCTCAAAATGCTGTGTGTTTATAAAAGGTTCTTAAACAGTCCTTCCTCTTGCCCCCATCTTCACAAAGCTTTTATTTCATTGCTGTGATAGGACTGCAGTTTTATCAGCCCTAGCTTTATTCCAGCAGTAACTTATATATAGTTATATATAAGTTATAACTAGGCCGCGTTTCCCCAGCTCCTGTATTCCTCCACCACAAAAGAAGGGATATAAATGAGGTACATTATCATTATATATTACCACAAGAACCAACGTTATAATTAGGTTCTGTATCCACTTTGTAATCACTATGGCTTTAATTTCCAATCAAAAGCATCAAAGTCTGAAGACAGTGACCCCACTATTGAACAATTCCTTTTCATTTTCTTTGACAATGAATTTTCAAAGGCAAAAGGAGGGCAGGGAGAAACGGTATTTTATTCTAGAGCTTCTACATAATTATAGCAATTATAGAAACCTTTCATGTGCTTGGTCAGCTTTTACTGCATACGTTTAGCTGTTGGTTAGAAGTGTCTCTGAAAGTTATAATGCATTTGGGGCACCAGAGTCTGTCCCACCATTATAAATACTGGCTAGGCAGACTAATGATTGCAGAGCGTAGTGGAAAAGGTTAGTCATAAATATGGAGGATGTTAGTGTAGGTAACATAAAGGGAATTTAGAAATCTACTTCAGCAAATTGCTGTGTGCTATTTTACCTGTTTCTTTTTCTCTCTCGTTATGAGCAGTATTAAAACAGCCCCTAAATGCCGCAGTAAAGACTCAGACTTTGTTGTGCTAGATATCCAGCAAGTGCAAAAAGTAACCTTGTCCTAGGTTTACTGCCATACTGCACCCCAAAGATCTGGAGCACAGAAACTATTCAAGTGCAAAAGGTTCTTCTGTTGTAAACTACTCTTTTGAGTAGATTGAATTATACCCAAACACCTGACAGTTTTTCACTGATGTAACTGTGTGTCCCCCACCACAGGGCTTTTCCCCATGCAGGTCTGTTAACGAGAGCTGAAGATAAAAGGTCAGATATCTGAGTGGCAGAGACGTGCCCAAATTTCCATGTAAATACGTTGGGCAGCCAGAGGAGGCAGGACAGTGAGAAGCAGAGGAGGTCAGGTCTGCTACGAACCACAGAGCAGAGGCTTCCCAGCCGTGAGACCAACAGAACTCATGGAAATTGTTCAGAGGGATTTTTTCTCAAATGAAAAATCCAACACATTTTCTTAAGGATGGAAAGCAGAAAGAGAGATTTCAGCCTGCTGTCCTCTTTGGAGATGAGAGCAGCTGAATGGAAAGGATTATGTGACTACAAAAACTGCAGCCAAAGAAACATCAGTTTGGGACTGTGAATCAGTCCAAGTTATTCAATAAGGAGTGGAGTTCACTGCTCAGTTTAAATGGCTGAGTAAGCTCTGGAGCTGCTTGATTGAGTGCTCCCGGTGTTTTCAAATCACAAAAGTTTTTTGTTGTCATTTTGTTCTGAAATTTGTCAACAAATTAATAAAAAGTTAAATGTCAAAATGCTACATATTGACATCATCAAACTATTTCCACTACTTTGAGTTTGGTCCTTTGACTCATCTGTTTATCAGTATTTTTAATATTCTGATGTTTCAGTCCCTTTTGTGGTGAAATTTTTTTACTCTGCATGTTCTCTCAGAAAAGAAGAGCACTGCTGGCTAGTTCTACTCAAAGCTTTTCTTTGTTTAAAGACAACATTTTTCAAACAGAATTAAAACACCATTATATCATATCCTATCTGGAAAACTTTACTCATACTGAATATATTGTTTAATTCCTACAAAATTTGAGATTAACATGAAATAAAGAGGCAATATCTTGAGACAAGAGATACAGTTTAGTATTTGATACACTAGATTGTTCTGTCCTACAAATTTTGCTTCCTAATATTCTCATTATTGCCTACTGATATTGTTAGCCATATATCTAGTCTTCAAGGTGGAAGCTGAGATGTGTGCCATGTGTGCCTACCTGTCATATGCACTGTGCCTTATTTATATTAAATCTATCCATCATAATCTTCACTTCCACTTCTCTTTATATGTAACATTCATTTTCCCCCATCATGTTATAACCCCCAACCGTCTTTTCCTTCATAAGTTTCATGACACTCAGGCATTTTGGTCACTTACCTTGACCTTTCATAATAACTTCCATCATACCAGTTTCCTTCATAACATTTTATGTCACTGTCGGTCTCTCTTGGTCTTGGTTTGTGTGGAGCCAGGGCTGCCATGGCCCTCTTTTTAAAACCCATATCGTTCAATGTGGAGGGATTTTATGGCTCTGTGAGTTCCACACTCTCACTATAACCAGTCGTATAATGATTAGTGGTACACTGCTACGTGTATATCTTTCCAAAGGCAGCCTGTATATTGACTAACTTTGCTGTCCCATAGCACCTCAGATTGTGCTGAAATAGCCAAAAATTCAAGAACAATTTAATAACGTAAAGTATTGTTTACATTTTACGGAAATAAAATGTAAACAATAGAGAAAGATTGTTTCTCCCAAGACCTTTTCTCAGGTGTCCAGCAAATGTCTGTAGACATTCCTGTACAATAAGGGGAAAGTCTACAGGTTTTCCCATTTTCTGGATGTCTCCCACACCATCCATACTTGTGAGCAGAGCATGGAGCACTGCGTACATGGAGAGAGCAGTGAATTGTTCTGATGCACCTCACACAGTCAGAATATGGATCAGAAGAGACCCCTTCTAAACCCATCCAGAGGGTCTCAGGATTTCTTTAATAAGTCTCAAAGCTAATAAATCTATTAAATCTTGGATGAATTAACATTTTATTCTCCTTTCTCATTACAAGAATATATGTGTTATTATCCATACTGTTTAAAGACCTTTTTATCACCCTGTGACTTTTCTTCCCGTAGGTAATATTTTGGGCTTGATCCAGATGTCTTCACAACTTGGCCTTTTTTCATGCAGAGAGAGATTTACTTTCCCAAACCCGGGTAATAAATCCTTAAATTATGACTTAAGTGGAAATTTACTATCATGTTAAACCGCCATTAGAACCATCATTCTCATTGAAAGTATCCAGGAAAGTACAACTTTAGAAATGAGCCGTGCCATTGACTAGAATTATAGATCAGTTTTGTGCTGCTATTTATAGCTGTGCAGGCTCCTGAAGGCAGGCAGTTCCTTTTCATTTCATGGCTCTTTCTAAGAATTTCAGAAGTACTCACTCCTCTGTGCAAACAGTTACCAGCACAAAGCATAAGATGTGGGTGCAGGGGAAAAGGTGCTTCCCCAGGATGTTTGATTACTGGATATCTTAGTGCTCATCATTTACTGGACATCAGCGTCATCACTGATGCTGTGAAAACCAAGCCTTATAAAAGTATGGATCATTAGGGCTGTTCTGCTGAACCTTTATGAAGATGCTCCGGAGATTCACTGAGCCCATTATTTATCTTCTGATGCCTTAAAGGTCGATTGGTAGCAGATTGGCAGGTGCAAAAGTTGTTGCAGGAGCAATAGTGAACACATTCCACACTGAGACCCAGTACAACACAGACCATCAGGGGTCTTAAGGCACAGTGGTCACTCTGGCCTGGGTCTGAAAATCAAAATGCTCTAATCCATAAATTTAATTTTCCCATATGACACATAATTTTAACAGAGATATTTGCAGTGTGGGCACCCACACCCATTACAGAAAATATTAAGCATATTTTGAGCCAAGTCTCCCACACACACCCCCAAATCATTAACATTTCATTTACAATTCAAAGGCTGATTTCTTAAAACCTCTAGACTAGATCAAACCACTCCTCCAAAGCAAGAAAAATGTTAGTTAGACATCAGGACCCAAATATTTTATATTAATCTGTTTTCTAAGTTTTTAACTTTTCTTTCCAATGTACTCAGCCACTTGCTTAGTGGTTTATTTATCTTTTTTTTTTCCCTAAATTAATTCTTTCCTATCCCATAAAGGATTTGTTTAAAAACAGAAAAAGACATCCATCTGTCAGTATTCCTGTCATTACTTGAAAATGGTGCCACACCAGCAAAAACATCCATAGTAGCCCCTAGGAAAGGAAAGTAAATTTCATATTTACCTCTCACATAAGCTTTTTAGCTGCTGAACGGGAACTGGTAAGAAAAGAGCATCATTTCATCTTCACACGTATAGAAAAGACCACCTATTCTGATTGTAATTTAGTAAACAAGACTGATATTTTTTACAAAGAAAAAAGTAGTTTACAGTGGAAAAATACTGTAATTTAATAATCAGCACATATTGTAGAGCTCAGAATATTATAAACCTCACATGATTACAGGAAAAATGCCTTATAACAGTACCAAGTTGCCTGGTGCTGCTGATTCATGCTGGTTTTACAGTTGAGTCTTTCCAGCTTTTACTCAGAAAGTACTTTAACTAAAATGGTCTCCCTCAAACTCAGCAGAAATCAGGTCACAAAGACACTTCAAAGTCCAGGACACTTCAAGCAACTGGAGAAAACCAAGCTGAGAGCCCAGCTGTGCAAGAGCCAGTCATGGGATGGAGGTACATGGTGAAGACCCCAGCCTTTGCTCCAGGTGTGAGTCTGAGACTGCCCTGGTTCCACCTGGTTTCTGGTGCTCTTCATCTGTGAGGAAGATCAGACTGAGGTTTACCTGTCATGCAGGCCAATACCAGTGCTCCTATCTCTTTTCTGTTGTTAATATGTGAGCTCTACTTCTGTTCTTGTGAATTATTTGCAGCAGAATTATGATGATGCAGTTTCTCTTCTGTTTTAAAAGCTTTCCTTTCCCTCTCTTTTGTTTCTGTTATAGCACCTCTGTTTGTCCCATGTTCAGTAAGACTTGTCGGGGATGGGATTTCTCTGCAATTAGAAGGGCTGGTTGAGTAAGAGACTCAGTCCTGCAGTAAAGACAGACTGTAGAGCTCCTTATCCAAACAAAATGTGTTTGCTAAGATCTAAGAGACACATTCTCATGGCCCAGATCTGTATGAACTATTGTGCCTGTGATTTGAGGGTGCATTTTTGGTGAAGTTTCTGCTGAGGAATGAAGGAGATGTAGTCTTTTCCCCTCTCTCTGTTGTACCTCCTTCTATCAAAGTATTTCAAATTAACTCCTGAAGTTTTTCCATCGGGGTTGCAGAAATTGTATATTTTTCATCTCAATCTCCAGCCCATTTTTATTATTCCTCTGATAATGAGCAGAGGTTATGACCAACATTTTTCAATATCCAGGTATGTCCCTTCAGTTTTAAACATTGCAATGTAAGATTGGGGTCAGTGAAATGGGACACTGTAAATTCACAGTAAGGGAGTGTCCATTTAGCTATGAACTCTTTCAGAACCAACTAAGGGAAGCAGTTGCAGAAAGTCAACTGCACAGCCAAGGTCACAGTCAAAAAAAAAAAAACAGGAATTGAAAACTCAGTTCTGGGATCCCAAGATAAAATCATGACCAATTTTCAGTAATTTTGTGCTTTGTAAAACCACTCTGAGGTGATTTCAGCAATCTGTTCTCATTGGTGGTCTTCTGAAGCCTGGTGCTATGAAATCGCACAATTTTATTGCAAGTTATAAGGTTTTTTTATGTGTTCTCTTAGAAGCCCTCATCTTCTGAGAACGGTGATAATCTTTGATAATTTCAGCAGACATTTACAAAATAATAGTTTCTTGCTTCTGATGGAAATGAGATGCTCAAAAAGCTGAATTTTAAGGAATCGAACACTGAACTTGAAACAAGCATGTATTTATTCCAAAAGTTCCCATGGTCTAAGACAGGACTAGCCAGAGCAGTATTTCTCTCTGAATAGTATTACAGGGACAAGAGTACCTCAGGGGAAGATGTTAGCAGCATCCTTCATTCTCCACCCCTCAATAACACTGTAACATGGGATTTTTTCTGTTATCTTTCTTTTCTTTCTCTCATATCTCCTGTTTTCAATCCCATCTCTTTGTTCATTAGTCACTATTCCTTTTGACATGCTTTGAAAACCTGAATTTCCCAAACAAGGTGCTGTTCCTTCTCCTGGTGTGTTGATCAGAAGGCCAAAGGAAAGCAAAAGATAAACCATGTTTTCAGATATGTCCTGCTCTCCTTGACTTCAATAGGAGTTGTACATGCATTTGAAATGAAGTTGTCTTGTTTAAATAGAAAAAGCGTGCGTGGCTGTTTGTTTGCTAAGCAAAAAACCTGGAAGTGAGGAGCTGTCTGACTGCATGTCCTCTGCAACTGTAAGAGCAGATTTAAAAACTCGGGCCTGTCAAGTACCAGGTATTTCACCCACTGAAGGAAAGTTATCTCCTTCACACAAAAATGTTGTGTAGTGAAGAGAGTTTCAAAAAACCCACGTAGCTTTAGTTGCAATCTTGAGCATTCCTCCTTCTTAAGATGAATTACCCTGTGCTTTATAGTAAGAGGTAAATTATAGCCTCTCCCAGTGCTTGTTATAATGAAAAGCCACAAGTTTTTCAGAGTTCTTTCATCATCTGCATAGACATGTTACATCATAGCACTTTCTGTGGAACATATCATAATTTAATGTCTTAAGAAGGAAGAAACAGATATACAAGGCACATTTCAAATAGAATTTGAACTTGGATACACATATGTATTCAGAGCAACACAACCAACCTCTTTAGTTCATCCAGGAATATCTGATCTGTGTTAGCCTACAAAATTCTACTCTGTTCACTTTACACAAGCAGAGTGCAACATGAAAGTGATGCCATGATGATTTTTTGCCTTTTCATATACCCCTCTCATATACCCTTTCATATACCCTTTTATACAGCTTTGCATGTATCCTTAGTGCTTTTAGCCCACATACTTGTAACTCCCTAAGTCTGATAACTAGCTTAGACCCAAAGTTCTGTTAAGCCGAGACTAAACATCTTGGAAATCTCAAAGTTGGGTCAAAAAGCCCCAGACACCAAGGTCCTCTCCAGAACACATTCTGTAAACCAAAACAGGCCGATCCAAGGGGAAGGTTCCTCAAGATGAGGGCTTCTCTTGAGCCTCTCATTGAGGAATCTTTGATAGATATGCTAATTTGCAAGGTCAATAACTGTATATGCGAATTATCATGTGTGTGCATTTTTGGGGTGGGCATCTTGGTGTGCATCTTTTGGGTGTGCATTTTCGATGAGCATTCGGGGGTGCTTTCTACCTTGATGTGGTGCACCAGAAGATCCTTAAATAAATACAGAGGTAAAACTCTTTTTCCCCTCTAACTGTGTTTGGCTTTTAATTCTAAGCCCAGGGAAAGGCAGCAAAAGTAACTGGACGGTAATTGCTGACACCATGTCAGTGAAGACAGTGCTGCTTCTTAGTGCTGCTTTCAGTATCTTCTAAATAATTCAAACCATTAAATGTAAATCTTATAGTAAGTGAATCTGCATCACAAAGGCATTGTTAACCACTCCTTATGAATGAAAGCTTGAGGCTCTTACAAAGGCTACAACTGCAATTTCACAATGTTAATCATAATTATCATTTTTCTCTTCATTTAACTCAAATAACTGGCACAATTGGTTTTATCATTATATTATTTGAGAAAAACAGATACAAACTTTCCCAAAATAAATATTTTTAAATAATCCTCTTTTGAAAATGCTTCTTAATAATGTAATTATTCTGTGATTTCCTCCAGGTATCCAGTCCCCCAACAAATAAACACTATATAGCTGCTCAAGTCCACTTCTCAGCTTCTAAAATTAATAATTTTAAAAATCCATTATATCTCTAACCAAATTTTTTTTTTGCAACAACATTGCTTAGATTCTGAAAAAAGTGAAAGGCAAAATATTGCTTATTTTTTCTCCAGGTTAAACACCCCAACTCCCTCAATTGCTTCTCATAAGACTTGTGCTCCAAATCCTTCAGCAGCTTTGTTGTCCTTCTCTGGTTTGGAGTAATCAGCAGGCTGAAAGGCACTCCAGGGCTGGTCTTGCCACCATACTTGGTGGGGTTGTTTTATTTTTTTAAAAATACTGATCATTGGACCAGATAGCTGCTCAGATACTATCAACTCTGGAAGTATGGTTTTTTTTAAGTAGGCAATCCAGATATTTCCAATATTACATGACAGCTCAGTGGAATGTGCCTTAGATTACTATTTTTTATTTAGACAACTCATCTACACCAGTACTACAATAGTTACTTAAGTGTTGTCCTTGTATCTAGTATATTCGGGTGAATATACTTCTGATGAGGAAGTAAGTCAATGATGCCATTTTCACAGAAAATGCCCTACAACACTGGTATCTAGATAGTCACTGATGAATAAAAGTCACCACCTGTAAGCCACTGTGAATGCCAATCAAAGAGAATGAGAAGCATTTTGTCACAGGAAAGATTTCTCAGTGTAAGTTTCAGTGAACAATGTGGCATTTCAATTTATTCTATCAGCTTGTTAAAAAAAGAAAAAAAATGACATTGTCAAATCCAACTTGGCATCAAAATTAGAACTTTTTTAGTCAAGATTCTGAAAATGCTTGAAGGCTGAAGTAAACTTGCCCATAGAGATTTAATAAATGTATCTATTAAATATATATTTATTCTCCAAGGGAAATTTTAAATTACAATAGAAATCATTACTTAAAGGCATAAATATAAAAATGCCATATTTTCAAACAAAAAGTTTGGAAGGAACTTTGTTTCTTTCTCATTATGTTATTCTACATTTATGACATAACAGTAAAATGCAAACCTCTTAATGTGGGATTTCAAAAGTTAAATACCATTAATTTAAATTACTCTTCTTTCCTATTCTTGCTCCTCCTCTCCTAGATGGTATAATTAGGATTAGGCAAATGATGGACAAGTGCATGCTCTATAAATTCTCTATATTAGCTAGCTATGTGTCAGATACATGTAAGTAGATATCCCAGTTAGACCATAAAAAAATACAGACCATACAGGAAAATTCAGCAATAATAGTTACAAGTGAATCTAGCAGAGAGGGTTAACTTTTGCATTTTTTATTTCCATTAAGAGCGTTAGGACTAAGCTCAGGAAACTGAATCAGTCTGTACCTACTTTCACTGAAAGTTGCTCTAGACATTGTTGCAGTTTGAACTGAGGTTAAAATCAAGCACAGGAACTACTACTACCTATGTACAGGTAGCAAATCTTTTTACTTTTTTGGACATTGAAACATCAGTACATCCTTGGCAGCAAACATTTTCTGCTCCAAAAGGATGCTGCTCTATTGTGTACTCTGTTCTGGTTTGGAATACCAATAGGTGTCCTTTTTTCCTCATTGCTACTGCTTCTAAATACCTTGAATGTTTATTAAATATTCTATTATCTGAAACCTCTTTGCTTTCTATCTTTCTCCAAGGATAGACAGTCATGCACTGAAATGTTATCTGCTGATTATTTAGGTTTATTCCACCGTGTTACCTTAAGGTACTCTGTATTTTAAACGTAGAATGGAAGATCAAACACTGGTACCTGGTGGGGTACCGAAGTTTTGTTCCTTATTCCCATTCTAGATCTGCAAGCCCCAAAAATGCATTCTCAGGATGAGTGAGGCCTTTTTTTGGTAGCAGAAAAGGATGGGGTTTAGACAAAAATGAGCTTCTATTTTCCTTTTCTACCAGCAGAGGGAAAAATTTCCCCAACTGGTTTCTAAATATGCACAACCACTTCTCCTTAAATCCCGTCCATGGAAAGCTGGAAACATGAGCCCATTCTGTCCACACTTGCAACTGACCAAAAACCTCAGGACTTATCTCAATGCTAGAAGACAAAATATCTTATGCGAAGATGTGCAACGTGTCAGCTCAGATTCAGAATGACATTGGCATAGTTTCATACCTTTTGTGTGTCTGAGGTCTGGTCATGCCCGATCTCTGGACCGAAGCAAACACCGTGTGACTCCAGAGTGAACAGCCTTAGGAAGAGTGTGGCACTTGGATAATAATTCTCAAGTTTACGAGCTTTTGATTACCTTCGCTACTCAAATTATTTTTCTGTTCCTTTATGGGTCTCCTGATCTTGTGAAGCAAAAGCCTGAAATTGTCAACCTGTTCAAAATAATAGAATCTTTATCGGTCCATTATTTCCAACATCTGACTGGTAATGCAGAGCAATAACTATTAGGTAATAACGCCAGTTTCTGATTAGAAAAGCTAATATTGTACTAGCAATAAACTTTGTTCACACTGCAGAAAAGATACATCTGTCAAGAGGTTTGGGAAGGACTCCGCAGTACCCAAAATAAACAAGCCAAAGAAAACATTAGTGTTAACACAGGTAGCATAAAAATAAAACTCAAACAGAAACCAAAGAGAAAAATTCATGTTTCCAAGTTCTTCATAGCACATAGTCAGCTTCTACCACATTATTGTGTGCAGTGACCACCTCAGTGGGAATTAATGTGACTGTTTTGGGGAAAAGAGGATTTTAATCTGGAATAGGCATTCAGATTCAGTCCTGTCTTAGACCTTCAGCATGAGTTCACTGTTCCTTAATTTTGCTCTCCACTTCTGACTTCCCATGTTGAAGATATTTTCAGGTGAAAGGTGTCTGCAAAAGGAGCTTCAAGCTTGAAAGGTTTTCGAGATCCCTGAAATATCAAACTGTTGCCCCTGTCAAATAGGCTCCTGAGGAGTGAAGGCTTTTCATTTTTCATCCTAGATCTAGTAGGAATTATTCAATTTTATAACCAAGTTTCCTCTGGCTGCTACTGATGCTAGAAATAAAAGCAGTTTAAAATTCATGAGGGGCATCTGACTATTTTCCATTTGTAGCTGAGGACTGCATTTTGCTCTCCTCAGTCACGCTCAGAACACCATTGTGCAAAGAAATGCTGCTGAAATGAATCATTTACTCCAACTCTGGTCACAAATGAAAGCTAAACAACAGAAATTCATTGCACTGGCTCCGCCAGCCTGGTGCCTCTTCAGGATCAGAGGACAGAATGAGAAACACCAGGGAATTGTAACGGAGACAGGAGAACATTTGGTGCTGGAAAGTTAAGGGTAACAAAACAAACTCACAAACTCACAGGCAAGATGTTTCTGCAAAGGACTGGGTGTCCTTGAACACATCGTGTGGTGCTGAGAACATGAGGGTCCCCAGGACTGCAAAGGCTGTCAAAGCCTTGTTTTGAAAGGCCTGCAGCTATTGTCCAGCTCCAAAGGAATTTTTCTTTACTAAAATATCTTCTGGATGGATTTGCCAACCTGGAGGTGGTTTCTTTAGAAGAAATGCCTGCAGTTAAGTACCTAATAAAAGGATTCTCAGAATGTAGTCAGGCATAGCTCTAATCCTGATAAATCAGACTATTAAGGCAAAGATTTGTTCTGTGTAGCGGACCTGAGATTAAGAGTCTTGTAGAGTACTATTGAGCTGCTTAGGTGTCCTACAGCATCTGAATATCTTTCCCTCTCCATATGTATTTAAAAGCTCCCTCGACCTTTTTCCCCTCTGCTTTAAATTTTGAAGTGCTGTTTTTCCTTCATGCATGTCTCTCATTTTTGTTGAGCACTTCCAAGGACCTTGCCCTGATTTTTGTGAGTGTTTAGTGTTGGTAAGGATGACTTGAGATCTCTGGTTTCAAGGTTCTATTAGGCTTACTAGCAGCTAAAAAGCACAGGAAGCTTTTGAAATCCTGTTTGGGAAAAAACAAGGGTGAAGAGGGACTTTGGCCACCCTTAGGCTGCAGTTTTGAAAATACTGATAGTACTCAAGCAAACACACGAAGGGTACTCCAGAAAGTCAGACACTCAGATATTTCCTAGTACAGTTTTTTAAACTTTAGAAGATATTCCACCTAAAAGAAACTTCTTGCAAGAAAAAGGCTGAGGGAACAGCAGGGAAAAAAAAGCCAACAGGAAACTAAATTAATTAAAGTGGATTCAGAAAAAATAGCTCTATTGAATGCCTTCTCCCTGGAAAAAAATGACAAAAATGCTCAAGCTCAAATATAGACTCTCTTGAAACTGCTCAGATAAGTGATTGATTTATAATTTATTTTTAATGTGGAAAAGAGTTATAAAAAGAAATAACATATTTAAGGCCTGATCCCACACCTGCACCTTTCTGCAGAGTGAATGACTCAGAGTAAGTGTTTCAAATTCAAATGTTAGTTGAAAAGGTTTTGAAAGAGGTGGTAAAATAAATAGTAACAAATATGTGGGACCAGATGCTACACATGCAACAGCTCTAAAGGAAATAAAATGTAAAATATGTAGTATGTTGCCAATGTTTAAATCAGTCATAGTACCAGAGGAGTAAAAGGCAGAAAATGGGACTTCAGTTTCAGAAAGAAGGCTATGGGGATTCAAAGAGCTACATGCCAGTAAACTGGGCTGAGATACAGAGCAAATTACTTGACATTACACAAAGAATAAAGTTTATAGACATGTGAATAAATGCGATAAAATGAGCATGAGTCCAAATGACAGATGGATGCAGTGCTTCAGTAGCCAGTCATGAACAAGGACATGGATCATTGTGGTCCTGAACCTACAGTGGGGCATGTGAATTTCCCAAAACTTTTAACATGGTCAGCAAAAGCTCATCAGGAGAAGCAGCTGCCATGGAATACAAGAGCAGGTCCTACCGTGAATTAGTAACTGTGCAAGAGGTTAGAAGCAAAGGGTGGAGATAAGCAGGTAGTCCTCAGCAGACTCCCAAGGGGATTGGGCTGTTCAAAATACCCCTGGAAGATATGGAAAGGAAGTAGTAAGTAGCGAGGAGGTAAAGTTTTCCAACATGAAATTATTTCTTTGTGAGATGCTGCAGAAGGATCTCACAAGATTGTGTGACTGGCTACTAAAATAGGAGAAGAAATGTAATATTAATATAAGCAAATCAATGCAGTGAAAACAATAAACCTAAGAATACATAGAAATGGATAAGAGTTAAATTAGCTCCAAAATGGATCCTGAATTTACAGGGGGTAGGGCTATGAAAGTATCTTATAATTTCTTAAGCCTTTGCATCAAATCAGATGAGTATTAGTGATCATGAGGAAATTAATAGAGAAATTAATAGAGACATCATCACAATTATGTCTCTATTAAAGCGATAGGGTACCCTCACTTGCAAGAACATTAAGAGGAATTCTGGTCATCCCATCTCAATATGGATGTAACAGAATTAAAAGCAATTCAGAGAAGAAAGATGGTGATTAGGGACATAAAGCAGTATCCATATGGAAGTTACAAAACAAAATTAGGAGCCACTGTCCTAGGTAGAAGTGATTGTGAGAGAAATGCAATAAAGAGCTATAAAAGCATTAATGGAATAGGGTGCTGAACAGGGAAATAGCTATTCTCTATTTCTCATAAATTGGAGTGAGAAGACATCTAGTGAAACAATCGCACAGAATTAAAACAGATAATTAAACCACAGATGAAATTTGGACCTGGATTCAGAGAGAAAATGCAATAGAAAAGTTAAAGATCATCTATTAAATACAGTATGCTGATGAAAGGTTTTGGTCAGAATGCCCCTAAATGTGCAAAATATTCAGAGATTAAGTCATACAAGTGGAAGGATCTGTGTATATACCTCCATAGAGTATTTTCTTACACATCTTTACAGTGTTTTCTTACACATCTCTCACTGAATGTAAATAAAAGATGGAACTTCAGTTTGATACAGACATTTTGTTCTTACTGTGTCCCTCTTCAAGTGCTTTCATCTGCTTTCATCCGTAAACGCATTATAACTGAATCAATGCACATCTGGGGACTATGGAGTGGGTAACGAGGTAACCTTTTCAAAGGACACACCGTCCTTAAACTATTTAGCTGTGTTGGGAAGTGAATTCCTCTGTAAACAATGATATTGGATTTACGGGATATGGTGTTCACTCATTTGTAAGTAGGTTATACTCACATATTCACCATGTCCCTTACACACTGCTCCTGCCTGCATTAATCTCACATGTGCCCATTCCCTTCTGCATTATTCTACAAGGATTTCTATGGTAACCTTTACTGGAAGTCACCACCTCAAAAAAACCACTGTATTTTTTACAGAAAAGAGGTTTTCTCCTGGTCACGTAACTTATTTGCCCTACAATGGCACAGTGGGCATTTGCAGAGACAACAGCGAGCAGCAGGGATTAAAAGGTAAGTGGTGACTATGTCATCACTGCTGCCAAATGTGTTTGTCCATAGACAATCCTTGGTACACATCATGTAATTAAGGAGAGAGAATCTGGCCTAGAGTTACTCATCCTCTTTCCACTGTGCATTCACAGCCATGGAAAATGGACAAAACCTGTGTTTCTCTTAAGTGCTGTCCGAATCTCACAAGTGCTGTGGTGTCTCATCAAACAGTTCCCATCAGACTGAGCTGACAAAGTTAATGTGTTTTGTATCATCATCTGTTCCTTTATTAAAGACTCTGGTCTCCCTCAGCTTAGCTCAGCAGCTCCTCTTTACACATAATTTCCTTAAACAGAGAACAAAAAACTAGGTTGAAAGAATGCTAAGGCAAATTCATAACCATGGGGAGATTCACAGGCTACACCCTTTGCTAATGAAACATAGTAGGCACACCAGACAGCTGAGGTCTTCTTGCACCAGACATGCCCCTCGGAAGTACTTTGCTCTTTCAGGATTCTTGCAACAGCAAGAGTGCTCAGGCCCTCACACCTGCTAAGCACCTTCAAGGACTGGAATATGACTATGAATTTTATTGCCTTCATTACCCAGCATCCCCGACCTAACATAGTTTTAATTAATTTTACATGTGGTTTGTATTACCTTGGTTTTTTATTATTTAGGCACTTTTCAGTTACAGCTAGATAAATAATTGGACACATAATATTAATACAGAAAATTGTACAAAACATGATAACTATTCCTAATAAACCCAGCTGGCACAGAAATACTCATACAGCCTTTCCCTCCCGCAAATGCCTAAGGTACCACACATGCCAGTGAGAGGAACAAAAGTCTTCAGGAGTGCCATTGGTTATTTGTCGCAGCTGGAGACGAAGGAAGCACGCAGACTCAAGCCCAGCTCAGGACAGGACCCAGGGCCAAAAAGGCAAAAGGTCTGAAAGCCAAAAGGGGCCAAAGGCCCAAAAGGCCTGCCTTTCTTTATTCAGTCATTTTTATACCTTTTCAAAGACACCCATGGATTGGAAGATGAGGTTACCACCTCTCCAACCACACAGGACACTGACACAGTCTATCATATTTCCCGCCTTAGGGAAAGGAATGAAAACAATACAGGTCGGTTAGGAAAACAAAGCTATGTTTACAGAAAATGCATGAGAAACTCTATTACAGGAATGAAAACATTGAAAGACTGCAAAACTCAGGGCAACAGTTATTGATGTGGTAGGCTCTGTTTTGCAGGACTCCTGAAGCAGAGCATCATAAATTCGAAGAGAGTTTCTGTGGTCAGTACTAAAATTTGGAAACAAATACTAGCACAAGTCTATCTCTTTTATTAAAACAAAAGAATAAATTCCACTTGTAGGAAATGTTTATTTCCATGAACACTTTAAAATTTTTAATATGAAGTAAAAAATGAAACATAACTCTTCTCCCTAATGGAAAATAGTTTGCTACTTCACTCCCCATGCCCGTATTCTCCTTCATACACTCTAAACTTCTACCGAACCGTAGTCCTCTCTACCTGAGCAATACCCTAGGAAACAGACAGGTTTTGTGAAAAATCTTCTCTAAGACCCAATTTTGTTTCTGTCATGTTTAGGCATTGGGGATGCAGTTTCAAGGAAACCCAAGAAAATGCAGTTTACTCGTTCCTGACCGATCCTGATGGACACAACTGGGCAATTCACCTTCCATGATGACTATACCACTTCTGAGGTTGTATAGATATCACTTACAGACATGATAATAATAATTTACACCTCTAAAAGCGCATTCCGGTTTTCCATTCTTTATGATGACCAAATCCTGCAAGCCTCTTGCTTTGTTATGATCCTTGTGGTTTAGGTGTTCTTACCATGTGAGTCACAAGAGCTATGAGTTTCTTCTTCTCAGGAACATGTTCTAACAGTGACCTGAGAGCTGTTCGTGTCAAAAAAAGAACATTGGGAAAAAACTACTTAAATCAGCACATAGGCTACACACTCCTCCTTATAACCCTAATATCATGTCTTTTGGAAACACCCTCAGTAAGCTCATGCATCTACATTTCCACGAAATGTGAGCATGCCTTATTTATTCTCAATTATGTAGACATGATCATCTTCATGATTACCCTTTACAAACTCCAAATGTTTGCTGGACATTGGCTTATCCTGAGTCTTCTCATGGGCTTTTATACCACACAGAATACATGAATGTGGTTATTAATCCGAGTCAAACTGCAAATGGTATTATTCCTGAAATTCAATGTATTCAATAAACTCATATATTCACAAGTCAATAAAGGTTGACATAAGTACAGTTCAATATTATTCACTTTTGTTTGGATTTAGAGGAGAATCCTGAAGGATTCCTAGCACTACATATGATGGTCTTACAGCGATTCTGTTGCTGATATGTAGAAATAATATAGGAGTGCTGGCCAAAATTCAGAGGAGAAGAATTATTTAGACAAGCAAAGTGGCTGCAGGTTCCAAAGACAGACTATTTTAAAGCATCAAGTTATGAGGAAGCATTAAAAGGCAGAATCAACTTTAACAACTGAGAATCATTTTTATGATAGCCGTAGCTTGCTGTGAAACGTATTCTACACACTCAGTGAAATCATGATGGTTTTTGTGGTAGTTCTCAGTTATGCTAAGAATATCTTTACAATGAAAAGATAAGAAAAGGAAGTGATAAATAGACAGACAGTAGACCTGCTTTAGACATTTTCTGTGAAAAAGATGCGAATAATTTGCAATTTATATTCAAATTAAGATGTGAAGAGGAAATTTCTAAGATTAAGCTCAGTGAAAGGCAAAAGGCTTAGATATCTTCAGACAGTGTTTCAGAAGAGTGTGGTACTTTACTGCAAGGTTTGTGCAGCAAGCACACCACCCCTTTGGCCATTTTCCCTCGAAGCACTCTCAGATCTCAAGTGGGAACCATTCCCTGTAGAGGCTGCACAGGAAACCAAGAAATCTGGTTTCTCTTTCCGGGTTTAACTGTGGAGTGGTGATAAGCATTTTAGGTGTATATAGTTTCAGTTTCAGCCTGAGATGTTCGATGTATCTGCTCGTCTGCCACACAGTCTCAGCAACAGCTAAAGGCCTTGAGTGCCTTCACAGCTTCCCAGCATCCAAGGCTGTACTTATGGCATGGTCAGGAACATATACACTGCAGATATATATTACAGCTTATGGATCCCTTATGCATTTGGGGCTCAACTTCTCTCTCTCTTATCTCTCCAAGCAGTTTGTGCAGATGAGCAATTCCACTGAATTCAGCACAAATTATTTATCTGTTCATTCTTCAACCTGGACCCAGGCTTGTAGGTAGCTCTAAATTTATAAGGGTGTATTTATTCAATTTGATTTAATTCCCAGAGAAATAATATTTGATTGAGGGAGTGAAATGCATGCTATTTTCTTTGCTGAAATGATGGCAGTGAAAACAAACAAAAAAAAAAAAAATGGGGAGGGATAGTCATTTTTTTAAACCATTTTTTTAATAGAATGTTCAGTATAATGAAAATATTTTCAATTTACAATTTACACTGAAACAAATACAAAGAAGATTAAAATTACCTTTCTATTTTTCAATGATAAAACAGCTGATCTGGCCTGCAAAGTTCAAGTTGGAAAGCTACCTATGATGAGTCTTATGATAGCAACATTAACATGGCAAAATCTTCCTTTTCTGTAAGTCCAGTAACAGCTCATTATGATTTTTGTGCTGACTAATATATAGGAACCTAGGAATCTGTGCAAGACTTGGTAGTGTTTTACTTATATGACAGAAAAATGTCCATGAGCATGTGCTTTTTTGTTAAGCATTTTCTCTCAAGGGCCAAAGCCAATTTTATGGTTTATCATTTTTTTCCCGCAATATCACCTGCACAAACTTGTTGGTCAGATTGCTTCCATTTCTTTCACCTCCTCAGAGGTTTGTATTTCTCCACACTGGTAGCATAAGAACCTCCTATTTTCCACCTCCGGCAGCCCTGGTGCTCTGTATAGTTTATCCTGTTTATGATTGATTTCCCACTGATAAATCCCACACGACCCAGGGAGCTGCCAGGCGTGCTACATTGTGGATGTCCAGCGAACCTCAGCTGCTCTGGCAGCCTCAAGAAGGCTGCAGACCAGAGAAGTCTTTTCCCAGACGAACAAAAAAAAGAACAAACCCACACTTTCCCATTTCTCTTTTCTGAACTTGGTTAGTGTTGCAGCTCTTTTTTTCCCCCAAAAAAACCACTCAAAAAAACCTTTCCAAGTGCAATTAATCCTGCCCACTTGGATTCAGAAGCTGACAAAAAAAACACAGATTCAAACAGGAAAGAGAAATTTAAGGTTATTATTGGAGAGGTTAACAAGTTCCCTGGTGGAAAAAAGAGGCTTGAAAATTAACTCATTTGCTTGTTCTTCCTGTTTTTTCTAGACAACCTGACCAGCTTATTTAATAATTTTCTCCCTTAGTTCTCACTTGTGTTACAGGGACAGCTGTACCGTCTTTTGCCCACTGCTTCTCTCCTAGAGAAAATATATGAAAAGAATTACAAGAGTTGTAGTGTTGTAAAATAGGAATTTATCACTAGTTTTAACCAGGTTATAAGAAATATCAATCTTTTTTTGCAAGGAAATTTTCTTACAAGTATAACATTATGCAAGCAAGGGATTTTCCAAAAAATCTCTATTTCACACAAAAAAAAATAAACTTTCAAAATTAAAATTTAATATACTGTAAAATTTTATAGAATTTTTTATTAAATAGAAGTAAAACTCCTCTTTATCTTAAAAAAAATACTTTAGTTGGAAAATTATGTTTTCACAAAGACAGGACCACAGAGAAGGGAAAAGTTCTGTCATCCCTATAGAAGTTATTAATACTGTTAGAGAGATGGCTAAATTAGTAAGTCATAGGAAGACTGAGAAGGGTGATATTACTTACATCGGAAAAATTATTAGCAAAATCAAACTCAGTCAATATTCAGTTGTTAATATGGAATGAAATTATGAAGATGCAGAAAGTTAAGTACAAGCTTAACTGCTTTGCTAAACACTGATTTGAGTTCAAAATCAAATGACAGCAAATATTTTTCTTAATATTTTGTGCATAGGATGAGAGAAACTTGAAGGTATCTGGGAGGTAGATTAGTATTTGAAATAACAGTCTATTAAAATGGAAATTAAATAAATGCTACTTCCTGGAAAATAAATGAGTTTTTACTGACTGTCAGCAGATCTGGATTCCACCTTCAGCCTCTCTGAGCCCTTGTCAGCTGGATTCCAGCCCAGATGAAGTGGGCAGGAGAGCACAGGAACCTAATGAGAATAATTGGGAATTAGTTTAGCACACTCATACAGCTGAATTATCCAAAGATCAGTCGCTTGTTTGGAGCAGACTACCCAGGGATTTATTCAGCAGAGGAGTGTGTAGGCAGAATTCCAGCATTTTAACCAAACAGGTATTTGCCATGGATTTAATAGAAAATAATTTGAATTACATTAGAATTCTCCTCAGAAAATCCTCAAAGTCCAGCTTCTTCCTTGGAAATCTCTCAGATCCTAGCCTGTGTGAGAAAACAAGGGACCCGCCTTAGTGTGTGAATCACAGCCTCTCTGTCCCTTTCATCTTTGCATTTGAATATCCCCTGCTCCTGCTCAGCAAAGCTTTGAGTGCAGCTCTGTAGAGACTGAAAAATGGCAATTTCTCAGTCCTGAAAGTTCAAAGTAAGGTGGGACATGCGTGCTGGGCACTGGGGTCTGGGCAGGTTTGTGAGGGGGACCCCCCTTCAGCTGGGTCTGGGAAAAGGAAGATGCGGACACAGCCTTAGAGGGCTGTCAAGGAGTAGCACATTGGTCACACTGGCACTCAGAGGGCTCAGACTCTGCCACACCAGCAGCATCAAGGAGTCCCAGAAAGAACTGGCTCTCCTTCCCTCTCCAGGAGGCTGCAGTGCTGTCTGGACCGGCACTAGACAAAAGGGCATCTTACCAAGTACTGCAGGATGAGGTTATGAGAAAGCACTTGACATCCCTCAGTTCCCATCAGCCCGGTCCATTCAAACACCATCCCAAACACGGTTGTACATTTGTGTTGTGCAATTCTTTAACCCCAGCCAGAAACTGAGTACCACACAGCTGCTCACTGCCGCCACTCGGTGGGATGGGGGGGGAAACAGGAAAAAAGTTAAAACACATGGTTTGAGATAAGAACAGTTCAATAACCAAAATAAAATATAACAATAATAATAATAATAGTAATAATAATAATAGTAGCAGTGAAAAGCAGAGAGGGATAGGAATTTAACCCAAGAAAGACAAGTGATGCACAGTACAATCATTCACCGGTTGCTGACTGATGCCCAGGTCATTCCCGAGCAGCAATCGGCCCCTCCCAGCCATTCCCTCCCAGTTTTTCCACTGAGCACGACATCCTAAGGCACGGAATATTCCTTTTGCCGGTTCAGTTCAGCTGTGCTGGCCACGGTCCTCCCAGCTTCTCGTGCACCTGCTCACTGGCAGAGCAGGGGAAACTAAAAAGTTATTGACTTGGTGTAAACACTACTGAGCAATAACTAAAGCATCAGTGAGTGTATTGACAACATTATTCTCCTGCGAAATCCAAAACACAGCACTGTACCAGCTACTAGGAAGAAAATTAACTCTACCTCAGCCAAAAGCAGAAAAACGTGGCAGAAGAAAGCATAGTGAAGACACAGGGCAGTCCTGGCAAATAGAGTACAGTGCATGTCCCTGCTACTTCTTTATAGTTTGACTTGATTATTTATGTGTGCCCAAGATCTCATGCGTAAGCTCCTGTGTCTGAGGCAAGAATGGTTGATTTAGCCCTTGGTGCAGGTGCAGTCCTCAATTCAGGTGCACTTCCTTGCCTCAGACCAGAGTCCTGCTAAACGGGAGTGACTATGAAGGGAACCATAGCTTTCCAAAAGCCTTCAAGGGTATATGCTTCCCTTAGACAAACGTCTCTAATAACTGGAACTGTTTTTGGTAACTAACATAAACTGGTTTTCTCTAAATATTGTATCTTCCAGCATGATTAATATGTCTAAGTAGTAAAACAAAGGCTCTTCTAAGTTACCAAAACACAGAATAAGCACAGCGCAAACCTCTTTGCATTACAAAATTGCAATTCTTGGTGTTCATTAAGGAAAATAGTTTCCTGTCAGCTTTGAGCTAACCTAATGCAGTGGGAAAGTGGATCAGAAAGCAGGCTTCTGCCTGCTGTAAACTGGTGAGCTTTACCCTCAACAGCATGGAAATCCCAGAAAGCTGAATAATGATGAAATTTTAAAAGAAAAAGAAAAAGCACTGAGTGCAATATACTATTATTATTACTTTTCCTGAAAAATATGACAGAAGATTTATTGTCCAGATGGTAAAGTGCAATCATGAGACTTGGGAGACAGGCATTTATTTTTGCACAATACCACAGGCTTCTTGGGTGATCTTAGGAAAACCGTTCTATGAATAACGCTTTACAAATTATTTAACTACTGGATAATATCTACATTCTCCAGACAGCTAATTTCAGTATTCTAAAATTTCACTGTCAGCGCCAAAGGTGCCTGCCTTTCTCCACTGATTTATAACAAAATTCTGGCTTTCAGCTTTTGAATGGCATCTGAGGTGGATTCCTATGGTAACAGAAGATGCTGTAAAAATTCCCCTTAGGGGTAAAAATGCATAAGAGAACTTGGGTTGCTAGGTCATCTGTCTCTAAAACTAAGTAATCATAACATACAGCCTACACAAAAGGATAAAGAGTTAGTAATGTAAGAAAATTACTTTGAAGTTTTAATTTTACAGAAATGCAGGTAAGGGATGTTTCATTTTCCACTGATGCACAATGTCACAGGCAAGCTGTCCTCTACCCAAAGTCTGACTAGGTGGTGCCAGCACGTCTTTTTGAAATCCTCCTCTGAAATTGAAATAATAAAATAATTTAAAAGTACTAACAAGGATGAACACAAGATTAATATAATTAAAATCAAACTGGCATTAATGAGCTTTATCCAAAGCAGATCTGAACTTTAAAAGAAAAATATGACTTTGGGTGGGTACCATCTAATAGAAATAGATTCCTGGTTGAGAAGAGGAATGAGGGCAGAGCCAACAGAAAGCAATAAGCCATTCTTTCACCCTTGTGTGTACTCGTGGAATTAATTTCTTAATCTTTTTCAAAGTGCTCATGTTGCTTATCATATAAATTGATCATATAACACCATCATAGGGCCTGCCCTAAAAGGTCCTTCCTGAAATTCATCCAGTGATTGGGATGAAGGAAATCTTGAGCTAATACTGGTGGTTCTCTTGTCTTTGTCTCATACCATCCTTGGCAAAAAAAAAAAAGAGAACAATCTTTGATTCTAATATCTAATTATCTAATCACTGATAATCACTACCTTAAACAGATATATTGCTGTAATCATAGTCAGAAAACCAATTTCACTCACGAGGAGAATTATGGAAAGTTGAAGAAAGCTTTGCTATTTGATAACTACTGCCAAAAATAATCTAGTGAAAGTAGTGAGTTTAAAGAGTCAGCTATATTTTCTGTCACCTTGAATCCAATAAAAAGTTAAACCACTCCCTGTGACATGGACTTCTCTTTGTTCTTTGCCTTTGGATACATTCACACAACAGAGCTATGAACCATGACTCAGATTTCTAAGCACTATACACAAAGAGCTGTTATCTGATTAGAAAGTAAAGACTAAGCTCATGTCCTTAACATGGATATGATTTTGTTCAGTTTTCACAATATAGTCACAACCTGAAGGAAAGAGAAAAGCATACCTGGCAGAAAAGCCATGATGACCCCTTTACCTTGAAAATATCATTTGAATTCTAAGAGCACAAAAGAAGAGAAATTAGGCCTGGTTTTTATCTTTACCTGAGCTTGATTAGGTTATAGAAAGTTCAGGTAAAACTTATGCCTCACAGCTACAATCATCACAGCAGTAGAGAAGCTGACAGAACAGAAAGAAATGAATAGAAATTAAAACTTTTTAACCAATATTCCAGCTGCCTGATTGCAAAGAAAAAGTTCAAAATAAAAACTCTCTAGAAGTAAATTGACACATTCTGTTCTGATTAGCATCCAAATTAGTAAATCAGCACCACAGACAATGAAAACTTTACATGAGATCACTCCCCTGACTTAAGATGTTTTCAGAGGGAAACTTTAATTTAAAAACCATTATGAATATGCATTTAAACATTTATTATTTTCATGCATGCAACTTCATAAACAGGTCCAAAACCAAGCAGCACAAAAACTTTAGTCCATTTTTAGTATTTCCCTTGTACCTTCAAGTCTGAATTCAGGTTTTCCAGATTTCCCAGTAGCTTGTTGAGCTGAAGGGCATATCATTAGAGCATTTCATGGCCTATGCAGAACCTGTTAATCTACACAAGCCACTAGGACTATTTATGCTTTTAGGGAGGCCACAATTGCCCACTGCTTAGATTAGATCAACTAGTTGAAAATTCAGCATAAACAAAGCACAAAAGAGAAAAAGACTGACAGCTCTAGTAAGCTGTCAGCTTCATGAAAGAGGCAGTGTACTCTTGGCTTAGAAAATCACAGAGAGAGGGACATCACTGGTTTAGATAGCAAGACAAGTTTTCCCAACAGCCCTCTAAAAAGGCTTTACATTTTACATCTGCTTTTGATGTCTCAGAATCTGATGTCTTTCCTGACTATAAATACACTTGCACTATAAATACACTTATCATCTCTTGTAAAATGTTTTGAAATCTTCTGATGAAAAGCACTAAATATGCAGCCTTCTATTTATGGAGAAGTGTAAGGTAAGATAATGTTCTCTGCACTAAGATTTCATGGTTCTGCAGAGAGGGTTGGTCTCCCATCAAAGAGCTATTTACACATTAGAAAAGATCTGTCAATCCCACCACTGCTGATCAAGGAAAACTAGTAAATGAGCTAGTAGCAATCGCAGTTGGGGAAAGGAAATACAACAACAAAACTGCAACAAAGCAATGACATTGATACCAAGCTGGAGCATTAGTCCTTACCTTCTGAGAAATTCAACATGCCAAATTGTCTTCACACTATTCTTGATTTAGCTAACCCAAATGTAGACAGAAGTGACACCAGATGAGTCAGGCACACCATCTGGACTCAAATTCTGAATTTGGAAGTGACAAACTCACAAAAGTTTGCTTGACTGTTTCATTTCAACGGTTAAAGCAAAAGCCAAATTTCCTTTTTAGCTTTCAGACAACTTGTAGTTGAACATATCCA
This sequence comes from Eulacestoma nigropectus, assembly GCA_013397775.1. Taxonomy (NCBI): domain Eukaryota; kingdom Metazoa; phylum Chordata; class Aves; order Passeriformes; genus Eulacestoma; species Eulacestoma nigropectus. The sequence continues at coordinate 3,166,150 of VZTE01004350.1, read as the reverse complement.
AAGGTTAAGGGGGTTGCTGAAGGTGTGTGCTGCTGAGATAAGGAAGAAATTATCTAAGAACTCAAATTTTAACCTACATTAAGGCAGTGAAAAAGGCTGGCAGAGACATGTGGGAAGGTCTGCTGTGGAAACTGTGCAGCGGTTGCTTGCTTCCATCCACTGAAATCCATAGGCTTAGGTTTGGCCAAGTAACGGTGCATTCATTGCTAGCCACTGAAATCTTGGAGAGCTGTTACTCTCAGATTATGATTGCTCAGAAGGTGTCAACACACTGAACAAGACAGGCCTCGTTTGTTGCAGTTCTTTTACCCCATAAATGCATCTCTATGTTTATGAAAGGAAAGACTATCTACACAAATGTAAATTACAAATCCTAAGTGCCATTAAGCATTGCACTCATCATTGCATGCTAATTGATGAATAAATGGGTGCAGAAGAGATGTATCTAATTGGAATGTACCATTTTCAAAGGAAGTTACCTGATCTCCACACTCCATTTAATGTATTATTCCAATAATGTAATTCTTAATGTGAAATCAGAAAATTTCTATCCAGGGAATGGGTGGGAGGATGATAAATATGATTATGGTCAAGGTAAAATGAAGTGATTAATGATCTGAGACTTAAAAAAATGAAATTGTAGCCAAAAGTAGTATGCTGTACCATCCAATAAACAAAAGATTGCAGTTTAAGTATCTGAATAATTACTGTGTTTGGAAGAAGAATGCACAATGTTTGATAATCCTTTCTGAATACTTGTAGTGTTTCTTCCAGGATTTGTGCCTGGGATTTGGCTAGTCTGAAGGTTGCTATGGAAAACACTCAGCTTACACAGCACACAGTGTAGGGGACAGATACAAACTAAAGTGGAGACCCTTGTCTGTAAAACTCTTTATGGTTTTTTTCATATATATCAATTGTTGATGCTATTAAGGCAAGAAGAGAAAAAGAGACCACGTAACTAAGCCACAACAGCCTACTGATTTCAGAGGAATTGCAAAATCAGAATTTGACTTGAGGATATTTACATGAGGTTTCAATAATAACTAAGTTAATAAATATGCTTTCCTTCCACCTTGATGTGCCTGCCCTCCCCTTGGGAAAATGGTATTCTGTCAAGATTTTCTTTTTCACTGACAGAAAGACAATCAGAGAGATGTCAAAACAGTCCTACTCTCATCTTTATTACTGTTTATTAGTGATGACAGGTAGATCCTTAGACACAAGCTTTTTGATGCTAGACCTTATAGAAAACAGCAACAAAAATCTTTAAGTTAGCAGAGGGGTGGAGACACCGGTCAAGGAAATGGTAGGATGCTCTCAGCTCAGTCGGGCACAATGATGAGTATGACACGGTCGTGTCTGCCACATGGGCTGCCTGTAAGAGCTTCAGATATCACAAGATAACATTTATGGAGGTTTTCAAAGTAACAATATTCTGACTGAGGGGCTCGAGGGAGACCATCGCCTGGAAAGAGCTGTCCCTGACTGACACCACAGTGAGCAAAAAGCAAGTCTGCCACAACTCCTATAGACAAAGTCTCTTCACATGACTTGGCTTGGGCTTATGAATAAAGTTTATTCAGTATTTTATTATTTTTCTGAGATGGTTTTGGACAACTTGGAAAGCAGTTGTACATTTTCTGGACAAACCTCTTCTCTGTTTTTTTAAGCTGCCATCATTGACTTTAATCATCTCTAGTGTGTGTTTGCTTCCCACTGCACAGTCTTATGAGAATATGATAGTTTCACTGGCACTGTGGACAGAATAGATCCACAAGAATACCCTCTCCACTAATTCTACTTGTCTAATCTACCTGATTTAATACATTTTAAAAATTTCTTTTGTAAGCCTCCTCATGGAATGAATTCTAGCTAAGGAAAGTGGCTAAAAATTATTCAAGTTTCTTGCAATTGCAGTAATTCTTTCCAGTGCCTTCTTGCTCAGACAAATGGATGTGGCACCACATACCATAGGAGGAAAAAAAATAAAAGATATTAGAGACATCTCTTAAAAATAGCAGCAGAAGGTGATCTATAACACAACTTTTAATGAGATACTAGAAATGCAAGAAACTATACTGTTTTAATGACACATAAGTGGCCAAAGCAAGTCATAAAGATAAAAACTGCAAAAGGAAAGGATAACTCCATGATCAATGGAACTATTGGAAGGAGATTTCCCCTGCACTGATGTCCTGTGTCACTGACTACTGCAACCAGCTGCGCCTGTTAAATCCTCAGCACTTCCAAAGTCATCTCCTGAGCCATCTCACTGAGCTGTCTTCACAGCTTCTCCTGAACACCTCTGTTTCTGTCTACACACGCGAGCCCGTTCAATAAGTCATTTACACGGTGGACACAGCTTTCTTTTGCGGGGGTGAAGCTCCACGTGCTAAGACTATTTCTGAGTCGTTTGATGTGTGCAGGTGAGTTAACAAGCAGGCATGGTATGATGAACTTGCACCGCAACCATTCCTTCAGTCGGAGGAAGGACGCAAGGCTCTCTCTGTCCACAATCAATTTTCACCAGTTGCACAGCGTTCAACATCTTCATAATAATGCTGAGAAAACCTGATGTAAGCCATGTCTGAAATATATGCATCCATTCTTATGTTTTCACATTACCCAGCTGGGCTCCATCATGCCTCTGGTGACTTGGGAAGTCAAATGCCATCACTCCAAATGTCCCCCCCTTCTTTCTTCTTCCCTCATCTTTATGTGCTGAGCATGACACCATTGGGAATGGGATATCCCTCTGGCCAGCTGAGATCAGCTGTCCTGGCTCTGTCTCCACCCAACTTCTTGTGCACCCCCAGCTTTATTGCTGGTGGGGTGGGGTGGGGAGCAGAAAAGGCCTTGACTCTGTGCAAGTGCTGCTCAGCAATAATGGAAACATCCCTAGATTATCAACACCGTTCCGAGCACAAATGCAAAACACAGCTCCATAGTAGCTGCTATGAAGAAAATTATCTCTGCCCCAGCCAAAAGCAGCACAGAATGCCAGACAATGCTGTTATAGTCTATTACTAATTTACAGAGAACACAGACTTTCCAGATGCTTCACTGTGTTATCTTATCCTGTCTGCAAAGAGTAGTAAGTAGAGTCCTCTTTTTTTTTTTTTTAGGAAAATATTATTTTTTAATTAATTTTATAAACAAAATCCTTCGCAGATATAAATATTTCACCTATCACTCTCCTCTTTTCTCCTTTGTCTGTAAGAAACTCCTGTTGCTTATTTTTCGTGAAAGACTTGTCAAGATGAGAAGCCATCACAGAAATATTTCTGACAATTGCCTTATTCATAATCTAATTGCACTGTCAGGCAAGAAACTCCAAAAGTCCCTCGATGTGCCATGACAGTTTTTACACGGATCTTGAAAATACGCGCCAAGCAACTTTCACAGCCTTGAAGTTTCTGTCAAGAGAATAGAGAGAGGAAAGAGAAAAATGGAGACTTCAACCACATGAAATACAACTCAACAATTTTTCTTCCTCCATGCTGAAATGCTGGCATAAAACTTGTGTGAAAGACACACAGGGACATGTATTTTCTCTTCTAAGAATTTTTTCTTTCAAGAGCTTAACTAAGATCATCCTGGGTTAAAGGTGTACAGTGAAGTGAAGCCTTTTTAATTATTCCCATCACAGGGGAAAAAAGACGATTTATTCTGCTTCAGAGGAAAGGCCCACCAGTGTCATTTTCCCAGTAGCACCTACCAGTGGATGTATAAAGAGGAGGAGGAGTACACACACAGAGCAAGAACAGGTCTCATTTCTACAGACATGGGTTTCTCTTCCAACCATCCTGGAGAGGATGGGCAGCAACACAAGTATTTGTCTTGGTAAGAAAGTCAAGTCAACTGGTCTCCTTGCTCCATAAAAGGTTTGCTGATGGGCAGGGTGGAGGTCTTGGACTTTACCCTAAGCAGTGATACATGAGGAAGCTTATTTTCCACAGACCCTTATGTTCCTACCTGACTGTCAGTCAAATAAACTTCTATCATCTACAGATGTGTTGCATTTAAGTTTCCCTTCTAAGTGATTGTCTTTTTTCCCTCAATGGAACACTGATGCATAATAAAAAACAGAGAAAAAAGTTACATATAAAATGGCTCCATGATTTGGGGGCTATGTATTGTTTATGCCTTAAACATCTGACCTGAAATTTTCTCCTCATTGTTTAATATTTTAGGTCTTAATAGAGAACCAAAAAGATACTGATAAAAAAGAGTATGGGGATGAATGAAATCACTCTGCTTTTGCCCATCTCCCTTCAATTTACTTCCATATTTTAACATATTATGCAAGCTTATATAGATTTTCAAAACCACAAGGAAAGGAAGTGCAAATAGAAATACTTACTTACTGTGTTCATGCTAGAAGTCTTCTGAAGACCTTTTGAAAGGTCTTTGTGGGTTTGAGGCACTTAAGATAAAGAAACAATACCATCTGGAGTAGACAACAAAACAGGCATTGAATATACCGTTTTATGAGATTGAATAGTAGAATCAACAGATTCTCAGTTATGTCACATTAACAACAGAGCAGGTGGATTTACATGACCCTTTGATTGCTATGTTAGACTTCACCATGTTCAAGATAAAAGAGCTTAAGGCTGCCTTCTCCAAGGCAGAAGAATGCAACCTCTCAGTGGTGCTAATCACTTAGGATGGAATTTGTAGGAAAATTACAAAAATCCACTGGTTTAACATTTTTGTCAGGAGAAATCTCAAAATGCAATTCCGACTCCACTGCAGATATGTGTCTGAACAAGTAGAATTAATTTTTCCCTGGAAGGGAAGGGTTATCTCTCCACTCTCAGCTACACAGGGAGTGAACAGAAAGCTTAGGCTAGATATTGGAATTAGGAGAAATGACTCCATCAAGACATCTTTTTCTACACAAACCCTCTTCCTGCTACTGCAAATGGAAACTTCTCACAGCCTTGCTAACAGATGCCCATGCCTTCCTTCCAGGAATACTTCCTTTGCTGGTATTTATGCTGCATAGAAAAGCAGTGCAGTGGTTCAGAAGGCTTTGGAAGTGAAGAGGAGCAGCAGGATGTTATTGAATATGCCTCACAAATTACTTGTGGTTTAAATGATTTAAGGATACAGGGTTGTTATTTCATTGGATGGATAGATTTGGTCAAATGCCTTAACAGCACTCACGAACATTAATATCAATTCCGAGTGGCTATTCAATTCCATGCTCATAGTCCTTGTTATTCAAGTTGCTGTGTGACTGTCAGAAGAAAACAGATTGCTGTTCATTTTAATCAGTCAGATCACAGTTTTATTGAACGTGCCTGTTTGATGTGATTGCATCTTGCGCAACTGAGCGAAATGAGACAAAAAGAGCAATTTTATATCACGTAGATAATAACAGATGCGCCCCTCAGAATTCATTATAGAAATCTGTTTTGCAGCCGTATGTTCCACTTCATCTGAAATCCTTTTGTTCTCATCAGCCTCTTCCTGTGTGAAACAACGACTCTGCATTTTGCAAGCATCCACTAAAGGAATCTGATATTACCTTGTCCATATCCTTGGATCTCCTGCTAAATATTGAAAACTAAGGAGTCTAGTTTTTCATAACCTACTAAAATAGCCTCCATACAGTCACCTGATTGTAAGCACCAGGCATATTTATCCCCTCTATTACTATTTACCTTTTAAATATCGCTCGCTAATAAATGAAAATAGAGACCTTTAGTAGCAAATAGTTTTAAATTTTTTTTTCCTTGGTTTTTCTTTCTGCCTCAGCCTAACCCTTCAGGGCTAGCACAGCTCTATGAAATCTCACACAGCCTTGGTGTCATTTTAGTTTAAATTTTGTTCAAATCTGTAGCCATCCAACTTGCTTTAGGACTTACATGCATGTGTATGAATCAAAATTACAGGTATCATATGCTGCTTCTTTTCTTCATAACCTTTCTTAAACATCTACATGACTACACTGAGTAATATATATTTTAATGGCTTGATTCTTAGCTGATGTATATTCAAGTGGCTCCACAGATTTTAGTGGACTTCTGCCAAATTACATTACTGCAATGGTTTGGCTGAAATCCTATCACCTTTGACATCATTGGCAAAATTCCCATTGTCTTCAGCAAAGAAATTACTTCAATGTATATGCTTGGCATATAGAGACTCTCCTCAGTGCAAAGTCATGCAGTCAGGCATGATGATGTCTCAGTTAGAGGCATCACATTCATCCTGTGAAGTCTGCTAGAGGTCAACAATAAAACATGATTTTCATGAGTAGACAACAGAAGGAATAAAAAAAGGCTGGAGAAACATGAATTAACTGTTGCAAAAATTGTTCAAATATATTTCAATGTAAATCTGACAGTGACTCAGAGAATCTCCTTACTTTTCTTTGTCTTTCTTATAAAGTCATTGGCTTCCTTAAACACCTCTCTTTCTCTAATCAGAAATCATCATTTTCTCTGGGTAAAGCCTGCAGGTGTATACATATCATAAAATTAGTAGATTAAGCACTAGGACCCCGACATATCCCTGCACCCACTCCTCACAGCCCACACGTGTGGTACCCTCTCATGTTAGAGGGCACTTGATAAGTCACTCATCCTTCCTTCATGTACTCTGAGGCACTCCACCTGTTCTTCCAGGGCCTATTTTTTTCCCCATATCCATGTATCTACCCACTGAGTTATATTTCCCATCTCTCTGTGTCTCCCTCTATGACTTTTGCATGAGGTTTCCATACCCATAAGTCTAGATCTCAACAGTGACTAATAATCATCATCACCTATTCATGCTGCAGTGTGAATTCTTGCTAGACCTCTCTGTACAAGTCCTTTCCCTCTCTCTAAATCCTTTCTCTTTTTCTACTTCACTCTAAGTCCACATCCAACTCATAGTACATTAGAGGCTTGGTTCTTCAGCCTGCGTTCCTATAGGACATCTAATAATCTTGTAGCATAGACTAGTGGTGAAGGCAACTAGATAATTAAATCCTCTTCTGTTCTTTATTCAGCCCTACTAAATATCTAATGTATAACCTCGGACCTTCAAAATCTGCCACATCTGTTTACATCTATTTGGACTAAATTTATTAAGGTGATGTTGTAGCATAGGTTTAAATAGTATCTTGCACAATCAGATGCTGATCTGCAAATAATTTTGAAATCAGAGAAGCATTTTCATTCAATTAAGAAAAAAAAGCTCTGGGTTTCTTTTTATTAGCTTGTTTTAGTTTGACTTGGCATTTTATTGTTGTTTGGGTTTTTTTACTGTTTCATAGAAATACTCAGATCACCTTTTTCCCTTTGTTTGAAATCTCCTTTCCTCAGTCTGAATAGCAAATCAAACAGTCAGTCATTCAGACAAGACTAGCTAGTTCTTTTAAACTCAACTGAAATACCAACAATAATAATAATTGATTTCAGCAGAGGACATCACATGCTTAAGCTATTGCCTTGTTGGACTAGAGGTATGCTAAATGATAAGGGGACTGTCTTTCTCATGTCTGTTTGAAGAGAGCAAGGGGATTTCTATTTTTTGCCAACCTGGAGGAGCCTGATAACAAGATTTTTTTTAATCTGAAAGCTAGGCTTTTATCAAGTGCAACTTTTGTGTCTTGAGAGACAGATGTTGAGGTTCTGAAGCATCAAAAATCCTTCCAGTGAAAACCAGGCGTAAATTACACTTGCGTTAACAGTAAAGGGATGGATGCAAAATCCATATCAAAATATTATGAATTATATTGCAGGCCTAATGTTGCTTTGTGTGTGACATTAACGCCATTGAAAACACATTGACATAAAAGCCTAATATAAACATTACCAGCTAAGCCTGAAATAAAGGCAGGAAGGTTATCATTGACAGTATGGATATAAACATATCAGTCTTATAATAGTATTATAAATAAAAAGGTTGTTAATTTACCAATGACCATATATATATATTTAAGTAATGTCAGTGCTCACACATTGCCATCCTTTGTTTCAGCATTTATGTGGGACCTCATAAAGCAGCCAAACACTTCCTGTTAACTTGTAGGGAATGATATCACAAACATGACCATAAATATGATTCTGCTGCATAAATCAGGTCTGCACATGGGTAAATTGCATTGGTAATTTATGAATGTAAACGCAAACAGAAATAGCCAGGCCATACATCAAAAGCACCAATGCAATGAAAAACAAGGTCTGGAAATCACACCTAGGTTCAGAAGGATCGCAGTGCTAGAGCACAGAAGGACAAAGAAATATTTTGTAAACTATGCTTGTCGTGCTCAGGCCTCAGAGTTCTCAGGGAGTGTTATATTAAGGGCAGAAATTGATACACTGTGACCCTCCCAGGTATCCCCTCACCCTGTTACTTCCTTATGAAGGCCTGGTACTACCAGAGCCAATGGGAACTTTTGAGAAGAGATTTGTTATTTCTTTGGTGCCAAGCAATGCTTCTACCACATAATTCTGTGAGTTCTTGCTTTTAAACAAAGCCAATTACCAGGGACCTTAGATCAGTGGAAGCATCTAATGTTTGAGGAACTGAGAGACTGACAGTCCAAAGAGACTCAGATCACAATCTGCATGGCACCATCCCCCTCATATGCAAGAAAGTTCACAATTGCTTTCAAAACTATGCCAAAAGCGGACAACTTTCTTCAGATGTCCTTCCACAGTGCTTCACATAACGACCTTTAAATGGAGTGGGGGGAACTACATATGGACCAAAGATTTTTACTATTTGTACTTGAAAATAATTGTGCAGGGCATCAGAGCTCCTTACCACAAACAATCCCACTGGCAGACAATTTGACTACCAAGCATTTTCCTGGAACCAAGAGACATATTTCTCTCCATTAGAGCTACCCATCTGATTTTTCATACCAAATGCACAGGAGTCAAAAATGCTTGTAGCTCTGCCTGAATAGTATAGCTGACTCCTGTTTTGGAAAAAGCTTTGCTTTCCCACCACATCACAGCATTTCATGGCTCTATACAGAGAATTGAATAATTGAACAAATATTATACCACTCCTATAACTGCTGTATTAATGTTGCTTTAAGGAATGTAATGCTTCCTGCCAAGAAACCATCTGTTGGATGAGATATGTGAGACTAAAATGAGGCTGAAAAGGAGACTGCAGATAGATAGCTCGAGATTGGAAGCTTCTTGGTACCATGGGAATGCTAATCAGTGTTGATCCTGACAGCTGTAGGTGTTCAGCTCCCAACAACAAGTAACACACTTTCATACCTTTTTTTTATCCTATCATTTCACTTTTTTCAAGGTTGAAGAGCAATCTAGAGCTACTTGCTCAGCATACTTAGAGGAGACTAAATTAAAGGGACATAACATTATCTCGGAGTATTTTAAATGAGACAGTGATGGATACTGGGAGAACTTGTAGCAGCTTCTACTGATCATCCATGAGAACAATTTTTGAGATTCAAAAAATGTTACAGATTTTTATGCTGATTTGGTCTTTTAGTTCTACTTTTATACTTTCTGCTTTTGTCAAGTGTAAGTAAGAGACATGTAGGGAAGAGATGTCCAAATGGACATCTGGAGAAGCTCCTAAAGCCTATTTTCACTTCAGCCTCCCACAATCCCTTCTTTGAAAAGGATCTCTGGGTCTTAAACAAGTTAAAACATGTTTGCAAAAGCACATGTGGACAATGAGGACCCACAATTTTAGGGACCAAAGTGTCTCACTAGAGCATGAGCACAACCGACTTCTGATTGATCCTACAGGCAAAACATTCCCAGAAAGCTCAAAAAGATGCAGAAGAATTGCAGTCATTTTCCTTTCACCTTGCTTTACCTTGGATTGATCGCTTTGCAGCAAGAACACAAAATTTAGATTCCAAGTTGGTCAATCGTTTTGAGCATCCCACCATAATTAAATCAAGATGATTTATTCTGGGGTCATAAGATGACTTCTGGCTCTACTCTTTATGATCTTTCTGCATCTTTCTTTTAATATTAGTAAAATGAAGGTACCTATATTGAACCTCTGAGTAATGTGCTTTGAAATTCTTGGATGAAATGTGCTACAAAAGCATGTTTTACTGCTGTTGGAACTCTGAGAAGACATTCAGCAACTCATGCTGGGCTGAAATCTCACATATGACTCCTCCATTTATTTGAGTCACCTAGTAATGATTACAAATTAAAAACAGAAATCTCTTTCAGATTCCTCTTCTAAAGCAATTTGTGTTCTGGCAGCAGAGCTTTGGCATCCATTAGTTAACACAAACATAAGAAAGTAAAATCTTCTCCTAAACATCCTTGACTGGTTATTTCCCCTTAGCATCAATAAGAAAAGCAGTATCACAAGATGAAGTAATTAAAAATATCCTATTCTCTATGGAAAGTTGAGACAGTGATTTTTCACCTCCAGTGATAAGAAGCAGCCTTCTTCTTTTGCATCAGCTCACTCCAGTACCAGAACAATCAGATGATGTTGCTAAGATGTTTTCACAGCTGTTTTGACTGACTGACTGTACATGTTGGAGCTTCTTAAGGCCAGCATAGTTCTTTATACCAGCTACCATCATAACACCAGCAATCCTGAATGTTCATGATCATGTAATTAATAGTTTTATATCTAGCAGCCATTCCATGACTTGATACCAAGCTGGAGCCCCCGGACACCCTACCTATAAACTATAAGTTCTGGCAATGTATTTGAGATGAAGAGGTTGCATAAAGATGCAGTGTCAACACACCTCTGTAAAGAATTGCTCTTGTTTTCCTCAGACATGAGCTCTGTTTCCACAGGGAAATTCTCCTTGGTGAAGAGAAAGGATCACTGTTTATGGCTATGTCCCTCTTCCAGAATAAATTCAGAGCTGTTATAGCTCAGATTTGGTCAAATTAGATCTGATCAGCCAAACCATAAAGGTACAGAAATTTACTCATCTTGTTTGTGTACGTGTTGAGAGGTCAAGGAGAAAATCTCATGGATCTTTGACTTCTAACAGTTCTATAATTCTTCTGGTCAAACAGCTGGATATCTTCAGGGAAACTTGGAAACCACCAAAAAAACTGTCAGATGCTTTAGGCTTTTTATATTAGTACAGATTACCAGCCAAGTTGAAATTAGCATTTAAGCACCAGCCTATAGACTCAATTAAAGCAGGTGAATTCAAACAAGGGATTTATGCAGCACGAAAGTTTAGTATGGATCAATTCTAGAGTCAAGACTAAACCTTCAATAAAGACCTATCTAATGAGTTTCTCTCCTTCAAGTCTAAATGAATCCCATGAGAAATGCACATGAATAATAGGCTCTGATCATCTCTGAGGCAGGTCCAGTTTGTCACAAGGTGGAATCTCAATAAATATAGGGTTTTCCTGCCTGAATTTCTTTCCTTCCCCTATCCTGGTCACTAGAGAGCCATGTAAAGAAAACACAGAAAGATAACAACACTGTTAAGGTACTGTGAAAAACCAGGAAAAGACGCAAAGTAAGTTATTTACTCATGGGCAGTAAGCAAAGATATTAAGGAGGGAAGGGAGCAGCTCCAGATAGTAAGTAAAATACTAAAAGTAGAAAGTACACCACAGGTTTTATAATCTGACCTTTTTTTCATCTAAAACAGTGTGGAAAGTAGAAGATATGGAGAGTGGAAGATATTTAATGCCTTAATATAACTGCACTATTAAACCCCTGATAACCAAGAATCTTACCTTTGTATTTTTTTTCCCTTTTGCTCAGATACAAACTAAGTTAGCAGTGAATGAAACCTATCAGCCTTTGAAAGATGTAGGTAGTATATGAAATTCATTGCAAGATGAAAGTAGGAGAGCAGAAACGGAAGACCGCAGCTAAACTGTAGGACCTTGCAGCATTTCTCAGTTCCCAAATCAGGATGGGAAATCAAGGCATGACTAGACTTCTAGTCTTGTGTGAAGATATAGGCATGTCCAAAGATTTCACTTTCCCAGTTCATAGAACAGAAACAGAAGAAATCTGCCTGATAAAGCAATCAAGCCATCTATGCACAGCCCTAATGGACAGAGTAGCTGCTTCTTAAACCATTACAGCACAACCAACCTGATATGGAGAGACCCTCAAGATGGGAATGGAAGAAATTCCCAGTTTACACAGGTGAAACGGGGAGTTACTGAAATCTCACCCTGTCCCTCCCCAGCTAAGCACAGCAGTTGCAACACAAGGCTCAGGTTAGTGCTCTTCTCAGCAGTTTACCTCATCCAGGTCTTCAGCCAGTACCAGATTAGATGGATATAAATCAGAAGCCCTGACCGGTCACCTCCCTGTTCTCGAATTTCTAAATATTGTATTTCAATACACCCATTCTCCTTAATTTAATAGAAAATCCACAATCTGTATTGCTTCTACTCAAATGCAAATCAGTAGGAGCAGGGGTGGTTGGGTTGAGTTTTTTCTTCTAACTGATTAATGACAGTATGAAATATCTGGAAATGTATTTACTGTGAACATACTTGAGTGATCGCCTTGGCTTATAAGATACAATGATTTGCGCTCATTTGGGGTCAGACATGAGAACAAATTATTGCATGTTAGGAGGCTCTCTGTAGCTCTTCACTTGCATGCTTTTAGCCTGTACTTCACCTCTCTTGGCCTCCTTTCTCTTAAAAAAATTGGATATTTGTATATTTGATCTGAATATTTACTGATTTTCTGAGAGTCAGAATTCCGAGGGAAGTGAAAAATACAGGCACATCAGCTCACCATAAGACTGTTTTGAATGATCACAAACCCAGCATGTTTTTTGGTCTGTGACTGTCTATTTACCTGTGTTTTGAGGCTTTATTAACAGAATATTGCAAAGTGCTTAGCAATCCCTGGATGGAAGGTAGTTTATACCACACTAAGCTAAAACATAAATAAGAATAAAGGACAGATATATGCCATATATGGAGAATGGTCTTCAAAGCAGGGAAATCAGGGGAATGATTTTTATGTTTATAAAAGGCAGTGGGGAGTTCTACTTTAAAATCAGTGTCATGTGCAATGAGCTCATGCGGATGGATGGGGAAGTTAGTGTGCAGATAGATGTGGATTTACAGTCCTCAAGGTATTCTGCAATAACCTGCCATGAGGGTTTACTTAGCCTGCACTTAGAATGCCTTTGTGTGCAATAGTCTAATAAACTATTTTGCACTTGTTCCCTATTAGATAGTTTTTTTACACCAGCTGACATACCAATTTCTACACGTTACCTTTTCTGTAACAATAAATCCTGTAACAATGTCTGAATAAGCTACACTTAGGACTGTTTATACTCGCCAAATATGTAGTCAGGCTGGCAGCGCAAGCCTGGGAAACCAATTCCCCTCTGTCGGAAGCCAGAATGCTTCCCCAGAAGCCAAAGCAGGGCCAGAGATTCAGATCTGCAGCAAATTTGGCCTGGTTACCATGCTATGGTCACCAGAGCACTGCACAGTCTCTCAGCATCCTGTGCTTTTCTAGGCAAAATGTCTACACAGCGTGCAAATCTAGGAACCCACAGCAGCAGCTTTTTTACTCATTGAATGTAGGCACAACTGCAGCCAGGAGGAAAGGCAAAGCAGCCACAAGACAATGCTTTGCCCTAAGGTAAGTCTGCCCCAGGAAATTTCACACAGGTTCTCTTCCAGGAGGAGCTTTCCTAAGGGTAGAGGAGTTTGTGCGAAGTTGTGCTAAGTCAGCTGCTGCCAGACATCTGCCTAGAGGGGTCTGCAGGGCAACCCCAGTCATGCAACTTTAATCAGCCCGAGTTCTCCAGTGGAAGGTGCAGTGCTCCAACATATTGTGCCATCCTCTGGCAGGTCAGTGTATAAAACATCACTGTGCAGTTCAAGTCCAAGAGAAAAAGAGACATCTCCAATGCGCATTCTTGAAAATAATGTTTTATTAGCAAAAAAAAAACCCAAAACAAAGCAAAACAAAAACCAGCAGAAAAAAAAAGAAAATTTGGCAGCCAGAAGTGCCAGGCTAGTGGAGACACACAGTCTGCACAGCAGCTTCTCCTGGTAACAGATCTTAAAAGCTTCAACAGTGATCTGTTATTCTTACAAGACAAAACAAAACTCCCAACAGGCAGAGAACAGCAGAATTAATGGATTGGAAACTGAGAGTCTAATGTATGAGCTTTCAAAAGTCTCTGAAGACCAGCAGCCTCATTGTGCATATCCCATAAGTTCCTGCTATTGGGTTTTGGGTGTACGTGATACTGTCAGTGGAAAAAAGGCACAAAGGTCAATACGGCTGCAAAATATCTCAAAGCATGTCAGTAATATTTCTATGGAAAACCTTTAACTCCAAGAGAAACAAATATTATTTACACATCAAAGGGCTTAAAAAAATACCCAAGCAAGCAAAAGTCGGCTCAGTTCAACTACTTTACAGTTAAATCATTTTTTATTGAATTCAAGTTTCATGGATCATTAGGGAGCCAGAGGCAAAATTCCAAGAGCTGCTTTGACCTAATGAGTCTTCAGCAATTTGTTTTCTTGAGTATCCCATGCCTTCTTTATGGATTCTGAAAATAAATGCATTTTCTCTTTATTTTGTGTTTTAAGAAAACAACAAAAGCTTTTTAATTGAGTGTAATTTATATCCAGTGCAATAAGCTGTTGATAGGGTGTATTTCCTTAATCTTTCTTTCCTATGAATATTAATGTTCTAATGGCATAGAAAAGGTACTGACACCTGTACTTACTTTCTTCTGATGAAATTATGCACTTTAATTCTTGTATAGTGAAAACTTACTGAAGCCAATAGCTTTAAACTCCCTGATTCCACAGGCCTATGCTGCTCTGCACCTCAAAAACTTACAGCTATCAATCAGTGCAACCATTACTCCTAATGTCCTAATTGGTTTTGGAAAACAGGAGAGGGCATCTAACAAGAACCTTATAGCTGATACAAATTTGCCTTCAGAAGAAGATATTTATTAAAAGAAATCCATCACTTTAGCAGGCAAGAGGAAAGTTAATACTTTCCATACCATTAGATCAAGTTCATCAAAATCTCTTCTATCATCACAGCCAGGGCAGGCCAGTAACTCGGCCAACAGCACAGAAGGGACTGATAGGACTGGCAGCACATCCAGCCACTCATGACTGCCCAGCTCAGACGCCTGGACACTCCTTTACAGCTGGGTGCACTGGGGGTAGCGTGTAGTGCGCAGCCACAATCTGGGAGTTTGGGTTTGCTTTGGGTTTACAGTGAGATAGCTTAATTGTAACCCCAAAACAGCTTGACCCTGCATCAGGCAATCACTCTGAGAACAAAAAAAGATGCCAGTCTAGACAGAGAGCTCCTTCACCAAATGAAAACTGCCTCATGAGGAAGTAACCATAAGCAGTTGTCTCAGACTTATAATTGAAGTTCTTCCTTTCTAACTTACACACACAAAATGAAAAAAAAAATTGTCTTTTGCTTGAGTGCAGCGTAATTTTTAGAATTGGCTTGCTAAAGGGATGGGCTGAAGTTTGCTTGCTTCAGAAAATGGAACAAGCAGCACAAGCAACACAGGACACCACAACTTGTGTTATAGTTCATACTGTTCAGTTTAAAAAGCCAATCGGTCTTTGTAGCTCTGATTGTTGGACAGCTAAAGTTGGCAAAAAATGCTCTTGTAAACTAGCCCAACACCAAGGCTTTGAGAGGCAGAAATCATTTGTCTGCAGAGTCATATTTGGTGATCACTTCCAGTCAGGGAAAGAGGAGAGAGGCATTTGTGAAATAAGCCTCAATTTTCTCTGCTCTGAAGGGCCAATGGCACACCTGAATGATCTGACCAGTCTGTCACTTGGGATAGTGACCACCATGGAGAGTCCTGTGAGCTGCCTCTCATGAAGTCATTTGGTGGTTCCTGCTCCCATGCGAGGTGAGGAAGGTCTGCCCCCACCAGTCACCTGTGCTTCATGGGCTCTACTCAGCACTCTGCGTCTGGCACTCCTGCCCTGTGGCTCTGGGAGTGGCTCTGGCCACGTGGCCAACACCAGCTTGCTCCCTCAGCCATTTTATCCCAGCATTTCACAATGATTTGGTTTCCTTTTTCTCCACTCCTTCCTCCATCATAGCTATCAGACTAGGGTCTCAAACTAGGGACAAGTTGCTAGAGATGGTAAAGGTGAACAGAGAGACTAAGCAAGCACTTACCAGTGTTTCTGGAGGGGTGGACATTGATAAGCATAATAAAGATGCTCCCCCTACCCATGAGGAGTAAGGAGAGAAGCTGGGTGACATTTTAGGACTTTGGGGCCTGGTGACATAAGGTAAGGTTTGGGAGCAGCTTGCAGATGTGCCCATGTGAGAACAGTGAGGAGAGTGTGGGGCAAGCAAGGGGCACACAAAGTCCCCCTATATTATTGGTATATTATTGTCTGGGGCTTTCCCTTGGCTGGAATTTAACCTCAGAAACAGAAGGCTGGGCCTCTCAAAGAGCCCTCAGCAAACATCTGTACCGTGCTATAGTGCTGGCAGCCACAAGGCCACGGGAGACGGGCAGAGGGTGGGAAGCAGTGGTCTGGGACACCCATCACCGGTATCAGTCCAGACAAGCACTGAGTTGCCCACCTGGCCTTGTTTGACAGGAAAGTGCAGCTGTGCATCCAGGATTCCTGAGCAGCTGACCAAGGCCTGAGGGCAGCCGAGCACTGAGGTGTCATACAAAGAGCACAGCTCAGACACTCCTCGCTCCACTGCAGCCTCCCACTGGTGAGTGAGGAAGAGTTTGTCTGAGCAAGAACGAAGTTAAGGACCTTGAGAATTGCCATGTTAAATTCCAGCCTTCAAAGTAGTTCAGAGCTGTCAGTGTCAGCTGTGTTATTTTGAATTTTAACTTCCTGAGGAATCGGACAAAACCCCTAAGAACTCTTTGTGAAAATGTTCAGCCCAAGGAGTTGTAATTCCTTTGCATTTTGCTGTATGGAAATCTTGCTGGAACTGCTTAACTACAGAAGGCTGATTGCTGCATATCTTGAATTTCAGACAAATCATGAGATGTTAATACTGGGACTCAGTGTGATAATGACTCTGCCCACTTGCTTCACTATAGGTTTCAAGTACTGTAGTTATTCTCTCAGCATTAAAAGAAAAGAAGCTTTCTCCCCCTCTACTTTCCAGAAAGCAGGGGAATGAAACCTAACCAGCTTGAAACCATTCAGACTAAAATGCAAAATGATGATTTTGGCAGCAAGTGGATATGTACAGGGGATAAAGTGCAGGAAATTAAGAGCCAAGTGCAGAAATATACATTAACTGAAAACCACAGTAAAGCACCTTGCTATTTAGCATGTTCAGAAAAATTAAAAGGTGTTTAAAATAAAGGAAAAATTCTTTTTTTATTATTGTTTCATACGTTTATATGTGTGTGTGTGTGTGTGTGTGTGTGTGTGTGTGTGTATGTGAAATGCCAGCAGTAATGAAAGGGGTAGATAAGCTACTTTTGCCAGAAGAATGAGGAAAAAAGAAAAAAAGCATTTAAAATACAGTCAGAGTATATAATTAATCAGAACTACTCTGATTAATAATTATTGTTATTGTAGTTATTATTTATAAGTGTTAGCAGTAGACTTCAATGGTTGAGCTCCTAAGAATTCAGATTAACTGAAATGCATCTAATTTGTCTGCATGTAGCTCTAGCCATTTTTATTAACCAATATTTCTTCTCTAATACCGCTGGTTAACATTGCTCTCTGGCTCCACGTAATATGAATAATTTCTGTTCTACTTAAAAATACTGAAGAATCATGAATCTGTTCTTGCCTCTGTCCCAGGATTTCTGTTGACTTGAGTGAAGTTAATTTTCTCTCCATCCCTATCTTTGTGACACAGGGTAACCAGGCCTCCTGAGTTCATAGGGGACAATCCTTATTGCTGGCTCAGGTAGAAGAAATGGGAATATATTGCTGAGAAACCCCTCAGAAAGCACCTCTGATGGATTGGATTATAGGAACAGACAACACAATGAGATTGAAGTGGGGCAATGAGCTCAAGCATAGGAGGAAGGAGAGAGAGTATGTAGGTATTTTTCTGGCATATTTCAGTCTTGCAGAAGGATGTTTAGTGAGTAGGTAAATAGCTTTGCAAAAGAAGAGCGAATAAACTTTGAGTAGGAGGTGGAACGTGTGTTCATTTCTGCCTGCTTACCAGATAGCACAACAGAAAATCTGTCCTGGACAGAGGAATTTCACCTTTCTGAAGAAATCCCTCACCCTGTTTTAAGAATGAAGCACAAACACATCCTTCAGAAGTGATTCTCTTTAATTTGCAGTTTATGTCTACCATGGGAAAAAGGGCAGAGTTAAGGGGAGAGTTACATACTTTTATGGCCTTCACCCGTTTCCTTTCTGTATTCAGTCCTGGTGCAGCTGTAGATTGGGCTCACAGCAAGTGCATGGTGGTGCCAGGATCGCCATCCCTGTAGCTGAGTAACTCAACCAAGCACAGTTCATGCAGCCAGCATGATCTACACCAGGGTGAACGTGAGCAATCTTGCTCGAGTGCGGTCCGAGGCTTGGTCCAGTTTGGGTGTGGCCTTCATGAAGATAATTGATCAGCCCGGGGACTAAGTACAGGCTGAGAACTGGGCTGTCTCAAGGCTTCCCCCAGGTTTTGCCTGTGCTTTAGCCACTGACATGAACATAAAGCTTTACACAAGTGTAGACTCCAGATTAGTCTGCAACATTAAACACAGGAGTTGAGTTATTCCCACTGCCAGAACTTTATTCAAGGAAAGGCTTCAGACTGTCAAAGGTTTAATTTAAGGGTGAATTTTTTTTGTAAGTAAATAACAAATGGAGTCTGCGTCCCCTGCTAACTGAGTAATCAATATGTAAGATAAGTTGAAAAGGTATATTCAAATGGTCAGTTATTCTCAGTGCTGTGATTCTGCATGGATTGTATATTATCTCGGCCAGAGACAACATTTTCCTATATGCTAGAGTTAAATCAACTCTGAGGTGTGAAATGAAGCAAGGCAAAATCTATCACATTTCTCTCAAATTTTAATAAATCTGTTTTCATTGTCAGAGAGGAAAATAATCTTTTTTTTTTAAAGGAAACCATTCTAAGTCAGAACCAACCACTGTTTCTAATTACATGTTTTGCCATGTTCTTAATCTGCAGATGAGGAAGCAAAGTGGTACCTAGTAACTTACATTCCTTCATTATCCACATGCAAAACTATATTATTTCATAGTTATCTCTGTATATTTATGTGCATTTTGTTTCTGCTTTCAGATAGTATATGGGTAAAGTCAAAATAAAGACCTTTTCATTTTACCTTTATGCCGACATCCTTCTGCAAGATGTAAACCAATTTTGTCCACAGTGGTTTGTTTTCGGAATTTATTTCTTCTTGGTTTGGCTATAGAGAAGATAAACCTTCCATTAGACTGAAAATCAGTTGGCTTTGACCTATTTGTGCTTAAAGTTCTTTTTTCATTGCTGTCCTAAGGTGTCTTCCTCCTACTTGAGTCAAATATTAGTTTACTCCCAGTGTAGTTATTTCAAATTGCCTAATGTTAAAATTTATGATGCCAAAAAGACAATAAATCCCTTGTCAGTTTCTACTTATCACCAAAACAGATTTTTGTCTGCAATCAGTAAAGTCAAACAAGAAAAACACTTGCTTCCTGCAGACAGAGCCTACAGCTATTACAGACAATTCAATTTAGAATCTCCATTAATGTCTTATCTAACTAATTCTTGAATGTGGGTAGCAATGGTGTCTTGACCACATCCCTTAGAAGTGACTCCAGCTACCCAGTTCTTTCTTCTAAGAACATTATTCTCCTCCTCTGTTGCAAGTTCTGATCTAATTTTCTCCACTTGATCTAATTTCCTTCTGCATGTAGAATTATCATTTACAGAAAATTCATATTTTCAGATCCAAAGATGAGATGAAATACTATAACAATTGGTCTTAATGTATGCAATTCTTTATAATGTATATTATTACTTATTTTGGTTTCCACCCTTTTACTAAAACGCTTATTGAATGATAAAGTGTAAGTTCAGGAACTAATGATATATTTTGAACTGTATCCTTCTGGATGGAGAATTGTTTTAAGTTGTAAAACAAGATAAAAAACTGGAAATGATGCTACAGCTGTGAGATTCCATAATGGCTTTAAAGTGCCTTTTAAAAAGTATTGAAATTATGACATTTTTTTTTAAGCATGTGAAATTTTGGTTGTTCCATTCCCAAATTTCATAACCCTTCCTTTGGTTTCTACCATTAAGTGCTGTATGGCAGGAAGATAAATAGTTGCAAGAAAGAGAAAATCTCAGACACCACCCATTCTTCATATACACCCAAAGTGTTCTTTTTCTTCAACAGTGGAAAGCTAACAGCCTATTTATCTTTGAAGACAATACTATTATTTATACAGTATTTATCAAGTCTTCACTGTATTTTGAAATACAGGGGTGTTTAACTCTTCACTGTACTTGAAGTACACAAGGTAAAATGTTTACAAAGGCAACTTCAATGCATAACAACTAATTCTTCCTAGAATAAAAAAGTTCAATAAGCATCCATCATACAATATTGTCTAGTTTTGATTTGATTTGATCAATTTAGATAACAAGAGGAGGAGAAACTGGATAAATTTTCAAATTCTTCCTCCAGAAGAGAAAGCAATTGAATCTGGAACTTTTGCTCAAAGGTTTGTGTCTATCAATTATCTTTTCCTATTTCTCACTGCCTAACTATGCAATGACTGCCCATTTAGTGGAGGCCTAACAACTGCTGAAACAAGAAGAAAATATGATTAGTACATAACCATGGTTTTACCTCTAATCCCCTCTGAGCCCTACTCTAATAATCAATGTATAGGCAATGAATCAATCATAACAGGTAATGAATGAGTCAAGTCTTCAGCTGTGGTGGGAGAAAAACCACAAATGGAAGTGTTATACTGGTAAAAGAGGGTAACAAAAGAGGGAAAGAAACTTCCATTACAGTGCATAAAAGCAAACTGGCAGCAGGTGGACCAGTCTAGTCAATTTATATCAGATGACAATCTGCTTGAACAGAGACATGATCTACGTCGAAGGTTGCAATTACCCAAGCTAACCATGCTGTTTCTTCTCATAAACTTGTAGTAATATCAGCTGACTTGGAGCTGTAAAGGCACATCCTGGAACATGTTATTTTTTTGGAAACAAGATTTAAAAAAAGGGAAAAACCTAAGAGTGATAATGATATTCAGTCTAGATTTTTGCAGACAAGTCTCTCATCCCACAGTAAAAGAATTTCGGAAAGTGTAAGACAGAAATAAGGGCCCAAATCACCTTAGCTATAATAACCTGTATATGTTAATCAGAAGAATAAAACAAGTGCAACCACAGCTGCTACGGCTGCCATCTAAACCTCATTACTGTGCTATAATATCACCTGGAGCAACTTGTTTATTTCAGCCCTACAGCCAGGGCTAACACTGGGGAACTAATCAAGGACTTCTAAACCTAACTGCCTATCTCTGTGGCTACAGTAATATCTATAAATATGATAGTACTCAACTAGTACCTCTGTGAATTGCAGGATATCATCTATTATACCCTGACCAATAATAGTTCACGCAGGATTATGGGGAGTTATTGTCAGTGCATCGCTCTCTAGTCTAGTTTACCCAGAATTACTATAACAAAGTAAGCAGAATTTAGGAGATCTGGGTACTCACTGTTTTGCATTCCTACTGCATTTTTTTCAAGGAATTCAAAGTGTACACTGCTTAACTAATTCAACCTTACAATGCCCCTGAGGAGCAGGCAAACAAGTTTAGGTAAATTTTACAGCTGTAGAAACAAAATCTAATATTTTTACCAAAGAAGTTAGTTACAGTCTTTTGCAAGGAAAATCTGGCTCAGAGGGGGATAGGAGATGGAACCTACAAATGCATTTCAGCACTCATTGACTTTGGGAGAGTCTGGACAATTTACACCAGCTGTGTATATAACCTTCCAAATCCTCGCCACTTATTGTCCAAAGCCCTGCAACAACCTCTTCCTAACAAGCAAAAAAGTAGAAAGTCTAGCAAGCTATTTTCTATGCCTGTGTTAGAGGAAAGTGTTGGCAGAATCAGCTTGTTCCTCTAGATTTGCTCTTCGGAGCAAAATGGTCAGAGAAGTAGTTAAGCTCTCACTTTTTTCCCTTGCCAAAAGCAAATGCATCATAGCACACCTGAGTTTCCTGAGAATGACTAAATTTTTCTTTTTTATCATGCAGCTGAGATATGGTGTGACGTATTTTACTGCAGAAGCAAGTGAGGTACCGGCATTTTTTTTCTTTATTCTCCTCCAAATAGCTGATCTATGGTACAAACATCCATGTCACAGGAATGAAAGAAACGTGCTATTGCTTTACCCTTTGAATTTATTGTGTCTGCACAGGTTAAAGGAGCCAAACAAAAAAGATAAACAGGGAGCTGTTTTATGTAATGAAAGATCCCAATAAATATATTAGGCAAAAATATCTTTTGAATGGATCCCATCTGGTTCTATAAGATGATATTGTAACCTGCAGAGCGGAGGGGCTCTGTCAGTTGGAAAGATAATATTAAATAGAGCAAAACTGTAAGGCCTTTTTCCTTCAGTAATAAAAAGAAGAAAAAAAGTTTCACCTTTTCTGAGCACTTTGGGTACTTCAGCAGGTGTTCTTTTGGGGGATTCTTTGCAACATGTCATTTTGTAGAACAGAAAATTGAGAGGCTGACGTTTTCATCACAAACACATTATTTTACTGGAGGAAAATAGGGAACCTGGATGTAGCACTGTGCAGTAGCTTTCTTGTGTATTAATGTCTAACCTCACAAACCCTTAGTGGCTCACAAAACTTTAAAGATGACAGTTCAGGAAAATTATTCCTGCCTGGTACAGTATACTGAGAGAAAATCTGTAAGAACATTTGGGTTTATAAGCCAGGGATATCTGCTAAGGCTGTCTTTGAAAATGAGCAGGTATCTTGCTATGTTTTAATTTTATTATCCTCTTTCTGGTAATCCCTGTCCTATTTCAACCTGAGCATGTAAACCAGGAAGGTGGCAGAAAGCTGAAAAACAGTATAGTATTGTCAAGCTGTCATCAGATGACCTTCAGTGTACCTTCCTGCTTTTCAAGATACGGTGCTATACTGCAAAAAAGCACCTTCTCTTGCCTTCTCTTTGTCCAGTGGGTTCCATCCTCTCTTTTAAGTGAGGAGCCTGGGCAGACTGATTTATCCATCCCCACATTACATTCCATTTTTCCCAGACCTGGATACAATCTGGACTTTAACGCAGCATAAGCAGCTCATGGTTTGTGAAGGGTTAAATCATCTCCAAACCGGTAGGTAATATGTGACTAGACAAACACTTCATATTTGTTGAAGTGAAACATTGCTCTGCAGCTTCTCAAAGTCATGGGTGATTTTCTACACTGTCAATCTAAGCTGGGTTTCAATACGGTAAAGAGCTCTGAAACTGCACTCCTATCACAGGTTGAACACACTATCAAAATCATTTTGATCCACTTCTCCTATCTCATAAACAGCTGGCATTTGGCATGGTTGAGTGGATGGAGACATTTCTGAACTGACTTTAATGACCTCATAGTACATCTGCAATAGATGAAACTTAGCAGTTAATCATGATTGAAGCTGGCACCTGAAACAAAATTTTCACCTCAGCTTTGTGTTATGGTTGCAGCAATATCTTCTAGAAACATAATTTGGAAGCATTTCTGCTCTAATCTCAAGGGAGTGCTAGCATCATAAAATAATTGCTTTGGAATAAATGGGTTTACAAATAGTCTGTGCTGTATTTGGGTAGTTCAGGTTCACTGTTCCTATTAGTGTTTTCCTGAGAAGCTCAGCTTCGAGCTCTACAGGTGCCCTTTCTCCTATAATTTTTCTTGGATTTTAATTGTATCAGAGACATCAAATTGCACTAATTGAAAGTAACTCAGCAGCTGAGCCATTTCATTAAGATGGCATCACTACAAAGGGTCAGGGACACAGGGGGCTGGTGGTACCTTGTGCCACTTACTTTGTCTTTTGACTTGAAGGACAGTGATTTTTCTGGGTAATTTTTTTTTCTAAGTGCATTTATTTTTGCTAACACATTTAAGAATATTCCTTCAAATCATACTATTTTTTAATAATATCTGTGCCAAATTAAAAGCATATGCACACATATTTTCAGAAATTAGATTTCATATTTGCTTTACCTGATATTAAACCTGTCATATTAGCAGGTCTTTCATAACATTTTCCATGTGCAGTTGTCCATCTTCAACTTAGGAAGCAATAGTCTGTCCTTATAGCTATGATAACCTCTACTAATATACACTCTACATTGCCCAAACTGATGAATGCTTCATAAATGTTCACATCACATTCTGAATATTACAGACATAAAATCACTTTGTGGGAGAAGTCAGTTACCATAGTCATTTACCACTTTCCAAAAATTTGTCCAGAAATATCCTTTGCAATTTTAAGACATGTGATTACCATTATCTCATTTTTGATAACTCAACTTGTGAATCTGTTTTGGCTCCTTTACATTTTGAAATATCAGGATCATACTCTGCCAGTAAAGAAAACTTCTCATATAAACATATTTTCAACTTATTCACTATACTGGACTCATGTTGCATGTTTTGGGGAAAAGAATGTACGTTGTTGTCATTGTAGTTTTAATCTCTTTTCCTATTTTTTTCTAAAAATGCAATATACCCTCAAAATAGTTTGTGACATTTTGAAAAATAACAACTATTTCGTGATGGCATTAAAAAACATTCCTTCAAACAGGGCAAAAAAATAACCACAAAAAGTTGAGGGATGGAAAAACCTTCATGGTAAAAAAGGAGTTTAAAACTTCAATCTAGTTATTTGCGAAAAGGAAAAACAGTAACCTGACGAACTGTGCTTTCATTGCCAGAAAATACTAGATACCTAAAAGGTGTTTATGTTAATGGAGGAAAACATAAGACTAACTCATAGCTGGAAGCAGAAATGAGGGAAATTCACATGGGAGAGAGGTGTATTTTTTAATAATAAGACCAAGTAACTTTCATAAGGACCAAGGCATTTGCCTCCCAATATGTCCACTTCAGACCTGTGTGCCTTGCTGGTTTGTTTGTTTTACCTTCAGTATCTACTAATTATGCTTCAATCCCATATGATTGAGCTCAGTACAGATGCCCCCAAATCAAAGCTAACAGCCTGTGATAGATCCACTCAAAAGACCACATTTTCTCTTTTTTATTTCATTCTGTGAACAGATGACAATTTGACTAGAATGTTTTTCTTTTAGGGAATTTAGGCTACACAAAAGCATCATAAATACAGTGAAGTGCCTAAACCTGGAAAAAGCTACACAAACAAAGTCTGGCATTAGTAGACTCAGACCAGTGGAGCAAGATAAGCAGGAAGGATGGCTTTGCTGTCCAGAACTACAAACTGGGAAAGCTTTAACTGGCATTGCTGAGATCAAAGAATTAGTAAGTGTCTGGCAGCCTTTGGTTCTCATGGCAGATGGTGGCAGAACATGATGGATGTTCTACCCAAGAGCATTTGGTCTTAGAGCTGTACTTTCTTCCTTCTTAATTAGACCATATTTCTGTGGGTTTTTCTTTCTGTCATGAAAACACATTCATTTATGAAAAGGAGGTAAAATAAAGGCAATAAAAGAGCTTGCATGCCCTGTTCTGGGCATTCTGAAACAGAGCTCTGAGCACTCTGAATCTTTGCAGAATCATCAGTAATGTGGCAGAAGGACAAAAGAGGAACTACCGGTACCTGAACTGCTGATTACACTGGCGACAATTGCTTTTATATTTTGTTGATATAATGGTTTGCATTTGCCTCTCAGTCAGACATCCACAAAAACAATTACAATTAAGCTTAGAAGACAGATTTTTTTTTCCCCATTAGATGGGAATGAGTCTGGAGTCAGACATTGCTCAAGTCATGCTTTCTGGGAAGTCTTGCTTTCTCCGTTCCCCTTGTGGATAACATGTAAGTACTTGACATTCAGGTGCAGGTAATGCCTTAGGTTCTAGCTTTTATATTTTTAATCCTGTACTGCCTAGTGTGTAACTCTGAGGTTTCTTGTAGCTTGTTAGCTGCTGCTCCGTTATGCCAGATAGACATAACAAAGCCTCTCTGAGCTTTTTCTCAAGGACACTTAGGCTGTCCTAGGCCCAAAAGGTGTAAACTAGGGCCTCTAGAGAGGTGGAGAAATTGAAGAAATTACATCATTAGCTAAAGTTTTAATTGGTGAATTCATGCTGATATGCAAATGAACCGAACCTATAAAAGTGTGAAGAACTCGTGACTCATGGCCCATCTTGGGATCCAGCTTTGATGTAGCCTTTAGCTCCCCAGAGTGCACCTTTGAAGGCCTTTCAGATAAATATCTACCTTTATTCTCTTATTCCTGTCCAGTCTCTGTTTCTAGGTAGCCACTCAAGGCATCACAGGGAGAGGCAAGAAAGAGAGTAAAATTCTGACTATCAGGCTCAGAAAAGCAGGAGGAAGTGGGGCAAAAGCTAGATCTCCCTACAAAGGACTAAACACTTCCGAGCAAAAGTAGAGAGGAAAATTGCCTTGTGAAAGAGGAAAATAGACTTTCTGGCTGCAGAAATAGTGAGAAATGGGCAACAACCTGCAGAAGTTTCTTTTGAAAAAGCCTCTTCTTAGTCAAAACAGAAAAAAAAACATAAAATGTCTTTCAAAGGAGACCTTCAACATCATCTCATCTGCCAAAAGCTATCAATAGTTCATCTGCAAGGAAGCAAAACAAAGGGACATTATCCTCTCCAGTGTTAGCCGATGGGAGAAGTTACCAACCTGCTTTTATCAGTCACTCACTTTGCATAAGTGACAGCAGAGATCTGTGTGGTGTATGTAACGTTTCTTGACTGATGGCAGCTTGCTGTCTTTATTCAGCTTGCTTTAAAAATACATGTACATATATATACATATACTTACACGTGTGTGTGTATGTGCGTACGTATATATATAGATATATATGCATTTATATATATGTGTGTGTGTGTGTATGTGTGATGAGTAACAAGATCCAGTTAAAGAACATTACCAGCTGACAAAGCAGGCACTCATAAATAGCCTGTTTCAGTACAAAGTTTGCATGTTCGAAAATATTCACACAGATCTGAAAAATGCGATTTCGAGTGTCTGTCAGAGTTTCCCTGTGTGAGCTTGGGTAAAATGCCAAGAGAGGAATTCAGGTGCCTAACCAGGCCTCTAGTGCCATTTGAGATCCAGGTAAGAATAGCTTTGGGTGCCTAAAATGAAGTTAGACACCTGCTTCTGTATACCTCCTCATTTATCTCTGTGCTTCAGCAACACATTGCTCTGACCTCAACCAACAATTTTCTCACCAGCAATTCCCAATAATCACCATAGTATGTGACACCATTCAGCCATGATAGTGCTGTAGGGCCCTTTAGGCACGTTGACCTCTTTATGCATATGAATTCCTTTACTTTAAATCTTCTACTCTTTTTTAATTTTTTTTTCTTCAAGATGGCCTGTCTGGCAAATAAATTGCTGACATATATATATGAAAAGCAGATTTTGATCTGCTGAGAATGAATTGTTTGTGAGCAAATGCCATAGTAGAGATCAGAGGTTTGCTTCTGAGTTTCCTGTTGCCTAATCACACGGGGTCAGGTTTGTTTAAAAGAAATAAAAAGGTGGGGAAGGCGAGGGGGAAAAAACTTCTTAATTTCAAACAGAAAACTGATCTCTAGAATCAGATTTTTTTTCATATTCACATTATCAGGATACTCACAAAAGTATAGTGGGATGGAGTTATACATTTAAATTCTTTTTAAAGCAAGATTCAGTTTTCATTTATTTATCATGCCATAGATAAAGTGTTATTCTTTTTCCAGTGCTATGTCTACAATGCCCCAGATGCCTTAGGTTCTAGATTTTATATTTTTAAATCCTGTACTGCCTAGTATGTAACTCTGAAGTTTCTTGTAACCTTTTAGTTGCTGCTCTCTTATGCCAGATAGAAACAAAACCCCTCTGAGCTTCTTGTTCAAGGACACTTAGGCTGTCCTAGGCCCAAAAGGTATGAACTAGGGCCTCTAGAGAGGTGGAAAAATTGAAGTTACATCATTAGCAAAGTTTTAATTGGCGAATTTATGCTGATATGCAGATGAACCAAACCTATAAAAGTGCGAAGAACTTGTGACTCATCATCCATCTTGGGGTCCATCTTGGGTCCATTTTTGGAAGTGGCCTCTGGCTCCCCAGGGTGTACCTTTGAAGGCCTTTCAAAGAAATATCCCCCTTTATTCCCTTACTCCTGTCTAGTCTCTGTTTCTAGGTAGTCCATCAAGGCATCACCCCCACCTAATTGTAGCATTCTCACAGCAGCCCTTCCTCAGGAATCACCTTGGAAGAAGATAACATAATATCTGCTCTTCGGCTCCTAAAACACAGCTGCAGCCTTCCAGAGAAACCACACCAGCATTGCCAATAAACCGAGCCCAGCTAAAAATGTGATTTTTTTTTAAATAATAAATGAATAGGGTCTGATCATTTATTTTTCTCATTATAACAGCTTGTGGGAGCATCCAGGAAAAAAAAAATAAAGAAAGCAAAGAATGTTAAGTGGATAAATAAAGTTCACACTGAAAGAAACGTATCGAGTTGCAAATGGTGAGAGAAATCTTGTGGAGGACATCCATGCTGAAAGCTTCACTGAAGGCAGCAAACTCATCAGGAGAGCAAGAGCACTTATGTCTGAATGTCTGGGCACTTCTCAAACCCAGACAGTTCATCCTGGCTGTAGATGTGATCCCCTATGCCTCTGCTGCATCTAAAGCCTGCTGGAGGTCACTCTAATTACTCCTGTACATTGTGAGGTTTTGGTGAAACCAATTAATTTACCAGTTATGGAGGCCATAATGTGAGGAGGAAGATTCACTCACAAGGAGCTTCGAAAGTCAAATGGTCAAAAATGCATAAATCAGGAGGAAGCCCAGTCAAACCCTTGTTCACTGTCCAGAAGTAAATTGCAGAATGCCTGCTGGCACTAGAATGCAGTGTTCTAGAAAACACAGATTTGGTGATTATACAGTGGCACATGTCAGCTGTTTCAGAAGGGCTGTATGTGAGCAAGGGTGACCCAAGGAACAGTTTATCCTTTCTAATCTGTCAAAAGCAGCTCCCTGATCAAGAAAAATCTCTAAAGAAGAAAAGGGGATGGAACTGTGACAGGTGGCAACCAATTGCACAGACAATGTGTTTGATTCATGCCAACTTAAAAGAGCAGTGTTTGGACTCCAAGTTAAAATTATATACTATTATGACAAATATTTTTATTGCAAAACAGCACTGTCTTCATCATTTTCATACCAGCTATTCAGATTGTGTCTCCCTCTTTTTTTCTCGGAAGGCTATAATTTGCTGGTGCTTTCATCCTGCTGAAATTCAGTCCTGCTGTATTCAGTGTGTTTTCCTGCCTCTTTTAACACTGGCTTTAGCACAGATGTTTGCTGGAACTATTGGCTTGAATCTAGTTTTCTTTACTTATTGTGATTACACTGGCAATTCTCACTGGTTGCAAGATATTTTCTTCAAGTATGATGAGACTTTTCTCCCAGGAAGAGACTCCTAGGAGAACATTTTCATAGTCTGGAAAGAGATAATCTCTTTTTAAAAAAGGAAATTATCATTTCTCTCTCCTCACAAAGAAAGAAGGCATTGGGTTTATGGCTACAAATGCCCTGGAACTCAAAGCAAGCAGTCTCTGTCAGTATGCCCCTAGTCAAGATGTATTAATACCTTTGGCCCTGGTTCAGTAGAGGACTGAAGCAAGTTACACATGAAGAGAAAGTCAGTGTCTTCTCCAGCTGGTGTTGAGTATATCCCAACATTTGCTTTTCACACAGCTGGATGGGAGCAAACTCTCTCCCAAAAATATAACTTTGTTTGTGGTGCTGCACATTTCTGAAAAGTCTGAGCATTGTGTAAAGGCTGCAAGAAAAGGAGCCCATGGATGCCATCCATTTGATTCATGGGTGAAATAACAAATAGAAGGATAATTTGCAGTGGGGATTGAATGGTGATTTTTTTGCCAGCTTTGTAAGATAACTCTCGGGTCATCTCTGAAGTTTCTGGATTTCATTATAACTCTCTTCATTGAAATAGATTTTGTTATTCTCAGGCCTAGCCTAATGAATTATCCAAATCTTTCTGAATGTGTTTGCTCTGCTTCTTATTATTCATATTTTGTTCCCATTTATTATCTTCTGCAGTGAATATCTAACTTTCAAATCCCTCCTCCAAATTACTGATCTAAGCCCGTCATCTTCATAGCAAATCAAGCTTATATCAGAATTAATGGCCAAAATCATTTGCTGTATGCTGTACCTCATTTTTCTGTTTGTTAACTTCTGAGTTTACACATATAGCAGTGGTTTGATTTTCCAGCCTGAAAAACTGCAGATGTGCAGCAAACCTGAAGCTGACAGACAGTGAGATGTTGCCATACCTCCTCAGGAATGGCCTGAGATAAGGCCTACCTCTGGAGGGTAAAAGTCTGGATCAGATTTTGGTAGCAAGTTCAGAAATATGCCTGTCAATTTGAATTGTCTTCCGCAGCTATTTTCTCAGTCTTGGAAATATGTGAATGATTGATAATAAGAAAAAGTTTGAAAATCCTCAGCCTTTTCTCTTCCAATTTGAAAGTGAATTTAAATTGTGATCTGATTGTAAAGTATTGGAATAGAAGTACAGAGATGAAAATTCAGTATCTTGCTCAGTTACACTTTTGGTGTGTGACTTTGAATAAGTCACTTAACCTATGCTTCGCCTCATTTTTCAGCATGGATAATAAACCTGATCTATCAGTAAAACAGGCAAAAAGCATAAAAGTAAAATGAAATAACAACAGAATTATGTAGACACTCTGCATCTGCTTGATATCTAAGCAACTGTGGTAACAAAGCCACCAGCTGGCCAGACAGGTTTGCAGGAACACTCTCAGAGAGACAAAAGGTCAGCCAGGTAAGACACCTTAGGAAGGAAATGGAGGAATCCAAGGCATTTCTTGCCATGGACATACCTGCAGTAGATATTTGCTGGCTCAGCCATCTGCCTGCATCTACTCTTGCAACACTCAGATAAGGCTGGAAGAGAGGAGATCCAGAAATATTCCCTGAAAGGGCCCTGGGATTCAACAAAGACACCAAAGAACAACAACCTGAACTCACAACCAAGGCAAAGCTGAATGTGCAAAGCTGGTTTTCAAGAGTTCCCTAAGCTTGAAGCATCTCCAAGGACCAGATTTTCCATATCTGTTGAGCAGAATCAAGGAATTGGGAGAGTTGGTGACATAAACTTTGCCACCAAATGGCCTCTAGCTTCCTGTCTCTCAAAGCCACAATCAGACCAGACATACAAAATATTTTCTGTGACAATAAAAAAAAGCTCTGCTCCCCATGCAATGCCATTCTCACACCACATCAAATTACTTCTTGCTTCAAGGACTATCCTTCTGTTGTAGAAATATTACACAAAAAATATGCAGAATGAATTGCAATTAAACTAAGAGAAGGATAAAACAGTCCTTAGTGCCATTTCACAACCTTCATTCTGGTAAAATGCAGCTGTCACTTTTAGTCACTGCCTTTCCCATAAGTCTGTGTTAAATATTAATGCTCAGGTACAGTCTACCTGATTTTTGTCTGAAATACAAGGGCTTGCAGCAAGAAGACCTCAGAAAATGGTAGTAAATGAGCTATAAATAGAGGTCACAGAAAAATTCACAAGAAAAAACATGTCAGGCATTCTCTAGAATAAAACAGAATGTTCTCTTTTTTCATCCTTTAATTTGAAGTTAGTTCTGCTTTGCACTGGGGAAATGGGGGTTGGAAGTAGCTGACCTACAAAAGTCCTTTCCAAACAAGTTATTCTACAATTTCATGATTTGTAAATTTGCTATGAATTTTTCAAATTAAAACAGCCAGTGTGAGTGAACACAGCTACCAAGTTATTTCACTAACTCATGCTGTAGCTGCCTAATACTATACTTTGTCAAACATAACAATATACAAGTACGGTTCATGAAAGTTATTCCATGTTCCTGCTTGCACTATGTGTGATATAGAGGATAACATCACATGAAATCTGTAATGAGATTTGTCTCCATTATTCTCCAGGGTAGTCGCCAGATTTTTTGAGTTATTTCTCTCCCAGTACATCTTTTTGATCCTGCAATTTATTTCAATTTTGTATCATTATTTTATTTTGTGAATGTCTCATCAAAAAACCTCTCTGTGTTCTCCTTTTGTCCATACAAAATGCCTGAATGTTAGTTATCTATTTGTGCTCATTTTGCTCTTTACTCTTGCTCTAAATCTTCTCTACTGTTTTACAGTATCCCACTTGTTTGCAGGAAGTTAATAACTTATATTAAACGGTGAGGATTCTCCCTCTAGCAAAATTAAGTTACTTGATATGACATTTTCCAAAACAGAAAGAATGGCTAAGTGACAAAATATCACTGAAAAAGAAGGGGGAGTCAATATCTGCCTCCTGCTTGTGCTTCTAAAAATCTGCCCTCAGAGAGTTGAGAGCACTGCAAGGTCAGGTCTGATTGCATGTGTAGACTGTGCTGAGCATAAGGTCTATGTAATTCATATTCATAATTTTGCTTCTCAAATCCTAAGCATACAAGTCCTCAACTAAAATTGGCAGGCTTTCTGCCTCCAACATGCAAAGAAGATATATTTTTTTCTTTACAAGTGTTGGTGTTGTCATTTACTAATGTAAGACTATGTGTGACATTGTCAGTCATCCTCTTTTACTTGAGGTGCTGGGAGAAAAACAGCTTGACAATGAAAAAGTGGTGCCTAAACTCTCTGTGACCTGCAGGTTCATTATATTGGTGTTAAAAAGATTTCAAAGTGGATGTGGGATCATTAGCTCCTCTTAAGAAATGTGGCCTTTGCACATTTGTAGTAAACCTAACAAAATACTAAAGTTTCACCTGCACTGGAGCCTCAAAGGACTTCTGCAATCTTGCTGTCTAATAACAGTATTGCTGTTGAACATCACTGCAGTCAGTGGGTAGAGAAGAGGAGGCAAAACTTGGTCCTGGAGACCGCATGACAGAGAAGAGGAAGTTGGAAAGCAAATGCCACAGAGACAGTGATCACAGCCTTTCACCTGCATCTGTGCTTTAATTTCCCTACCAGTGTCACCTTTGCACGATATTGTGGTCCTGCAAATACAGCTGGCCAAAGAGCAATTAACTCCACTTGACTCTAATTGAAATGCAAGGGCTGGGAGGGTAAAGGGAACCTGACAACCAAGATGCTAACACCATACCATCTGATTCAAAGCCCTGTGATCATTAACCTCCACCCTGTCCCCCAAATCATCACAGACAGCACAGCACTTCAGGCTTCCAGGTCCCCTAGAAGCACTATTAGCACTGTAAACATCAGTACACTGAGCCATCAGACTGACAGCACTTTCCCAGCAGAAAAGGAAACCTAATGCATGTTGACATACAACGGGCACAGGAGCGGTGGCACAGCCCTTTGAGGACTGCACATGCCATTTTCTCCCTTTCAGAACTGTTGAAACCATGGACTGCCCTTGCCCAAAACAGACAAGTCTAAGCCAGATGCTGTCAGTTCCTCTTATTCTTGCTAATGCTTGAGAGGGCTGATCTTCGTTTGATCTTTTTTTCAGTCTTCTTGTGCAAATGGAAATGGCACTTTTTTTTCTAGTTGTTTTCTCCATTCAACACTGTGCAGAGAGGGTCTGAATGTGCAAGAGGTACCAGTCCCTGCATGAAATACCAAGAATACAAACATGCAGGTAAGACTTTGTAGAATTTCTGGGTGGCTTTTTTTCTTTCTACTTAAGACAACCAGCAAGTCCCAGAGCAAAATAAAATTCTGTGTGGGCACCCTCAGATCAGACATGAAATATTCATGCTAATGTATCAGCCTTCTGCTGGGTTTTGGAGGGTTAGTTTATTTATTTATTTACTTATTGGTTCTGCTTTTTTAAAATAGAGTTAATTAGGTCTACTAAAGACAAAAGTTAACTTTTTTGCCTGTAGAAGGCTTATCCTCTATTCTACAAGCATTTTCATCATGTTCCTATTACTCTTGGTTAGAATTCAAGCTGTTCTCCTGAGATGGTTAAAGCAAGTTAGCCTGACAGGCAGTAAAATGTTTGCAGATACCTTAGCAGTCATGTCCTGCAATAGCTGTCACCAAAAGCAATTTTAGAGGCAAGTGGATGTGTAAAAATAAACCTTTTTAATATGTTTGGTATTTTTTTTACAGGAGTTGAAATGATCACAGTTGGAAACTATGTTGTGCCTGAGCTACAGCTCAAGTCTAAAGTTGAGCCAAAGTGAAAGCCTGAGTGCCGAACTCTTATTAAATACTAGAATGACATGGAAAAAACTTTACAAAATTTCTCATGGCAAATACTGTACTTCCCATGATATCAGATTACTACTTTCTTTTTTGTTTGCTAAAAACACCAAGATGAAAACCATCAGAGATGAAGAACCAAAAATAACTTCTTTTCATTGATCAAATTTGCTGTTACTGTTATCATTTATCATCAAAACAAAGAAAGTACAAGACACATTTGGGAAGCATGATTAATTTCTGTTGGTAGTTTTCTGTCTAGTCCTTAGGCAACTTTGGTTTAGCTTTTAAGACAGCTGTGATTTCACAGGTTCCACCTAAGGCACATACGTATCCATGCATCATCAGAGGAGCCTTTGAGGAATCGACCTGCTTAGTTTTTCTTAAAACCTAAACAGTTTGGATGATTTGGTAAAGCATTGAACATCTTTAAATGGTGATTTCACCATATGGTTCCTCTGTCAAATTAGAGTTGATTTTCAGCCCTGGCATGTCTCGTCTACGTGGGTCACAAGTGCTTTAGAACAGTGACTGTCATTCAGTGTGTGCTCAGAGTCCCAGGCAGTAGATCCATGTGTGAGTGGTGGGACACTATGGAAGTTCTGATGGTAGCAGAGCCATGATAACAGCTGCAATTTCTGACAGCTGCAGGAGAGAGCCAGGACAGATGAGGATGAAGGCCAGTCTTCTATGACTTACTCCTACAGGATCAGAAAACTCCTTGGTAGGACAGCTCTTTGGGTAACCTTGTTTGGGTAGCTTTTTTAATAGAGGAAATTAAGAAGGAGAGATAAATGTGGGGTTGGCAGCTTAGGTTATTAAAACCCAATAAAAATTAGAATTGTGCTTGTTGGTATTATCCTGTGGAAATTGAGAGCCAGGTATCTCAGGTCTGGTCATGCTTCTATCACGTCACCTTACACAAGCGCTGACATTTCTGTCTGTCCCAGCTGTTTGGACACACAGCAAGAAGCATCAGGGCTGAGTGATTGGAGCTCCCCTTTCCAGACCCCTCCTGGTGAAGAGCACAAAAATGCACCTGATGAACCTTTTTGCTCTCCCACCTAGAGGGAGAGCCAGCCCTGAGCCAGTTTGTTACTACCAGTAATAACTACATCAAATTTTTTGGTTTGTGGTTATTTTTTCAGTGGAGTAGAATCTGGGGAGAAGTGACTTCAGACTGAAGACATTGTGTCTGACAGCCAGTTCATAAAGCAGATCTCCAAGATGGGCATAAGTATCATCTGTGGAGGAGCTGACAATGGAAGCACCCCGGATGTATCTTCAATATGAACTTCTATAAATAGCGGGTCTGCCAGAAACAAAGTGTCAGTTCAGCAAAGTCCTTCACATTTTTAGCTTCCTTGCAAAGAAATAACAGGAAGGAAGCAACAAGTTGCAGGTACAGAAAACCTACCTGGAGTTGGTAAAAGGACTGTATAGGACTGGAGCCAAAATCCTCGGATAATAACACCCTGCTGATTTACTGTTCAGTCAATTGCTCTAATAAGCAGTGACCTTCAAATGGTTGCTTCGTTTCTCTCCATAGGCAAAGTGTGTAGTTCCCTGCCTCCCTTGCCTTTCTGTAAGGTGTTGTAACACCTTAGGTTGGAAAAGAATATTTGGGATTGGGACTCTCAGAATTATTTTGACCTTGCATAAGCCTAGTTCCTTCAGAAGGAGCTGAGTTCCTAAGGCTGCTCATAATTTGCAGGGCCACCCTTATTTAAAACCCATCTGTCCTCATTTATAGGAGAAATTCTATTGCGAATTTGATGATTGTGTGCACTCTTTCTGTATTACTCAACCTTATTGTCAGCCTAAGAACACAAGCCTGGAAGGAAGGACTCAAATGATTTTAAAAACTCTCCTCGGTGGGGAGAACAGACACAGCTTCTCTTTTTGTCACATAACAGCTTGCAATTTTTCACAAATGGCTAAGCTCAACTCCTTAAAAGTGCAAAGTGCCTTACTGTGCTATATACAAAATGCCTACATACTTTGGGGCAGCTGGGTTTAAGTCCCTCAAGCTGTTCCTCACCTATAATATGAGTTAATAACATCTTCCCACTTCAGCAGAGTGTGCCAGAAGCAGTTCATTACTGCCCTCAGGTGTGAAACCAGCTGCAGGCACAAAGCCACTGCCATAAAAGAGTGCAGCTGGAGCAACAACATAGTGTGAGAGAATGACAGCCTGTGGGGGCTGTTAGGTGGGCTGGAAGATTGGCAATGTGGGAGGGCAGGAGGGGCAGAAGCAGTTGAGGAAACTTGTGAGGTTTCCTTCATTTTCTATGAGTACCAGGTTTTTAGGTCAGAATTCAGAGCAGGGTCTATAAAAAGAGAAAAGGAGCAAGAAGTATTAGGGAGTGGAGGGAGTGCTCTTGCTAAACGTGCAGTTCTGGAGCTGTGTTTAAAAGGTGAATGGTTCTGCTGCCTCTCTACAGTTTTTTTTTTCCTTGGCCACAGAATGCCTGGTTGCATTATGCCTTTGCCACAAACAAGTGTCCTAGATACAGGTGAAGCTCTTTGACAGATAGTTTGAGTTGCAAAACTATTTTCCTCTTAGTTTATGCAGGGAAACTCTTTCTTGGCCCTTCACATAAATAACTGCCTGCCTTGATTTTTCTTGTGCTTATCTCAGAAGGGCTTGTTTTCTCTTTTTGTTTATAAAAATGCAAGAAATTGTTAAGGCTCTTTTAAAGAGCCTCTATGGGAATTTGAAGCACTTGCAGACAGAATGGAACATCTCTCAGCTTTAAAGCTGCTACAAGTAACTTTACATTTCCCCTGTACATACACATGCTCCTGGACTGAACTAGTGGTCACTGTGTAACTTGGAGTTAAAAAAAAGTGGAAGGAGTAATATTAAGTTTGTGGACGTAAAACTGTTCAGGAACAAGTGGGATTCTTCCTGCCTCTGAAGAATAAGACACTTGGATATCCTGACTACCAGCAATCCCTGAAGCAAGTGCCATCCTTCCTTGGCCAGCTATTGCTATAGCTCCCTTGTCTCAGTTACAGACAAATGAAATGTTATCTGAAAGTCTCTACTTCACTCTTATCCTTCAGAAAGAAGTGAAATTATATGACAGCAACTAGAACGCTGTCACTTGAAGTTTCCAACTTCAGCATGGTAGGAACTGAAGTACAGAATGCAACTCTTTTGTGGGGAAAAAAAATTCTTTTTCTTTTAAACAGTAAAATTACATGCTAATCATTAAGTTCATCTCTTAAAAAGCAAGCTTGGTGTTTTGCCAGCTAATCAGTGGTGTTCGCTGGGAATGTTCTAGCAAATGCTTTTGCTGCAGTACAGCACCTGTTCAAAACCATCATTTTCATGGAAATCTAGTAATCTAAAAAGCATTTCCATGTTGGGATTGTTTCTTTAGTTCAGTAAGAGAACTCAATGAAAATTTAGGTGCTGAACCCAAAACAAGTAGGAGACTGCAGTCTTTCACCTTCCTTCCCCCAAGATGAAGATGGTAGAGAAGCGTTCTGGTTATTTAAACTCAGGCACTGAAACCTGAGACTCTCATGTCTAATGGGAGGGGTTTTTGTTCATACGCTCTCTGGATTTTATTCAAATTCTTTCTTCCCTACCTCTTCTGTCAAAACAACTGTTAAGCACTTTCTTTAAAAGTTTTTCCTCTAACATGCAACAGAAGGAACACAAATTGATAAGCTTTCATGTGAAGTGCTTTTCCCCAGCATGTTCCTATAAAAAGCAGTGTATCTGCAACTGTGCCATTTCTTATGGCAATCTCGTCTGGAGGTGAGTCTGTGACCTCCCATGCCCATTTCACTATCTATGAGATTTGTCTCTTGAAAAATTTTTGAAGGTGTCTCATACCTGCTGTAGCACGGCTTTGGGGAAATGCCACACTTTTATGCATATCTGTTCAGTTTGTTGGCAAGGCCACTTCTCTTCAAGCCTTACACAAATTCATGAAGTACCTCCATGCCTCAAACAAATAAGCACATTTTTGTGCTCTTCATTCATGTTGAACCATAGGACTTTCCCTCCTGTGATAAAGGAGGAGTCACCATGCCCTACTTACTGTTAGTGCACCATAAAGTGAGCCTGCAGCTGCAGTTCCTACACATTTCACTCTTAACTGTTTCAAGAACCCACTAAAAAATGATTAATGGACTTCGAACAGAGAGAGTCCTTCCTGGCTGCAAGAACCAAAAAACCACAACCATCTGTATTTAATTTTCTCTCTGCCATACATCCAGCCCTTTCATTTGTGGACAGATATTGATATCAATTCATTAGCTTTCAAGAAGTTATGGTTATTCAGAGAGCTGGGATGGGTCCTTTAAGGCCCCTGATTAGGTAATCTACTAATAGGCAGTAGGTTTGTATTGCTGTCACTCACCAGTAACAGTGGGCCAGTTACTGTGCACCTGTGTTGACATTTTATGCAAAGGAATTTCGCTTTGGGGAAGAGAAATGTTTTGAAGGGATGATGCTTTTCTTTTTTTTTTTTGAGGGCATCATATGGCCTGTGTGTGTCAGAAAGATGGACTAAAACCTGGGCCCCAGGCTGAGAGTCTGTTCAGCTCTGATAATGTGTCTGCTGACCTTTAGTGCAACAGGGAGTTAAGTTGCTCGTAGTCTACAGCAGCAGCAAAAGATGGATCCCTGGCTGCTCTCCAGCCCAGGCTGTACGTGGGGCCATGAACAGCAGCTGCTTCTTCCAGCTAAGTGAGAGGTGCAAGTCTCAGGATGGAAGACAGTGAACAAATCCCTACCATAGACCCATCCCACAGCAGCACTTCGTGATGTCTCTACAGTCTATCCGCAGATACATCTTGTGGATGAGAGAAGGGAGAAATAATTTCTCATGGGAAATAAAGATTGTTTTTATTGGAGTGTTCTAGCTGTTGCACTGTAGGTAATTAAAACTTAAGGAGTCTCTCAGAAAAAAAAACATACTTCAGGGTCTCACATTGCGTAATGCTGAGAAATTACAAGTCCAGTGTGGGATGCAGAAGTCTTCTGTGAGGTTTTATAGCAGAAAAACCTGAGCCATTTCTCATCAACATAAGATTTATATTGCATGGAAGGTAAAGATCATTTACTATTAATTCATTCAGGGAATAAAAATTATAAATATGGCTAATTTATTATATCTATGGATAAAAGTGGAAACCTACTGACAGTGCAGAGAATTTTGTCATTGAGCTGAAAAGGAGTGGAATGCCAAGCATTTTAAATATACATACAAGCTCATTTAGGCAAATAAAGCAATTATTTGTCTTTCATATTCAGAGAATAAACTTGCCAGTTAGCTCTCTGAAATTTTTGTTGCTATTGCACTTTTGCATAATTTATTGCCAATTTTGTTTACATGTGCTGTGTTTGAAAATGAAGCAGCATGAGAGCAAAAAACATTATAGTTTGCCTGTTAAAGAAAAGAACAGAGTGTGAGGAGGCTTTTTTATTTCTGCTGTATTAAAAGTGATAAGTTAAATACGGGGACAGAAGTGCCTTTCCAGACTTACATAATAAATATAATATTCATCAAACCTCCTAGCTAAATATTGATCATTAAACTCCCACATTAAAGACCAGTCTGTGCGCACTTACTCCATAGGAAGGAGTCTGGGGGTGGAAAGAGAAGTTTCTGAAAATTTGTGCCCCATCTCTCTTGCAACTGCTTTCTCGTGCTGATAGAATAAAATACCAGGGGGACAGAAATTCCCCTCAAATACTTTCTTCTAAAGAACTTCTAGGTTATAAGACATTCCCAAGGAGGTGGAGTAATACATGGATATGTCCTTGCTATGAAGGTTTTGAGTGTGCTTGGGGCCAGCACAGAGGATCGTCGTGGACACTGGAGAAGCCCTGGGCACTCCCAGTGCTTTCCATTCCAGCCTAGTTCCATGTAGGGGTCCATCCCAGCACATCCCAGGTCTTCATCTGTGGTGTCATCAGCACAGCCTGGCAACATCACCAAGTGAGCAGCTTTGTGGAAGCAGAGATTCACCCTCTTTTTGTGTGAGTTTGCAGCATGAATGGTTCTGTCAGCTCAGCCAGATGTCTCAATGAGACACCCCAACAAAGGGACTGCACTTTTGCTCCAGAGTTCCCCCCTCAAAAAAGGGAAACTTTTTCATTAAAAACTGCTTTCATGTCTTTCTGTAGGTACTGTACCCAAATAACATACAAGTGTACTGAGTTGTTCAACACTGCAGAAGCAAAGAGGGAGAAATGCTCAGAGCAGCACGTTACCTTTTCCTGTTAACTGAGCATGGAAGAAAATCAGTGCCTCTGTCGTGTGGTGATCACACACAAATCTGCGCACCACAGGAGGCACGGATGGGGGTATGGCCAGAGAATTCAGGGAAAACTTTATCTTTCGTTGAGGTCAACAAATGTTTCTTACAGGCAGTGGAAATCAACTTACAAAGAAACAAGTCCCTTGAAACAAAATTTCCCCTTCGGCAACTACAGCCTAGCACACAGAGCCTTTTGCATAGATGGGCTAAAGAAATAAGCACAGGGAAGGGAGATGGGAGATCCTGGCAGAAGCACTGGTGGCCAAAACACAAAATTTTCCCCATCTCTTGTCCCATCAGTGAATTGAAGGCCATACTTGTGTCAGAAGGGTGCTGTACTGTTTAATTGTGTAATGTCAGGACAATGCTTTGATCCTATAAACACCGTCTAAATGCTAAGTACCTGATTCTTCACACCCTGCACTGCAGTGGGAGGCAAAAGGGTATCCCTTTGATCTCCTGTGCAGGCATCCAGACAAAACTGCTGTTCTGACATCCCTGGATGAGTATTCAGGCCCAGTTACTCAACCCTTGAAACACATCCCATTTCTCCCCCTGCCCATCTGTCTGCATGGCCCCATGCCCTCCTGAAAGCATCCTGTGTTCATGTTAGGAGCTCACAAGTGCCAAGAGGAGAGGGAGGTGAGTGTGCACAGCCAGCAATGCTTTTCCTCTGAGGAGATCACTTTGTCAGGTGAAAAATCCATAATGTGTTGGCTGTGGTGGACAGTCTTTCTGTAACACTTGAGTAGCAGTTTCCAGCAGAAACATGCTCCCATGGTTGTGTCTTCTCTAAGAATTAGGAGCAGTAATGACTTGCAAAGCCTCATTTGTATTAGTCACAAATTCTGCACCATTAGGGCCCAGTTTGCAATTTAGCTGGTCTCATTTCTACTTGAGCAAAGAGCCAGGACAGCCTTTTTAATCATGTTACTGTGATACTGCTGCCTAACTAGGAGAGATTTGGATATCAGCTGAACCATCTCAGAGCTCTTTTGACTGAATAGACTTCAAGGATTGTCAGACAAAAATTAAATACACCAAGTTTCAGATTTATTGTGTAATGTTGTTTCAGCACAAGAAAATAATCCACACAGTCACAGCATGGATTTCCATCTTCCTCCATCAATAAGATGACATTGTGGTCTTGAGGCTGCTGCTGCCCTTGAGCATTACAGGCAATCTGTGCCTCAAGCAGCAAATACAGTCCCTGGATCAGTGCCCAGAGACGAGGCAGCCAAGGGCCATCATCGCGGTAATAATAGATTTAAAGAAAACTGTAGATTAAATAAACCCAGACATGGAACCAAATAGTTGCTTTCTCTGCAGTCCTTAATCCAGGGCTATCTCCAGCGAGCAGGGGTGACAGTGTGCACCAGTTGGATGTTTCTGGCCTGGCTGTTGTATGTTTTCATGTTCCTCCTTCCCCTGGCTCCAGACAAGGCCAGAAGAAAGATGCCCAGAAGCTGAGAAAGGAGATGGCCAGTCAGATGTGATCCAAGCTGGGCGAAGGAAGCACTGGGGATCAGCAGAAATCAATGCGGATGCTTTGCAGGATTTATTTCCCTGACCAAAATACTGGAGTGTTCAAACTGGGAAAATACTCATAGTTCAACTATTGCTAACAAGAATAACTAGCACCAGAAAAACATGGCCGTCAGCAACCAGCCACTGCCAGCTCAGATAATTCCCTCATGCCACCTCTGATCTTCAGCAATTGTTTTATCAGTTTGGAGAACTGGGGATGGTGTGACTCATATAATTTTTTTTTTTTCGGTTTAATGTTTTTGCCAAGAAAAGCTGGACAATCTGAAGCAAAATATTTTAACAAGTAGTAGGAAACAAACAAGACCACTGTGATTTTAGGAACAGCTTCCAGCCATCCAAGAGATCTGTATGGCTCCCACAGCCGGCATGCTGGGCCCCACCAGCTGTGTC
This sequence comes from Eulacestoma nigropectus, assembly GCA_013397775.1. NCBI lineage: Eukaryota > Metazoa > Chordata > Aves > Passeriformes > Eulacestoma > Eulacestoma nigropectus. The sequence continues at coordinate 3,123,526 of VZTE01004350.1, read as the reverse complement.
AGTGCAGAAAGGGAACGCTGCGAAGATCCCAAGCATTGCTGAGTCCCTGTGAACTGGCTCTGTTTTCCTGCAACTGGGCCTAAACAAGAGTGAAATGATGCCTAATAATCTTTCTAGAACCATAAATCTGTTCTATTCTAATTTTCTATTGAGAATAGCGATAAAGCAATAACGTGTAGCCCAGTGGTTTAAAACAGATAAACCACATCTCACTGGTGCAAAATCATTATAGCACCTGACCATAAATTCCTGCACCAGTCTAAGCTGTTTAATGAACTTGCGTACTTAAATTTAATATTGGCTCAGCTTAATCTCAGGTGATATTAATCACTAATTAATACTTTTTTTGGGGGGTTGTTCATGCAGAAAGTATAACAGCTCTAATTACCACTTGTTTGATAATGTGCCTTTATCTCTATTTTAATGGGGCTACCTGGTTTATTTAGATGCAAACATCTAAGGATTTTTACATCCCCAAGAGCAATTGCTCTCTTAAATACTTTCAGTGATACAGTTACTTTAAAGCAATAAGCAGTGCGAGAGAAGCTAGCATGAAATTACATTATATCTCCAGAGCTTTGAAGTTATATAAGAACTCTTGGCTTATTCTGTTAATTAGGGGAATATGTTTACTGTGAGTTTTTGAAGTTATTAATTATTTTCATTAGCTTAAAATTCTTTAACTGTCACCTCTGTATACTATCTATTAGTAATTCAATCCAGGTGTGTATGGTATTTTATGCATTCCTATCTCAACCAAAGGATGAGCAAAATATAAAAGGAAGGACATTCAGATGTCATCCCAAGTTCCCACACTGTAAGTTTATATACATTTATATGCATATATACGTATGTACGTATGTATGTATGTATATACTAGTTGCACCCAAGAAGCATGTGAACAAATTAACATTTTATGCCACGGATTTGCTACACTAAATCTAGCAATTTTCCAGTAGGCTTATTTTTGAAATACTAATATTTATAGCCCACATTAATTTATAAGTGTCCCTTTAGAACATAGTACTAATCAGAAATTTCCAAATTTCAAAGGAAAAAACCTTCTACTTATACTTCCTGAAACTGGATGGAGGATAGCATAATGCACAGTTAGGTAGAGTTTATTCTTGCGTTTAAAGGACTAGGAGACAGATTTCTCTCTTACTTCCCATGATTTCAATTTCCATGATTTTTGTCAGTTAAGCTGACAAAAGCTTAACTGTTGAATCTTTTAAGCTGCTTGCAAAATTAATTTTGTAGATATATATATGATTAATGTGTAAGACCTTCAGCATTTAATTGTTTACTCCTCTCTTTCTCTGCCTGAGTAGGTCAGGTGCAAAACTATTTTGCTTCAGGAAGGGTGTCTGAAAATTCGTTTATTAACATTCATTAGGCACTTGTAATGAAATGTAGGAGTGGAGTACAAAGAGTTGCTATTTTCTTTCTTTACATTCATCAGACTAAATTGGATTAATCAGATTGGAAAGGGTAATAAAATATTAGAGCTTGTTCATATCTCTCAGCTTCTTCCTATCGGTTATAAATGAGTACACTGGATGCTACCTGCTGCTGTGATGCAGCAGCATTTGAGGCACTCTGAGCTACCTTCTCATTTTGAGGCAGAAAATGGTAACAAAAAAAATCTTATTTTCTCACTGAGCTCCACTGCTGGCAAGCAAAAGAAAGGGAACAACTGTAAACCAGAGGCATTTCCATTTTTCTTCATTTTCCTTTCTTTTTTTTTCTGTGAAATCAATGGCTGTGGAATTTTGAAATTCCCTCGTAACTGCCAAACCTATTTTTCCCCTCAGCCACACATTGACAAGAGAAGCCTCCATACCCCGTTGCCTTGCCCTTTGCTGTGCAGGAGGGCAGGCAGCACCATTTACCTTGCTGAGGCATGGCTGCTGGCAGCACTGTGCTGACTGCTGTGACCTGCCAGCGTTCCTCTCTCCTCTTGAGGGTTGGCATCACCTTGACTAATGTGTTGTGAAGCTATGGTTCGGTCCTGCTGCTCACCTCTGCCTTTGGGTGCAGAGGAGGATGACACTGCCTGCAGAAATGAGCTTGATCTTTCAGGATACTGGGAGAGAGCTGGGTGTCACATGAGATTTGAATTAGATTTTTTTATTTGACTTGTCTCTGCTCAAAAGAGCCCACTCGCAGCAGTGAGAGCTTTCTCTCTACGTTGACATTTTTTCTTGTATGGCTGTCTTTCTACAAACCCCTGTCTAAAGTGGGTTTTTATCACCTGTCTAAAGTGATGTCCAATCAGATTTTCAGTTTTTTAAAGAGGATTTTCCATAGATCTTTTGTCATTCACATGTGGTGAAACACTTTAGGTGGAGTTAAATCATAGTTTTCTTCATTTATGTTGAAGATGAGCACAGAAGGGTAGTGTACTTTTCCAGCTGTTTTCAGCAAGGCCTTTAACTTATGAGAGGACAGAGACATGTGAAGGCACACAGAGCTCACTCAGAGAGTTAAATATACCTCCAGGATCCCAAAAGCTCAACAGAGACAGACAGGTCTTGCAGGGGGACCCACAGGACCACAGCCTATGGGGTACCAGAGGCAGCAAACAGATTCCATTCACCCAGAGAACAAAAAAGAGTTGCACAGCCAACTATAGCTTAGATCACGGCATATTTAGAAGGAGTATTTTTTCCTTCAAGTGCCATATGAAAAAATTTTAGTTTTAGTTTTTCCTCAAGGCCTACAGCTTCTACTTCCCTAACTGCTTTCTCTCTCCATTTTATATACACAGAAAAGAAAATCAGCTAAAATACTCATTCTTGCATTCTCCCTCTATGAATATTTCCTTGAGGTGTTTTTTAATGTTGGTGCTCCTATATCAAGTCAAATAACCCAGGAAACATCTGGCCATACTTCAGGACTCTCCAGATCTGTGCCACTGCCTCAATTTCTGCATCTCATGTTTTTTGTCTTTCCATAATATTCCTCTCAGAAACTCTGTCAATCCCAGGCCTTCACAGGGAGCTGACTGCTTCCTTCCTGAGCCCCACTGACTTTCACTGAGCCCATGGCTCTTGCACTTTGAGCAGTCCATAACTTTTGTATTTTTAAAATGATTGGTCCTCCCCTTCCCTTTTCGTTTAACAGCTCACAGCAGGCATGAAACTCTGTGAGATGGTCAGTGGGAGTACTGAGCTTATGTAAGTAAAAAGAAAGGAGTAACTTCTCAAGTCTTCCTCTATCTGGGACCAAATCCCTTGAAGATGCACAAAAGCAATATTCACTTTTTGTGTGGAGGGTTTTTTCATCTTCACATGCTCTTCATGCTTCCCAGGGCCCTGTTTTGTTCTAAGAATCATTGAAATCAGGTCTGTGTTTTGGTCTGTGCCTAAATTGAGACAAAAAAGTCTTGAAATAATCATTCTGAGTAAGAGCTGTAACTTCAGTCAGCCACGTTAAAGTGAGATGAACTGAGCAGATCTTGGTTTTGGAGTAGATAAATACATTTTCTGCCTACAACAAGCCATGAATATCATTCATTTCCACATCTTCCAAATATATTTGTGAAGTCAAAAGGGAAAAATTTTATTCCCATTATCCCAAAAAAAAGTGTGTGAGAATTTCATCTTTTAAGAGAAGTTTTCCTTACAACTTTGAAATGTAGAATCTTCAAGACTATCAGGAAAATATTTTATTTCAAAGATCTTTCCGTTAAGAACTCATTTGAATTATGAATAAAATACTGAAAATAAAGAATCTTGCTGCTTAAACATGTTGTTCATTTGGGGCAAACCAGATCAACTGTAGAAGACACTAGACCTAACAGCCGGACCAACACGTTCCTAAGGCCAAAAGCGTGTCACAGTCATTAAAATTCACAGTGAAAGCTGGAGAAATTAATGCCATGATTATTTTATATTAAGACTATACATTCAGGATGACATAGGACCATGTTTTGAAACAAAATTCCTCAACCGTATTTGAAGTTCTAACCAAGAATACAAGCTTTTTTAATGTAACCATTTACAGTAACAAAGAGTTTGAAAGGCAAATGATACTGCTGTCTTTCTCTTGGTTCAAGAAACTCACAAGTTTCTAGCAAACTCATCAAGTCTCAGTTTTTAGTTGCTACGTCTTGAATTATAGTCAGCTGCTGTGAAACTTTCTCCTCTCCCAGAGGTTAGAAAGGTTGTGTTCCAACAAGATCTTCCCCCAGAGAACCCCCATTCCCTCTATGACATGGTTCCTTGCAGGGAATCTAACATGCTAGGAGAGCAGAAACTCAAGATGTTGTAGATGCCATAAATGGGAGCAATGCTGCTTTCCTACTCAGAGTCATGTTCCAGCTCATCAGGAGTGTCCTCAGTTTCCTGGGGACTGTTGCAACCAGAGCTCAAAATGTCATTTTCCATGGCAAATAATCATAATGTGACCATCTCACGTATTTTGAAACACCGTCTACTCCTCTTCCTGATGTAAAAAAAAGTCCACTACCAAGTTCAAGGCAGCCTTCCTTCAGGGAGTGAAGTCTTCAGGAAAAAATGTCAGCATGAATGTAAAACTGGAACAAAATTAGTGTTAATCCTTCCCAGTCTCCTATGTTTTCATGTTATCTCCTCATTTCTGTGTGTGGGCTTTTTTGTGTTGTTTTTTGAAACAGTGTTTTCTAATTGTAAAGAAAATAGACTTGGGGCTAAGTGTTGGATCATTGTCTCCCGTGAACTCTTTCATTTGTACCTTGTGCCCTCTAGAAATTGAGCCTTGGAAGTCTCAGACATTGATCTTTTCTCTTCTTTTCTCTTGTCTGTGTAATGCCTGTTGCATCCTATTATAGAAACAAAGGACACACATTTGCTTTTATCTGTGCTATAGAGTCAAGACACCGCTGTTCATTGTCAGGAGCGTCGTCAGCAGTGGTCTCCTGCCAATTCTCCTCCTCCAGATTCATATTCATTTGTTAGGTCTAATTAAAGACCCGTGGTACAAAGAAGCTTAGGGCTGCTTTCCATTCAAGCTCCTCTGCTTTTGACAGATAGTACACCTTTTGTGTGCAACATTTTAGGTTGTGTAGAAATGTCTTACAGTGACAGATTGCTTTTGTACTTGCTGGCTACTGTCCATTTAATTTTCATTATGTTTCATTGTATGTTTCAGAGAGGGTTTGCTAAAGATTTGCAACTTACCAAATTTACAGTGGGATTTGGATGCTCTGAGGGTGGTTGGGAAAAGCCTGGTATCTTCCATCAAATTATCCTACAGTAGCTTTAAAGAAGCTGTGGAGCCTGAGCAGATAAAACTAATGTAAAGCATAATGCAACTCTTTCCTTCTTTGCAGTTCTCTTCTTCTTCTCCTCTCTACTATTGCACAAGAGTATTCCAAAAAGGATATACATTGTGTAAGGACTTGGAAATAGGCACTCAAAGGTCAACCTGGGTTCTTTCCAGGCCAAAAATGTTCTTCAAATTCAGTTAAAAGTCTTTTGGGGACACTTCTGTCTTGATTACCTTGAAAACCTGATCATGGTCAAGGCAGCCTAGAAATTGGCTGTCATCTTTCAGTTTTACATTGCCTGCAGGTGTCAGAAATAGCCCTGACCATAGTGCTGGAGTGTTACAGGTTCAACTCCTGTTCCACAAAGAGGTTTGGTTCTCTTGGAACTACCTATTAAAAAAATCAGTGCAATGGGGAAGGGAGTCCAAATCTATTGCTTAAGATTTTCCTATTTTATTTAACCATTTACTAGGTGAGCCCCGCCATGACCAGGTAGAATCTAACTCTGAGAAAAGGGAGGTTGTTTTAAGTCTTTCAAAGAAAAATAATGTCTCTTAGTAAAATTAGGGTGCAGCTATCAAGCACTACATTCAATTCCATTTCCCCAATACCAGGAAGCCAGTAGGAAACTGTGGGAATTGGAAAGGACTGATGAAATGCTTTGGCAGGGCTGAGAGCAGGAAGAAACTGTGTTTTCAAGAAGAGAGCATGTGTTTGCATTTCAGCTGCTCCAATTTTCATCCTGGCATCTCAGTTTAACCTGCTGATGAATGTGTGAGTTTGTGTTAAGACAGTAGACTGCAAACTGAACAGCTGAAGCACAGGTGTAAATTCCCTTCTGCTGCATCTGTCACAAGAGTAGCAAATTCCAACAGAGGATAGGGCAATAAATTCTTACACCCTGATCCCAAGAGTCTAAAGAATATTTGTTTCACGTTAAACCTCTTACAGAATATCCACAAAGCTGAAGAGTAGGTCCATAGGCTTTCTGCTGAATGCATTTGCAGACCTGAAGAAAATGAAGAAAAAAGGTGGGTTTTTGACTGTGTTGCACTATTGTGGTAATTGTATCAATAAGGATAGAACTCTGCCTATAAGGCAAATCAGAGATGAGGTCTGATCACACATCCACTGCCATTACACCCTTCTAGGGATACACCTTTCTAGGGATAGCCATTTACCATAGCTGGCAGTAACGGCTGCCTATCTTCCCACTAAAACATTGATGCAGTGGTGACAGCAGCATTTGCCCATGTGTTATATCAAGAGTGCACAACGCCGTATCTGTGTACCCTGTGTACTTCTCCAGAACTTTGTGTTGGGTGCCTAAATGAAGAGCATTATCCTGGCACTGGAAAGCAGAGCAGACATGAGCACTTCCAGGAACTACTTGTGGCCACTGCTTGCTAAAGCACATGAGTGTAGTTACTTCACATCATACCTGGGGAACACACTCGTGCTGCATCTTCTTTTCTCAGCTGATTAAAGAGTTAAAAGGAAATACATTGGTTTAGGAAAAGATAGATTTACTCCCACAGCAGGGGTTGCACTAGACTAAGCCCAGTTTGGATTGTTCAGTTTGGGTCAGCCCTGAAATCTCTCATTCTGAGAAGAGTGTTTCACCCAGGCCATCTTGTCCATATGGACCAAGACGTAAACATGAATGATTTTAAGGTTTTAAACCTTAAATGTCAAACAATTTTAGTTTTAAAGGTTTCAGACCCTCCTCTTATTTCAGCTAGGAAGACGTTAGATATTGTTTTATGGGGATTCTTCTCTGAAAGAACTGCCACCAGTGCCACTTGGTCCCTCAGAGGCCACCAGTGTCTGGTCATTAATTTTGTTGATAAGTGTTAAATACATGGTTGACTTTGAAGCGAGAATCTTAACTAACCGAGACAATCCGCTCTTGCTTGTGATAATGTCAGCTTGAATGTACAACCACTTGATTTATAAAGATTTCTGTTGTGCAGCTGAATTTAAAAAAATAGCACACTTAATGCCTGCTGTCCATACTGTAAATAAAGCAGGGTATAATCACTCTGATAAGAAAGCACTTTTCCTGCCCAAATGCCATATTTTTAACTAATTTATTTTTTTTGGTATATCTTGTGACTTATCTCACTAATAACAAGTTACAAGCCAGACAAGTTACTCCAGAAGATTTAGAAAAATTTCATTAAGTGTTTTTAGAGGAATAAATGTCTTCACGGTGACTCTGAATTTTTGGCAGGAACCCAAGGTTCTGGTATCTCCAAGGTGACCGTAAGGTAAGTACACTGAACTCTGCTGATGTTTCTGTTTTGTGCCCTCAGAAACCCAGGTTCAGCTCCTGATTCTGCCATAGGTTTCCTAGCAAAGACAAATTTGAAAGTAAACTCAAGAGGAGAGCGTTCAGCACTGGAATATTGGTTCTTTTTCTCTCCTTTTTTGAGCTAAGAGTTATTTAAGTATTTTATATCAAGTGAAACAATTTCTAATGATTTAATATTCACTAAGGGAATGAGACACTATAGTCTAATAGCTGCCTTGCTCTGCTGGGAGGATGGAAGACTTCAGCACAAAATCTCTACTATGTAAACCTTTAATTATTTCAGATAAAGCAAAAGAACTCTTGACTAAGTGAGACTAGGCACATATCCAAGGTAATTCTCTCACCTAAGTACTAAGCTTAGGAATGCCTGGCCATCACAGATACTGGCAAAGTGTCTTCCTCCCTCAGCACTGGGAATTTGAAAAGACAAAACTAAATATATTCCCAGCCTCATTTAATATTAAATGAGGAAAAGTTATGAAAGTAGAGACTGCTGCTGAAAGCAAGAAAATGCAACCAAAGAAATTCAATGTAGTTTAAAGCTGCTTTTTCCAATGACGTAGCAAAATCCTCTGGACTCTTTTAGCTCATGAGGATGCTGAGAGCAGCATCTCCTCTACAGGAGTGGAGACATATGGATGCGAAATGCTGTTGGAGAAGAGAATCAGTCCCTAAAATTATGCATATGAGGTGCATATAAAAAAGAATGAGAAGAGAAACCCTACAAATAAAATTGTCTACCCTCAAAAGACACATTTCTAAAGCAATCGGCCAATTGCTTTAAGTCCCCTTGAGAAGGAATGAAATTTGTCTGCTCAGATTTCAGGAAATAAATACAATATAAACCATATTTACTTTGACAAGTTCAAAATTACGAGCATCAAGGGCCCTGCCTCTGAGCCATGTTTTTGCAAAACTTGACATTTTTTAACTTTCAAGCAAGCATTGATGGAGAACTAGAGTGGAAGCCATGAAATCTCAGGTGAATGTGAGTGGAAAACTAGCTGGATTTCAATCTGCTCTATCAACCATCTCTCCAGTTCCTGGCAAAGAAGGAGTCTGAGAAAATAAATATTACACTAGCAGTATTTTTATTTTCATCATGATAACTCTCAGCTTCCTCAGTCTCATCAGTGGGAAGAAAGTCCTAGAAATGTAAGGCTGTCTACAAACTGATTTTTTCCTGTCATTTTCACTTTCATCAAAATGAAAACAAGGCATTATTTGGAGCTTGAAATATATACACTTAAAATAAAAGAACTTCACTTAGAAATGTCATGTTGATGTGTTGTAGCATGAAGGTTTTCGTTGTCTCTAAAGTCCCTTTCCATACTGCATCACGCCTGAGCTGTTTCAATAGTGCATCAATTTTGAGAAAAATAAATACCAATGGAAAGGAGATGTTTCAACATAATAATCTTCTGCAGATGCTATAACTTAAAACATAAGAAAAAAGAATCAAATCACAAAACATTTTCAATAGGAAAATCTAGATCTCTGTCTCCATGCTCCTAAAAGTCAAAACTCAGAATTCGTACTCTTGTTTAGCTCTATCAATGACATTCTGCATCTTCAAGTATTTGAAATTAAAGCCTTCCTACTCATGTTGGAAAAAATTTTCCTTTTTACAGTATTCCTTCTGCCTCAGCACCTAATAAAAACTTTGCAATGTTTTTTCTATGTGGAACAAAAGTAGCATTTATCCAGCAAAAGTGTCAGATAACTGTAGCCATGTGATTATGGTTCCTTGCAGTTTGTCAAGGCAAGTCTGTTACTGCACTGAATGACAGATAAATAGTGTTACCCAGCCTGGACTGGATCCTGTCTTCACAAAGTTACCAGACAAAATCAGTGTAAAAACTTCAGTGCCTTTTCCTTCAGCTTTGCCTTTACTGCAGCACAGAGTAATTTACAATCCAGAGCTTGAAAAGTGATGTCAAAGGGATTAGGAATCTAAATCATTTTCTCAACCTGCTTTTCAGCATCAGCCTGTATGACCCTCAATTTTTGGCCTGTGCTTGCTCCCCTTATTGTCCTGTGATGTCAGCTGGTAGCAGAGAAGACAGAGTGAAGGCTTTTCCCTTTCTTCCTCCTGCCTGATCACTTTGTAAGTGGGAAAGGAAGAAGTCACAGGTGTGCTACTTTCTAAAGTCAGGCTTTCTGCATAAAGCTGGTGACAGCAGAAAGCCCAAGGGCAGAGTCCACCTCATTCCTACAGTTTAGCTGCTCCAGTGATTCTTGTTTTCATGAATAATTCACCCTTTCCTTAGAGTAGAAGAGACGAGTTTAAAGAAGGAAAGATTATTTTAATCTGCTGGCAGTAAACCCCTTCTGTTAAGTTAATCATAATAGTTGCACCAACCTGTGGAGCAAGTCAAACAAACACGAAAAAGAGGAACATACAGCTGAGATAAAAAGGAAACCAGAAGATGCACTTGTCTTCAGTTTGCCTCTCATGTGCTTTGATTTGCCATTCTTCTCAGACATTTTAAGTTTTCAGGCAGGCTGTGCTCACATATTCTGACAGCCCTGATAATTCTACCAACTCAGTGATGTCTGTTTGAAACTTTGGACACCAAGGTAAGCAGCCCTGAGCACCTACAGCTTCTTTTAAAAATATCCAGAGCTGCTAGTTTAACTGTGTAACAGACATGCACATGCAATAGTGTTTGTTTACTTATTAATGTAGCCCATATACTTAAACACGTACACATGCACACATGTATGCTCACACACACACAAATGTGTATATTTAATTTCTTCAAAGACAATGAATCTACAAAGGCAAGGATGGTCCTTTCCCAGGGTACAGCGTAAAATATACAGTTTATTGTGGGGAGGAAAAAAGTATTCTCATGACATTAAATAGGAAATTCAGAAATTTGTTTTTAAGACTTTGTACCATCTGCTATTTCCAAAACACAAAATGTACCAGAACAAACCAAAGTCTTGTTACTTGTGTGACAGTAGTGTCAACTAACAAAATAGACATTTATATCTCAATAGCTACCTTGGTGCCACAGCTGAGTTCAGACAACAGCCCAACTGGTATGTTTTCATGTACTGAAACAAAGAAATCCTACAGGTATGTGAGAAAAGCATAACGTTTATATCAGTTAGCTAAACTGACTTTCTCAGCACTAAAGCTTTCAACAGTAAAACTGTCAACATAAAAGCACCAAGTCCCAGCCACAGTTAGTGGAAGTAAGCACAGGTACCAGGTACTGCCTTGTCTTCTGGTGTCTTATCATAGTTGCACAAAAAATTCTGGTGCAATGGCACAAGGCTGTTGTCTTAGACTCTACACATTAGACCTGTTTCTTTAATGTTGGGTACATTTTAAATCCCTGAATTACATTATATTCTGCCTCCATAAAAGCAGAGCAATACCACAGTGAATCATGTCTCATATAGGAACAAACCCCACCTTGCCATCACAGATATATTGAAGCCAAGGGTGAGAAAGAATGACAGTGGTGGCAGAAGGAGCCGGGCAGGTACAAAGAGGAAGGACTGGAGACCCATGACGTGATCCAACTTGAGAGGGCTGTCTGACAACTTTATCTGTCCACAAAGCAGATGATGGTTTCTGAAACAAGCGTACTGGGTTAACTGTGTAGTCAAGGAAAATTTAGTCAACACAATTAATGGAATTTAGAGTTCATTTATCCATGGATAGACCACCTATTCCATGCTTTGGCAGGCCATACCTATTCAGATTCACAATTCACAAGCATCTGCTCTGCTCCTACCTGAAAGATTTACGCTGTAATGAAGGTCAAATGTTTTATGCTTTCAGCAATGATGACTTGAACCCCCGGATGCTAAAATGAGAATGGGAGTGGGAGACCTCTCTACTCTTTAGTCTTCTCTATTCTAAACCATATTGTATCTCTCATCATTTTCACAAGCGCTTGTCCAGCTTGTATTGTGAGTATAATACTTACTTGCTCATAGAGCTGCAAGGAATAGGTTAGCTATTCTCTTGGATAAATACTTCTAGATGAAAAATAATGTAAATCTATCTGACAAGAGGGGAAGAAAGATTATTTGTGGTTTTACTGGCCAGGATGCAGTGATCTCTTTTGCTGCTGCTGCAGAGAAAGAAAAAATAAAGATGGCTTGTGCTGTAAATTTTGTTTCATACTTGTACTAAATTCAAACTCTTCTTGCAAAAAATGTGCACTAAAGTAATGGAATGAGAGGTTTAATAAATACAGTGGTCTAATGGAAATAGTATAGCAATGTTTAATTAATAATTGTAACGCTTCAGAGTCAACACAATTCCTTTTTCTTCCCTTTGCTGTGAGAAGATAGGACTTTTTTACCATAACTTGCTCCAGACTCCTATATCAGTAAACAGCAGCAGAGAAATGTATCTGCTGAAAGAAAGCTCAGCATTATGCAAAGAGTGATAAACTTCTCAGAAGGTGTTTACAAATGCATTCAGTGAAACAGAATTTTAATGAATTGTGCCACATAGTCTTGCAGTTAATGAGCTCTAAAAGCCTTTGCCAATTACAGTGACTCAAAACTAACTCTTTTGGATTCCAGATCAATAATGGGACTACTTCTGCACATTTTTAATTTTTTAAAGGAAAATTAGGATCTAAGAAAAACAAAAGGTATGATTGTCATATTAAGCATCTCAGAAATGTCCCTCATTATTATAACAGAGCTATCTATATTCTTGTTATTTGTAATATCATCCCTCAGCTGCATTAAAAGAAACAAGCCTTCTGAGATCAAATGGCATCAGTATTGTAAAATGCCAGTGGCAAAACCAGGAAAGACTAATGACTTCAATAATAAGGAGGGATTTTTCCATGAGTTATATTAAATTCAACTGTTGTGCATAATCTCTTAGAAAACAAAAATTATCCTGCTCTGCCTTTGCTATCCACCGTAGTTGCTCTGATGTTGCAAAGTGGACACCTTAAAACTCTCTGAAGACCCGTTCATCTGTTTCTGTCTTATTTTAAGTGAAGGGTCTGCAGACACTTCTTTTTTGCTCAGGTGAGGTCACTATTCCTGCCGAGGAACATGACATTTTAACACATCAAAACGGTCACAGTTCCCAGGGACAATTTAATATTGTGGCCAAATAGTTCCTGGGACTCTCCATCCAGCTAGTAAAACATTCTTTTAAAAAACAAAGGTTTGGCTTAATATTTTAATGTCTTCAAAATCTAAAGGAGATGAGACCAGCATTTATCAACTAAAATGTGGCAGACAGTTATATTGCCTCTGATGTCCAATTTATTACGTGACTTTTTCCCAGTATGATTCTACTTTTTTCTTCTCTAAGGATTTTTTTCTCCTACTCATGCCTCAGTGTGAAGGAACCATTAGCAGAGGAACCACATAAAAAGTAATTCCAAGGAAAAGTCTTAAAAAATGTGAAAAATTAAAGCTGTGCTCTGATCCCATTAAGAAAAGAAATTGCCTTGAGGCATCATAAATATGTGAAATCCATTTCTGCTGAAGGGCTTCAGAGTTTATTCCTCCTTTACAAATGCAATTTCACAGCCCAAGTTGAACCTTTAAACAAAGAGAAGCAGGATCTTTTCCCAGTTAGCGCCTCTTTTCCTTGATTGCTGCCAGGTCACCAAGTGCAAATTTACATCAGAATCTGAGATTAAATAAATCTCAGCCAAGAGGCTTTAAGGGCATTTCTGCTTGTGAAGACTGTAAACCAGGAAATATTCTCAGTATGGAGGGTTTACTGTTGTTATTATCAGTATTTATTTTGCTCAGCTTTACATAGAAAGCTGGAGAAGGCTGAAGGGCTTAACATCTCCTTTCCTTAAGCAGTTAGTTTAAGCTCCCTGATGGCCCAGCTCCTTCTAACCTTCTGTTTCTGGTGCTGGAACCTCACATATTTCATCTCCACAACCCCATACACAGGACTAAGGGAGCAGAAAAAAAGAAAAGCGTGAGCAGCCACCAAGGAGGATGTCTTGTCCCTGCTGGAATCCCCCACCACCAGGTGCTTACTTCCCCCGTCCCATGGCAAGGTGCATCCACCATGAGCTTGTGGAGACCATATCCCAGTTCAGAGGGGCTGTGAGGAGGGAAGAGTCCTTTGGCCTTGCTGCTGGAGAGAAGCTCTGCTTAGACTTCTTGATTGAAACATCCTGAGGAGAAGCCCTGCTTTCTCCAAAAGCTAAGGAACCACATGCTGTGGCCACCGTCCCTGCTGACACAAGCCACTGAACCAAGAGACTAAAAACTATAGGGTAACGACCCTCTTGACTTCGGAATATTACTCCATAAAACTCAGTGAATCTTGGACCAGGAGAGTAGGTGGGAAACCACAGTCTTCCTCTGCTTCACACTTGAGATCCTGCTGTTGGTTAAGGAAATGTACTTTGCCCTCCCCTCAGCTGCAGTTTACTATCCAGCAGCTGAGGCTCATTCCCCTTGCCCAAAGCAGTGTTACCAGCCCACCCACCCCTGCTCCCCCGAGACAACAGACCAGTCTGTGGCCACTGGCAGAGCTGTTTTCATCATTCTGCTCCATCCTACATAATGAAAGATACTTCCAGTGCTTCAGAAGTCTTCAGTGGTGAGAACTAATAAGCTGTCTGAAAGTGCTCCAAAAATCCTAAGTGGGAATTTGACTGTACAAAATTCCCAGAGAGGAAGAAGTGGGGTTTTCCCTGTGCAGTTTTCTTGCTTAGTCATAATTTCAAGATAACATCCGGAGAGTAGAAATAGCATCTCTGAAGGGTATTGGGGAAACTCTTCTAAAGTATGTAACAAGCAAAATAACTGCAAGCCTGATGAAAATTCAGAAGGTTTCTAGTCTAGCTAGGATATATGAAAGAGCCCCCTGCCCCCTGACATATTTATTATTGATTGCTATTTCTCCAGTGGAAATATATAATAACATTTAAGCCCATTGGCACAAAGCCTGTCCTTCAGGAGCTGTTTGCCAGCCCCTCTGAGTTTACAGCAATGTAAACTGAGAAATTGTTCCAGGGCCTAGATCATGGGTGTTGCCTCTTCCTATCCTGTTTCCAGAGCAAAGATTGAAAAAAACCCACTTCATTTCACACTTTAGAGGAATTGAGGCAGGGAGAGGGGAAGCTTTTCTAGCAGTAATAGTGATGTTTCTATAAAATGAGTGGGTCAGTTCTGGAAATAAGTAAGACTGAAACTGCTAATGCAGTTCCACCAAATCAAAGCACTGAGTGTCAACACATCATCAGAATTGTCAGTTCTCCCTATAACTCCTTTGCAATATGTTACTTGGCTAATATTGTCCCTTCTCACAGCTTCTGAATAGTTAATTATAATGTGGTTCTTTCTATAAAATTTTTCAATTTTCTCCTTGCTGAAACTGCTGGACCTTGTCTGACAGTCCTCTCATTTCCAAATTTCACATGTGTTTCTTGGGCCTGAATATTTTATAATGTACATGAAAATGAACAAATACCTATATTCCTAAACTGCCTGCTGAACATTTGCTTTTCTGTCAAGCTACTTCTCAGTCCCTTCACTCTCCTGTTTAACAGAAAATGCCAGTAATTTTTGTGCATATTTTCTATTATAAGAAAATATTTTACTACCGATTTATATCACCATTACTGACTGTTTGATCCATTTTCTTGCAAGAGGAGTAAATACACACATTGGGGGTTTTGTATAAAATTACTTCCATGCCAATAGTGGAGGTACATTTTAATTAAGCCAAAGTAAAATATACCTGAGAGAGACCCACATTTTGACATCAGTTACAGATGAGCAAACCTATCAATGGGTATTGAATTCCACTGATGCTACAGAACAAAGGTTCTTCCCCTGTAATTACACTTTAGAAACTATGTTTGTTGAAAAATCTAAACTGAGAGCAGGCACAACACCTGAAACTTTGGTTCAGCTTCAGCAGGAGAGTTGAATGCTCTAGCGTTTAAGGCAGGAACCCAGGACTTGAGGTTTCCAGCTTAAAGTCTTTATTTCCTCATGGGTTTCTGCTGTGTGATCTTCAATGAATCATTTAATACCAGTCTCTTTGAGGTGTTGCAGAATTTAACACCTGCTGTTTTCAGGGGAAGTTAAGATCTGACAGAGCTAAGACATTGTCTCTCCATGCCTCAGTTGCCCTGCTGTGAAACAGAAGAGTTGCAGGGGTAAGAACCTTATCTGCTCAGGTATTACAGTCATGTAAGCTGGTACACATTGCATTTAAATTCTGCTCTCATTTTACTGAAGTGCATATAAGCACAAAGCATTTAATACTTGGTAGAGCTTCTTAGCTCTTACTTTTTGACCAAATAGATTAATTCTCTCTTCTGCTGTGAAGACTGAAATGGTTTCGATGGACTGTTACTTGTAGCCCTTCACCTGGAAAAATTTCCTCACAGTGTAGGGTGGTAATGGTCACTCTTCTTCATGGCTGTAAGTGTTCTTTTACAAAATCCTTCTCTTTTCACTCACCAGCCTTTTATCTCTTATGCTTTTTATATCTGTAGCATTGTGTCTTTTTTTACATCTTTGCCTCCCCTTCTCCCACCACCCAACTCTCTTTGGGTGTTAGATATGGTAACATGGACTAGAATAGATGGTACAACTGCTGCAAACAAATGAAGCTGGATAAGACTTGCTGGTAGCCTGAAGAAAATCCCACATATGGAATTTTCTGGAATTTTTAACAGAGAATAGAATAAAAAGGCACAGGAGCAGTCTCTTTTGCATAATCAGATTGGCCTCCTCTCTTTCATAACTGCTCTTGCTGTGCTGTCATCCCCACCCTCACCCCCACTCCATGCCCTTCACCTCCTTGTTGATCTTCTCTCGCTTTCCACTGCAAATCCTCTCCTTTATGTGAGCATCACTCTCTCATGGCCTTTCTCAGGCAACATTATGCACAGTGGACTCCTCCTGTCATCCCTTCCTACTCAGTAAAATCACACCACTCTCCTCTTGGCAGCCTTCACTGTCAGGTTTAGTTGCCTTGCCAATAAAGCAAGACATCTCCAAAGCGAATCCTTCCTGGCAGCACTCCCTTAAAGGATAATAATTAGGAGCATGCACTTCAGAGGCAAAATCAGTGAAATTAAAGGAGCAAAGCTTTGGCCAGCCTGCTGTACGAGGGCATGCTGCTGTCCTTCCATCTCATGGAAAACAAATTTGGAATAGCTCCTCTTTTGAATAGCTCCTCTTTTCACATCTTAAATAAATAATAACAATTAACAATAACAAATTAATAATAACAATATAATCATAGAAATAAAGCAGCTATGTATATAGATAGAATCAATGACATAAAGCCACTGTTGTGACTAAGGACTGGGTGGGTTTTTCTGGCCCACTACACTGACAGAAGGCAGGAAAGTGCTGAGCTGTGACTACCCCTCAGTTCATTACTCCTTCTTCACTCCCTCCCTGACCTTGTTTAGCCCTGATGAGAAATTCCCTTGGACACTCTTTATATTTTTTTTTAAGAAAATGCCCCAAATATGTATTTCAGATGCCACCATAACAAGCATTTCTCAACACAGGATCAGCAATGTTAGTGGCACCTGCTAGAAAATTTGTTAAGTTTCATTTCTAAGAGATAAGGCGCTTGTTAAACTGGAAGTGAACTTGATCACACAAAAAATAGACTAACACGAGTAACACGTTTGTATTATACGGAGAGTCATCTCTTGGAGGGAATTTGAGCACTTAAAAGGAAAAAAAGCTCACAATGATAACCCGTCAAAACTGGTGCAGCACAAAAGAAAGAACATTTCATCTCTCTATGCTAGGAAGCCACTCAAGGGGACCTACTACAGCTAAGCGTTAATTTGTGAAAGTCTGGGAGAAATATTTGCAATTGCAGGAGCCATTTGCTGAGAAGATGGCTAATTTGCATAGGGACACTGCTTAAGCACTTTGTAAACGACATTAATTAGTTATTTTACTATTTAAATTACCTTTAATTATTCTTGCATTCGACAACTTTGCACGGGGTGCATCATCCTATTTGTTTGTACCAGAAAGCATCCATCAGTTGAATAGAAACAAAGATAAAGAAAGAAAAGCAGGGCATTTCTCTTCCACTTTCATCTTGTCTTTTCTAGCCTGATAGCTTAAGAACTTCTTTTTCTCATTTTCTTTCAGAACTCATAAAGTTGCTTGTCTCAATGTTAGCAGGTTGATTATGATTATTATTCTTTATGAGATAGAAATTGTTCCAGCCTTAGTGATCTTTCTGAATTTTTTAAATATACCCCCTAATTTTCACAGTTTTACTGTTTTACAGATCTGTCTGCAGTTGGTAAATTTCAGTTGTGTGACACTGCACCCACAAATACCAAGGCGCTACAGAACATATCAGTAAAACTGGGAAAAGGGAGAGATAGAATGAACGCTCTTCTCCAGTTTAGAGGTGAAAAAATAAAAGACAACAGCATCCAGTAATTTCACTGCAACACTCACCAAAAAAATAATGCCAGGTGTCTGAAATGCCAAGGCTTAATAACAATGCCTATCACAGTGAAGCTGAATTCACTAAGTGTGTCTAGAGGCTACTGTGCTCCAGTAACAATAGATTTCCAAACACAAAATTCAGTAAGATTTTTATTGCACTACAATAGCAAATACTTCAATGAATCCAGAAACTAGAGGCAAAGAATGACTCTCAAGCTATGTTGCCGCCATATTAAGGTCAGTGTAAGCTCTCTACAATTAATTATTTTTTTACCATCATTATTCTTTATTTGAAACTTATCTTTGACACTATGTCACTTTGAAATTCACGGTCATGCACACAACTTAATCAACCATATTCCAGTCCTTCTCTTGCTTGCCTAAGTCCAGCTTTAAAAGTTCTTTGTCTTCAGGTTCTTCCTTCCTTAGGAGGTGATTATGACCTCCTTACCATCTTTCTGTAAATACTGTCCTTTCACTGTCTTCTTGCCCTGCACCATATTTTGGCATGACCGTATCTTCTAAAACAAATGAAACTATCATTCTGTGTCACATTTATCAGACAGATTAGGACAACCTAGATTTCATTCAGACACTGTTGTAGGTCTTTATCGAATGCCTCCATCTACATGTGATCTGAATGAAAGTATGTCTTGTCGATACTTTTTTCACTGGGATTTTAAAACTAATTGAAGCCTCTTAATTGAAATGAATGAAGACAACATGTTCATTCATTCATATTTTATCAGAAAAATTAACTATACATGGAATTAATTTATGGCACTTTGTTTACATTTAACTAGAAACAAATATGAAAAATGAGTGACATGTTGGAGAAACATGGAGATTAAAAAAGCCTGTATGGGAAAATATAATTGCCTGCCAAGAATCTATTTGTGCAATTTCAGCATCAGATAATAATCTGATTATTTTCAGAACACAGGAAGAGTTCTGAACAGATTTCATTCTATGTTGTTAACGAAATAGTAAATATTTTTGTGGATGTGAATGTGTTCTTTAACATGTTTGGGATTTTCACAAAGTTTAAAAGTGTCCTAATTTGGAAGTGTCTTCTGATGTCTGTGGTTGGATCCAATTTCACCACCCCCACATGGCTGGAGGGTGAAGATGCTGGGAGTTTTTAACTACATGAAACATGCTGAAGAACTGACTATAAAGTGGTAAGAAAGGCAATGGCTGATGCTTCAAATTCCCATTTAACAGCTGCAGACAGGAGAAACAGAAAGAGGCTGAAAGCTTCAAGATCAGAGGAGAAGTTGTTGGAAAAGGTAATCCTGCTCTACCTAGACTCTCTAAATCCCAATCCATTGCGTCCTAATTCTTGTTTTTACATATAAGG
The DNA here is from genome assembly GCA_013397775.1 of Eulacestoma nigropectus. NCBI lineage: Eukaryota > Metazoa > Chordata > Aves > Passeriformes > Eulacestoma > Eulacestoma nigropectus. Next base: position 3,104,182 of record VZTE01004350.1, on the reverse strand, counting down.
TTGAAAAGAACAGTTTTCATGCTGGAAATGCCTCTGGGCACCATCACGAACTGTACCAATTCCCACCCTCGCTCTGCCCAGCCCAGTGTTTTACTGCTAGTAACTACTGGAAATATTTTGCCCATTATTCCAAGGCAGCAGTTCATGTTTCCTCATTTTGACTAATTCTGCTTTTTCTCAAGGTAGATTTCATTAAGATTCTGGTGGGTATTAGCTGGAATTAGTAGCAGTGATGACTAGGGGAGGTGGGGGAAAGAAAAAAAGAAAGCAAGAGAGAAAGAAATCTTGCATGAACACAGCACAATTGAATTGATTTCAGGGTAAAATCTCCTGTTGCCGTAATCTCTCACCAAGTTACTTTATAATACAGAATCTCTTCCAATTACAGAAGTCTGAATTTTATGATTTGTTAGTAAAATTGATACTAAAAAATAAGTTGGAGTCCTGTTCTTCGTCACCATCCCTGAAAGTATTCACACTGTGAGGGCGTTGGGATGTGCTTGGCAGAGTCAGCTACCTGCCAGTGTTCTCAGCAGATTTTAACATAGAATACTGAACACTGAATAGCAAGCTTGATCCTTTGACTATGAAAAAGAGATGAACAAATTAAATCTTCTGGAGAAGAATTTTGGTTTGTTTTGGTCAGGAAAAGAGTTTAAAGCTGAGTTGAGTTTTATGAGCTTTGCAAAAATAAAGTCTATTGAATGTACTTGAATGTATTTCCTACCATCTAATTTGTGGTGGATTATTCTAAGAGTTACACATCTGCATTTTGGCATTCTCGGAAGCACGAAGCCTAGAGACTGAAGAAGAGGGTTATGAACTCATTTTGAAAATCGGAAACCAAATGAAGGTTTGAATGGTGTTCTTCATAAATAGATTTAAGTTTGGAAAGCCGAAGGTGTCAAAAAGCCAAACAACGCAAAATTACTTCACTAAAATCCTAATCCCAAATACCACAAGGAAAATGTTTCATGGCACCTGGCGTATCTGGCAGTAGCCATAAGTGCTGGAAATATCCATCTGTATGAAAAGAAGATGCTCTACTGTACCTCAGAGCTGCCTACCCCGACACCAGTGAAAACTCAGCTGTTTCCTCATCACCCTGTAGCTCTCCCAGCGAAGAGGGACTGACTTTCTGCCAGGGATGTGCTCACTGGTGCTGAACTGAGGGATGTCTTCCTTCCAGCTTTACTGCTAGATGGCTGCTGATTTCAAAACAGTTGATGTTTTGTCTCCTTCCTCAGTTTCTTTGACTCTGATAAGAAGGTAATAAGGTTAATTTCCCTAATTGCTAATTTCATGCTTATTTGCCTTGAAATTGTCAGCAATAAGCACTGTTAGAGTTCAGTGCTATTATTTCTGCGCTGAATTCATGAAGGCAGCCCTTTGCTATGCAGCATCTTATCCACTGTTTCACCGTCTATAACAGCTATAGAGCCAACCAACATAACTTTTATGTTTTCCTCTCTAAAGAACCCAGAACTGACCCAGGGTATTTATTATTAGATGCTCTTAGCATCTAACAAATCAATTTGGGATAGGTGAAAAATTGCACTTTCTTGCAATTAATTTCAAACATATTTGAAGCATTCATAGCTTGAATAGAATTTAACTTCATTTTTAGTTTGGTTTGTTTTGTTTAATTTCTGAAAGATAAGCAGTGTCTAATCTGAATAATGTGTTTAAGCACTTTGCCCAACAAAAAGCTAAACGTGTTTAAATGCTTTCCTGAAATGCAGCCTCCAATTTTTCCTCAAGATCTACATGTAACCTCATTCTTTCTACAAGACTGAGATTTTTTTTGATTTTTTTTAATTTCGTATATCTAAAACTTTATTTTAAACTGTGTCACTCTTAACAGGTAATACAAATACTTTTTCCTCTTTCTTGCAAAGTGAGTTTGCTGCAGCCTCTGCCGTAAAGCAAATGAGAAGCTTGAGTCTAAGCTACAGAGTAACTAATTCCATTTAATATTAAAAATTAGTCAGAGGTGTCTTGGACAATATGACCAAATAAAAGCTGTGCTCAAAGAAATCCCAGTCTTTCTAATTTCAAGACTTTGATAGAGCCTTTGCTCTCGAAGGCTCAAATAAATAAATAAATAAATAAACGAGGCCAAGGAATTCATTTGAAATATTAATTAAAATGCAAATTAAATCCAGATTGCATGGGCTTTAAAAACTGTTCTCTGAAGTTCCCCATGAATATAAAGCCTGTGACAAGCTACTGTTTTAAATGAGATCTACATAAACATACATTGTTGAAAAACTGCTTGGCTTGAAAATAACCTTACCAACACCATGACCTGCGAATAATGAGAGCAAATCTTCAGCAGCAACAGCTTTCGTCACTGACAGCACTGTTTGTGAGGTTTTGCAGCATGGCGGGAGGAGGGCGACGTGACGTGCCCTGGTCACCACCACTCCTGCCCATCTGTGTTGGTGGCCGGCTGCCGGCTGGCCAGGCGGATGGCCAGCTCCGGCGGGATGCCGCGTGCCAAGGTGGATGGGCTCTGGGAGCGCTGGTGTCACGGAACCGCTGCCAGCCAGGGAGGCAGGACAGCCACTCCCTGGCACCACTGCCCTGGCATGTGCAACCAGGCCAGCCATGCTCAGGCATCACACACTCCTTCCCACTTGGAGTAAAGGAAAGCAGAAAATACCCAATGCTTCCCTCCATCAGTGCAAAGATGTTCCATACGAGGTTGTCCCCTCCTGAGTTGGCCAGTCTTGCTCACAGCACATCCTGGCTCTAACCAGTGCCTTTTTCTGTGTTCTCCTTGACTGAGTGCTGCAGATGAATTGCTGCAAGACAAAGGCAGATGAAATAAGGGCACCACCTTAAGGAGAGACTAACCCAGGCATCTGGAAATCCTCTCTCCCAACATTGTTGTAATGTAAAACAATGCTGTTGACAGATTACAATTTCTATTTAATTTGTTTTCAGGTTCAGCCCACTCCCAAAATCAAGCCTCGTGTCTATTGGGAAAGGGTTTGTTTTACTTTTGACCAATAGAGATTTTATAGTTTGCCTGGCCACTACCGCTGTCCCTCTGGCAAGCAATATAACCCTGTGAACCAGCGCCGGGAGCGGGATGTGGGATGGCCCAGGCTCTGCTGGTTAACAGGCTAGGGCCAAGTCACATCACCGAGCTCTTTATGAGGAAGATAAATGATGTTCAGGATACAATGTAAACAAGCAATCCAAGTACCACCCCACAGTCTTGGGAACACCAGACTTTCTGGAAGAAGCTTGTACAGCATGAATACCATGAGAGAGTCCACAAGGAAGAGAAAGATTCTGCCTCAAGAGCTCTGCTGAATCCATGGTAAATAATGCATAGGGCCACATGCTGAATGACAAAGCCAATAAGAAACCTCAAATATCTGAATGTCCTCTGAGCCTCATCCATCCTGCTTGCCCAACAGGCAGGTGCTCAGAAAAATAAGAGTGTGACTATGGACAAGAAGAGCCTATCAAATTGCAAAAGCTCTAGAAGCTGAGTTCAGGCTACAAACCTGCCCTGTTCTAGCATTTCCTAATCTGTAGATGAAGGACTTGGTAATGAAAAAATATGAATGTGAGTTTGAGGTGTGGCAGATAATACATGAAATTTATACTGCCCCACTAGGGAGAGCTTCCAGGAACACAAATGTAACACAATTTAGTTTCTGTACTTGGGAATGTTGATCTCCCAGCATTTGTCAGCTACTGAAACCATTTGTGTCCTTGGCCATTTATCCATAGCTGTAAGCTCTTCCAAGACTAATTAATGCTGCTGAAAGATCTGCCTCAGTGGGAAACACCATCTAGATGTGATGCCCTTGCCTTTAATTTCTGAGCAGACTTGGTTAAAAGAAAGTCAGGTATCTTGGCACAGAAGCACCCTTTGTTTTCAGAGCTATCAGACTTTAAAGTATTTTCTCACTTAATTGAAAATAAAATTTCCCCAGAGTGCTGAAGTCTGCTCTTAATGCATATGCACAGCTCTAATTAATGTTAATTATTTGCATTCACCAAGGGGAGAAGCATATTAGTTCAGGTGCCTACTTGGAATACGTTACTTTAGCCCTTCATGTGACTCCAAGTGGTACACTCAAATGGAAAGATGCAGCTGCCTCGAGAACCAAATGTCTGTTGCCTGAGGATAATCCAGATCGAGTGTAGGACAGGATGTGCTACACCACAAATAGCACAGCCAGGCTTCCTGCACCACACAAAGTCTGACTCACAGAGCTTGCACACGCAGCAGCACAGAGATCACTACAAGTTCATTTTCCCTCTGCACATTTGGGCAGGGGACACTATTCATGCGACGCTTACGCAGTGCCCAGCCAAACGGGCCATGAGCCTTGGTGCCACAGCGCCTCAGCACAACCAGTAAACAAGCACTGCTCGGGCTGGGACCACACAAGAGGTCAGTGCTCAACCCAGAAACAAAGCCCAGATCTCCGGACATCTAAGCTCAAGCTTTATCTACTCAGCTACACTTCATTTTGTGGCAGGGCTGAAGTCCCCAAGGGATGTTTTTTACAGAGCACCACTGAAATAATGAAACAGGACAGATTTATTCCAGTTCAGGGATCTGGTCCATACACTTTCATTGTAAATAAACTGCAAAACCTGGACATCTTCCATGCTCTTCCCCACACATGCAAGTTCATCCAAATTCATCAGCCTTGCCAGCATCTTTCTAGATGGTTACCCTTTAACTAGGGCTTTATTGGATAACTGTAACCCAATTTGCTGCAGCTGCGTGACCCTGGCTCAGTTTGGGAATGGAGCAAGCTGGGGGAGGAAGCGCCAAGTGGGAGCCCACCTGCCAGGCAGCCAGTGTAGTTAGAAAAGACCAGTCTGAATGTGCAAAATCTAGCAGGTGGCAAAGATGCGCTGTTTATTTTTCCTAATGACAAAATTAGCACATTGATAATTATCAAACAGAGCTGTGTGCAATGAGGGGTTATTTAATTAACAAACGTCCTTTTCCAGGTATGAGCAGGACACAGGCACTGTGCTCACCCATGCAGGCTGTCACTCGTGTCCCTGGAAAGCTCATATGCAAACTGCCTTCAGCTTCCTTTGTCTGGGTTTGCTCTGGAAAGGAGGTGGATCCTACTTGCCTTTTTTATTCACGTATTCTCTTGCTGCACAATGTTACATTTTTGCTCATGTCCAAGAACACAGATCACATCTAATAGAATAGATTGCTTTGAAAAGCCCAATGGAAAAGGCTTTCTTCCAATATGTGTCCACAAAGTAGTGTTGGAGCTGCCTCCTGCTACTTCCAACTACAGTACATCTTCGTATCTCACAACTGCCTGATCAAAATTGGTTTTTTCCCTTATTAAATTACCTGTGGCTTTAATATTTAATAGAGAGAAACATCTTAGTCCTTGACTACCTTTATGTAATACAGCAGCTTCACAGGCATGATCATGCTCTTTGCTGCATCCAGCTCTAGGGACCCATCCAGCAGCAGAAGTCGGTAGTGGTGATACAAATGTTCTTCTCTGGGTTTGTTATACATTGAAGGAGTTGGTGCAGCTGCTCAGAGCTGCATCAGCCCACCTGTGCCATCTATGTAAGAGGGAAGATGGTCAGCAGATGTGTAACAGGAGAGATTTTTCTGTTGCATACTGTTTTTCAGAAAGAAGGCAGATGAGGAAGAACAGCAGTAGACACTTTATACAGAAGTCAGTTCCAAGAGCAGCAGATATTTTCAATTTACCCCTGCTCAAGGGACATTATCACCCTGAACTTTCTTCCTATAGACTCATAAATTCCTAACTCAAACAGCTTCCATTTCAAAAAAACTAGGAGGAAAACATTCAAGATATAAAACTCAGGTTTACTTTTACTTATTAGTGATTTGCTCTAGAGAAATACTTACCTCAAACTTGCCAATTTGCTGACAACTTCTCCAACAATCAAGGTTATTCAAATGTTAAGTGTTCACTCATTTTATGGAGATAAAGTCCAGATGTGGATTAAAAACTTCTATTTCTTCAAACATTATGGTGGGTTGGAAATAAAATTTTAGATTTCCCTTGCTTCAATTTTGAATTTTACTCATTCTGTTTTGTTCTGCTTTTTTATTATTTTTATCAGCACTAAAATCTATTCTAGCAAGTCCAGATAGCCAGAACCAGCTCTCAAGAGTTTGCAGAGTCGTCAGTACCATGAAAACAGTGACAAGGTAGCATTTTAATAGTCCTTCAGTGAGGGCAGCTGTGTAACTAGGCTTGAATTTCTCTTGCTAGCTTGGCTAATTTGGGGTTGGTAAAAGACGGAAGCAGATTTAAGAGAAGAAATTAAATTGATACAGCCATAAATAAGCTCAGGAAAGGAATGTTCCTCTCAGGGGCTCTAGGGGTGTTTAAAGAGCCTTGTGGGATTGTAGGAAGCCTAGCATGGCAGTCGTGGTTGAGATGGGAGCACCTCATCAGATAAATACAGTCACAAACCTGTGAATCGGTGGTGCAGAGTCACTGAGCACCTTCATCAGGCTGGGACAGAGACAGTCAATGAGAGGAGATGAGTCAGGAGAAGTGTGACAGGAAGGCGGAGGAGGATGTGAATAGATTAACATTGCAACCAAGACTTGTGTATTCATCATTGTAACTATTCATTAAAGGGATCAAAGAGCTGCAGGTAAAAGGCCAGAAAAGAAAGGATTAAAGTTATCCAGGTGCACGTGACATGATTGCACTGGAAAACTGCAGAGTGGGATTTTGAGAAGCGTGGATAGGAGCTAAAAAGGTAGGATCAAAGCTGAAAACTATTGTCATGTAGAGCCAAAGAAGCTTGGAAGACAGAGTTTGTGATTAAAAAAAGAGAAAAGTGCTGAAGTCCAAAAATAAACTGAATTTGGCCAGGAGGAGACAAGACAGGGCAGACATGGGATTAAATGGATAGCAGGAGTCAGGAGCAGGTTGTGTGGCTGAAGACAATGGAAACATGAGGTGAGATAATTCTCAAAGTGATCAGAGAATTGCCTGTTAAAACAGGGTTAAATACAAAGAAGAAGGATGTTAAGGATGGAGTCAGTAATAGTGAACACAAGGCATATATGGAGGCAAAAACTACTAAAATTATACTGTAATTAGGGATGTTGGCATAGTAAGTAGCAAAGTAATAAAAGCATTCTCTGCTGTATTTGGAGGTGGGGAAGATGTTGCTGAGGCTGGAGAGAGAGTCTCTCATGCTTTTTCTTTCATATGTGACTTACTAAAACACATGGAATGGGTAATAAGCCCGTTATCAGCAATCGAAGTTGGAGCAAAGGAATAGGGAAAAAGAAGGAAAGAAGAGAGATCCAGAACCATGTATTTAGCAAATTTTGTTGTTCCATTTGTCGTGGAAGAAACTCTGTAAGAAAAGTCTGAAATTAACACATGCACATATACACATATATAACTTTCAATTCAAAGCACTGAAAATAGTAAATGCTCCAGAGATGGATATCATGAGTTTTGTTTAAGGCATAATCTCTATTCCTTTTGAGTTTATGGAGCAAGAAGAGCTGTTGAAATTGAGTGAAAGCTGCAGACAAAGCCTTTAATCAATCTCCAAAGCTGTTTATTGCAAGTATAGTATAAAGCGATAGAGATTAATGTCAGTTTCTATAAATCATAGCAAAAAGCATCTTCTCTTTCACTGCCAGAGGTGTAAATATCTTCCCTTTTTTCTCAGATTTAACTGTAACATGCTGGCTGCAGAGGTTCTTCAGGGGAAAAGAACACAAGCACAGTGTCAGTGCTTCTAAAACAAGTAAATTTAAAAACAACTTGTTTGTGTATTTACCGAACTGGAAACTGCTGGAAGTTTTAGGCACCTAATTCCTACTGAGCAGCTTTGAAAATGTCAACCCATCTACAGAAGAGAACTGCCAATTAACTGCAGCTACCACTGGGGCAGGAACCAGACACAGAACAAGGAGCAAATTGTCTTTCCAGGGCGTATCCCACAGATTCCAGGCACTGAATCCAACAGATATATCACCTTTTCCATTGTGAACGTAGTGATTGGGCATTTCTTATTACTACCTTCTATTTTTTAATAGAATTTTATTTTATTCTCTTTGTTTTGTATTGTTTTGTTTTGTTTTGTTTTTTTGGGCAGAAGAGGAAAAAATAAATTGAGTGACAAAGGAAATTTTAAAAAATTCCCAGGGTATATTCAAAAAATGTCTCTATCCATGTGGCGTCAAGCCTATTTCATGTTCAGTTGTGGCCTTATACTGTAAGAAATGGATTTAGAGCAGAGAGAACAGAAAGCCCTGGGACAGCTAATGTGGCAAAAATGAAATGCAAAATGGAAAGTTATTGCCATATAAGAAAGTCAACATCACAGCTGTGCTTCCCTACCACTCCTGCCAGTGCCACTCTCCCATCTTTAGCTGCTGCTTGGACACCCTCACCAATACTTCACAAGAAAACTTCAATAGCTGCCCTTTTACTCCTGTCCTGATCTGTATGAGCTGCAATGCATCTTATGGAGCTCCACAAACCACCTGCTCAGAGACAGATCCTGCCTTTCTAATAAGTTGACCAAGTCTTCTTGTAATAACTGAAGAGAAATGCTCCCTCCTCCAGGAGGAAAGTTACGGTGTTTAAGCAAGGCTGTTCCTCTGGAAAACTCTAAAGGAGTCTTTCCATATAGAGTGATTGTAACAGGGAGCTGATAGAAATTATCATCTTGGGGTAGGCACTTAAATTTTCTGGGGCACTTCAGCATACATGTTGTGACTGCAGAGCAGTGGGCAAAGAGGTTTTATCTAAAGGAAGATTGCAGTAGAAGATAAGTTCATTCATCTAAAAAGTAGGGACCGGTGTCAGTCAAAATACTGCATCGTAGCAGACACAAGTGAGCCTTCAGAGAAATGGTGTCTCACCTGAGGTCTCTGCACACCAGCTGGACCTTTGCAGAAGGCCATGGTAGGTTGATGTAGCACACAAAATGCTGAGACCTTGGCAAAATGTTCACAAAAAGCATCATCACACTGAAATCACGGGATGCTTTCAGAAAAATTTACGAACTTCCCTTTGCTGAACATAAAGTTGTGCATAGGATGAGTGAGAAAAATGTATTTATGTGTTCATCTCATTTTCTGAGCTCAAAGGCAGAACAGTGGCATAAGATTCAGTCACTGCATTTGGAGGAGGTTCCTACAAATCCCCCACTGATATGTCTGAATCATTTTTTCTGTTATCATTCTGTTAAACAGTTGAGATGTTTGAATGGAATTGTCCTTTGGGATTCAACATCAAATGTTGAAAATGTTACATGGACTAAAATCCAGTTAAAGAACTTAAAGCTATGATATAATGTTCTACTGTGTCCCACTCCAAACTGCAAAGCAATGATAAAGTTACTAGAATATCCAAACTGAACTCAGATTTTTGCTTCTGACTTTTGATAAAAACGTTCAAGGAAAGAATATTTTTATTCCAGAAGTATGTAATAATGCCAAGATACTTGTTCTGTTTTAGTTAATTAAACTTAAGGAACATGGAAATGGATAAAAGTTCATTAAATAGGTACAGGCTGATGGTGAATTGGAATACTAATTGGGCTTTTATGTGCAACAAAAGAGATCCAAATGGAAATGCACTGTTATTCTAGTGAATGCCTCACATAAAAGGCCCCAATGGAGCAGAGAATGCATGAAGAAAATTGGATTGTAAAATCTCTGAGATAAAGATCAGTTCTATGAAACACGATGCCCCATTGCTTGCTTTTCTATTTTGAGAAGATTCTTTTAATAATGCCGACAAATGATGCAGTGACTGCTGTAGGTGCGTTTGAAAGGTTCACAGTCAGATTCAGAAATGAGGCAGTTAGATTCAGGCCTAAAGTACAGAAGGGGATGTGATGGGACCTTCATTTATTTAATGGAATGTTTGAGTATCCCTGGCTTAAAGAGCATGAAAACCTTAAATTAGAGTCACATATTCTGACGTTGTTCTTTAAACTCTTGAAGTGTAGTGGCTATTTGGCTTGGAAAACCTTTCCCCAGCTGAATTTGTAGCATATCCCTGAAATGCATGTGAACTATTCAAGCTTAGAGGAGAAGAAATGAGGGTGGGCTGAAATGAATATGCAAAAAATTGTTTCTGAAGCCTGGAGAACACAGCTGAACCATGTGCTTCTCCCTGGTTTTCCCCCTCTAGTAACCACAACTGGCCATGTGTTGGAGGAGATGCCTTCCATCCCCAAGCCAGCTTCTGAGATGGTCCCTGTGGTTGAATCTGACTTTTCACTATCAATGGCAGTGATACCAATAGACTTTCTTGAAACACCAAAAAGAAATTTTGGATACAGCATTCCCCACACATTTTGGAAGCCAGCTCACCTAAGAGCATTGACAGCTAGTAAAGAAAATTATGGAATGGCAACAGCAAATGCTAAGAATCTACATGGAAAAGGGCTGAATTTCAGGGCATTTTTCTCTGCCTGAAGTAAATGTTCATTGTAGGGCAAATAATCACTTTAAAATGTACTTTATTTTAATTATGTGTTGAGCCAGAGCTGTTCATATATTAACCTCCATATAGAATTCTCCAAATATTGTTATGCGGTCACATCAGATGCAATTTGAGCTGCTCCCAGAGTTCACAATAAGATATTGAATCTGGACTTATGTCCTCTGTGTCCAGACAGCACAGTCTCTATGCATGTAAATTACCATTAAAAAGCCCATTGATCTCTTTGAGTTTTTCAGTTGTTTTGTAAGATAATTTTGACTGTACAGAGACATCTCCAGACAGTCTAATTCCATCTACATCCCTGTGTCTTCAATGGTGTCTAGCCAGGAGGAACCATTAGGCACAGGGACTCTAGTGAGATTTCAGATGTTAGGGAAATGTTGATAAAATTAGAGAGTGCACTGCCCTGGAGTGGATTCCCCAGGGAAGGGCAGGGAATGCTCATTATTGAAGGTGTGAGAGGCAGCTGGTAGGAAGACCAAAATACAAAAATAAACCCATGTATTTGGCTTTTGCCTTGTCCTCTCCAGTAATTCCAGTTTAACACAGTGCCTTGGTCTTTCCATCTCCTCTAGGTAGTGATACTTGAGTGAAATTCATTTACCTGTAATGACAATCTACATAGAGGGGAAAGAGGAGAAGGAAATTATGTATGAGAACACTCTGGCACTTAATTTCCACTACTTTGTAAAAGCCAAATACTACAGTCACAGCCTCAATTGAGCTGTGAAGGTTATTTGATTTCTTCATGTTCTTCTGATGGTTTACCATCTGTTGTCCTGAGAACAATGCTAAAGGGAGTATTCACACTACTAAAATGCCCGCTGTTAGGACAGGTGTTTCTCCAGTACTGCTCTTTCCCTCCATATCCTCTCCTTCACGCTACCTCTAAGTTAACATTCTTCCATTTACTTTGATAATCCTGATGTCTTTTCAATCATATTTATTTTCACCTCACCGGCACTCATATAACCTCTGACAGTGATCTTATCAGCTCCCTGGGGAAAGTATTCCTGTAACTGCCTGTGGAGGAGATCTCCCCTCTCTTCTCTGAAGAAGCCAGTCACCATTAGAGACAGAACACAGGATTAGGCGGACCACAGCTTTGATCCAGCAGGCAAATCCCTCTTGAAGCAACTGAAGCTGGCTTTGGGCAGTGATTAAATGAGGCACTGCTAGAGGAAATCCAACGTGTTGCAGAAAGCCTTATTTGATACAGAATGGCTTTCTTTCTGAATCAGCAATGCCCAAGCAAATTCATATTATTTTCCTGCTTCAAAAGCTATGCAACTATAAGAAGAACAGAAAGACTCTCACATCCTTGCCAATACAGATGTGCTACTTCACTGTATTGCTGTGTCCAAGATAAGACTTTCAGCATGTTTGAGGTTTAGTGCCCTAAATGTGGTGTTCTGCTGAAAACATGATGTTCTCTTTGCTGCTATCACCCTTTCCCTCTGGTTATCTGCTATTTTCTCCAGCAGCTTTTAAATGGAAAGTTTTCATTATCACCCCAGATCCTCTGAGGACTGAACAAGACACGCCTATGGCTCTGGAGTAGAAACCGTCTCTCCATTTCCAAGCCTCTCACGTAGCACCAATTACAGCGTCATTGCTCCTTTACATTTGCAGAGATGTTTGTGCAGCTCCATCCTGCCCCTTGCCTGCTGTTACTGCTTCTCCAGGCACTCAGACTAAGCTCAACTTTGCCCAGACCTCTCTGCTCAGCTAGTCTGAAGGAGCCTGGGTGAGATGTCTCAAAGTGTGGCTTTTTTATAAGGCAAGGCCATGCAAAAAGAGCAGTGCCCAAGAAAATGACAGAACAAATGATTAAAAGCTACAGCTATCAGTCCAAAAGTTTTACCTTTTAAATAAAGTCTTTTAATGGCTTCAGTGGAGGCAGGATCAGGTTCTTAAGGTGTATAAATGGATACACACTCAAAACAAGTATAACAATCCTTTATTTCTGTTGAGGTAGAAATAAGGCAAAAAGAAGGAAAACAAAGCCAGGGTTTCAGCAGTCATTTTTATAGAAACGGCAGAGGATGGGAGGGTTGATATGAGTAATTAACTCACATTTCATCCAGATTAGCAAAACAAAGGATTGTTTCTCTTCGTTTACACATCCCTTGCCCTGAGTTTCTGGGGAAGCTTTGCACATATCCTTCTGTAGTTCCATCCTGAAACAGGCTCTGCACAGGGAGCTGTCCACATCACAGTTGTCAGGAAGTGTGGGGGTTTCCTGAGCTGCTGCAGACAGCAATGCAGCAAAATTCAGTTTGCAAAGGCTCGAGAGGTTTGCAGCTAATTACCGGGTTTCAAGATTTTCAGAGAAACGTAGCCACTTAAGCGATCTTTGCCAATCTCCCCCTCTCACACTTTTGCCCTTGTTTTGACCATGTGGTGACACTGTCTCTGTTGAGGATTTTGGAAAGAAGTCAAGTAACTAATGAATGCACCAGGCTGCCCCTTTAGAGGACTTTGCATCTGATATGAGATTTATAGTTATTAACTCCTCTGGCAGCCCATCACTTAATTTACCTGCTACTGACCCCTTTTGTGCATCCAGAGGATAATCCAGTCCACAAGAGCCCTGCTATAGCTGGTGTGCAGGAGATCATTGTCCTATTCCCAATTTATCTAATGTAATCACTTCACTGCCTTCCTATAAGAGCTTTATCCCAGCAAGAAGCTTTGGAATAATGTAGAGACATTAGAGATTAGAATTTATTGATCCTGAAGTTCATAAATTTAATGAAAATCATGATTCTCTAAAGGAACTTAATCTTCATTTGTTCTTTCAGTGGAGGTGTCAAGATTTAGTTTATGATTCATTAACCCATTGCCCACTGCTACTTTTTCCATATTCAGCTTTTCAGGAAAAGGAAAGATACCTTGTGTGCCCTTACATACAGCGCTTTCTCTCAGCTGCTTCTGTTTGAGACACCAATTGATAGCCTCTAGTTTTAAAGTGAGAATGTAATGTGAGAATCTTGCTGACTTTAGTGGGATCTGGCCCAGGATCTTTCACAAGAACATCAGTGCCACTCACACAGACACACTTCCATTCAAACATGATATTAAAGGAAAATACATGTCTGAAGATCATTTGTTCAGTGTTACTCATTGGTAATAGCTTTTACATGTATTTGTAAGCCATCCCAAGACACCAAGAAACAATTTCTCCATCTCCATGCAATTGCTGTCTATTGTTTTATTTTTACTGTAGAGCACCATAAAGGCTGCTTGTCCTATAACTGGAGAAGTCTGAGCTAAAATCTCAGACCAACTGAATCACGCCACTAACTGAACTCAGACCTGTCATATCATCACTCTCTGCAGTGGCTTCCCTGTTGATTTATCAGATTTGTTTTTAAAACACTTAAAATATCATCATAGAATAATTTAGGTTGGAAGAGACCTTTAAGATCATCAACTCCAACTGTTAACCCAGCACTGACCAGTCCACCACTATGCCAGGTCCCTAAGTGCTGCATCTACACTTTTTAAAAATACCTCCAGGGATGGTGACTCCACCATTTTCTTGGATGGCCTGTTCCAATGCTGACAACCTTTTCCATGGAGAACCTTTTCCTAGTATCCAATCTAAACCTCCCCTGGAGCAACTTGGGTCCATTTCCTCTAGTCCTATTTCTTGTTGTCTGAGAGAAGAGACTGACTCCCACTTGGCTACTACTTCTTTTCAGACAGTAGTGGAGAACTTCCCTGAGCCTCCTTTTCTCCAGGCTGAACACCCCCCACTCCCTCAGCTGCTCCTCATATGATTTATCCATACCCTTCCCCAGCTCCACTGGCCTTCTCTGGACTTGCTCCAGCACTTCAAGGGCTTTCTTCTAGAGAGGGGTCCAAAACTTGATAAAAGTTCTGTCTAACAGCAAGGAATTAGTCTCATTGTCATCACTTTCTGTTACACCCTGTGTAGAAAGAGAATTTGACTGAGTTTATCACCAGAAGTTCAGCACCTCTAGCTGCTGTACTCATCCCTAACCCTGGTATGAACCTTTTCGGCTAAGAGAGGGTTTTCAGCTAAGCAGCTGAACTGAGAAGGGGTAAGTGATACTGCTCAGATACTGCACAGTTAAGCTATAAAGAACTTACAGGGGAATAAAGACACCCGTGTTCAAGTCTTCTGTACTCTTAATATGTTCCCAAAATAACTCTGTGTATTTCTGTCCCACCATGCACTTAATCAGAAGACTGCATTTCCCAAACCTTTCCCATTTTAGATGTCCGTTATTTTTTCCACTTGATAAAACCTTGTGATGAAGTCCATAGTCTTTTCGACACATTGAGGAAAATCCATAATCAAGGAGAGAAAATAAAATAAAAAAAAAACTGTACAAGAAATGTGGAGAAGAACTGTAAAATCTCTGACATTTCTTCTAGAAGAGCTATATTTGACTTTGGGATGTTTTTAAAAGAAAAAGAAAATCCACATATGTGAAGTGGCTCTGTGATGGCTGTTCACATCTGCTCTGGAGCTCACAGAAGTCAATGGAATCCTACTCATTGATTTCGAGAAACTTTAATGCCCACCTTTGATCTCCACTTACCCCTTCTCAGCTCACGAGGCTTTTTCCCAGCATTGACGTAAATAATGCAATGCAAACCTTGTCTTTGACCTTCTTTTGTCCTGCACTTATTTTGCTGCCCGAGAATACTCCTTCATCTGGTGTCAGGGAAAGCAACCACATTTAGATTCTGCTATCAGCACAACCTACAGTTTTGGTGACTGTAGTTTTCCTCATGAGCAGAGCTGAAATATCATGGAATAAGGGCAGCCTGTCTGCTCCCTAGGCAAGCTCACCAAGGGAAGCCACAACCACGCAACAACAGATGCGACAAATGGCCTCTTTCATTATCTCGCTACTATTCTCAATTAAGCACCCTCTCACAGGACTGGTCTTCCCGATTAAAATCGCAAGTAGAAAATAAGAACACATAAAGATGAATATGTATGAAAATCTTGGGGGAAAAAAGTATTTTGAGTTACCAGTCAATAGAGGAACTCCTTTCTGTGTAGATTTTGACAGAATTTGCAAAGATAAATGCCTCTGGGAGGGCCACTCGCTGTACTGTCACTTAAGTCTAACAAGAGTATTTTTAGAGTATAGCTTTTGCTGCAGAAATTGACCCCAAAAATTCTCCTGGAAGGGAAGGGTACATGGTTGAGTGCATTTTTTCTCACTTTCTAGCTTTCTCTCTCTCTCCCTACATACCTATATGGCCAATAGTCCCTAGCAATTTTTCTCTAAAATTCTGCCTATAGCAAAGTTAAAATTCAGGCACAAAGCCCCAGGCTCTTTACAATCTTAAGTGTTTCAGCTTCAGTATTCTTTTCCTAAATTGCTATGCTCTAGAAGCAAGGAGTGAAAACAGCCGTTTCAGCCACTTCATATGCAGACTGACCATGTACTTCTGCCTGTACCTTCTTAACAAAATGTAATCTCTGCTCAATAAGTGGTTAAACTGTACAATCCATGTGCCCTGAGTACCTCAATATCAGGTTCACTAACAATAATGAACATGCACTTATTTTTCAGGTCCATGCGGGGACACAAGCAGAAATGGCTGGAAAGGCCATCTTTCCAGAGAGCCCAACAGCAGGAGACAGAGCACTTCTTGATCCTTTTGGCATTGGGAGGGTCCAAAGGGCATCCCAAAACTTGGGCACTTACAGAGCCGGTTTCGTTCAGCCCTGGTTAATGACGCTGGCAGTGCTCGGGAAGAGATTACATTTAAGGGTGATATAGCCATGAATAAACATCCATCAAAAGGCTGATGCATGACCATAATCTTGAGAACTACACAGAAGGATCGGAGGTGTCTTGGTTAGTGCTGCACTATGCTGTGTAACTGGATATGTGTTAATAGAGAAAGTCACAGCAAGTGTGCTCAAGAAGTCGACTTTCAGGGTCATCAGCATTTCAGGGTCGACTTTTTTTTTCAGAGAAGCAGTATTTGTTTCTCATCACAAGGGGATTCTTGTGGAAGCTTGACACTTCGATTTTTAGTATCTTTTGTGACTGATTGTTTTTACTATAATGCCTCTTTCATAGGGCTCTGTCAATGGAAAGCCACTTAATGTTGTGGATTTGCTGGGTAGGGAGAAGAAAATTATCTTGCTGCGAAGAGAGGTTGTCCTTTGCCTATAGTCTGGAAGAAGGCTTGCAGAGCTATGTGTTGCTTTAGGTGTTTTGTTAACAATGAGTTAGACTGAGAGCATCAAATACATCCAGCATCTGAACAACAGCTGTACTAATTTCTGTGACCACAGCTCTGTGCAAAAAATGTGGATCCAAGGAGCAAGAAGAGAAGGGATTTTTGACTGCAGACCCTGAGCAAGGCTCAAGTGGCAAACTCAGCATGATCTCAAAATCGTAGTTAATTTTAGCTGTCTGAGTGTAGTTACCTCAGATTGGGAATGTACATGGCAGTCTATGTCCAGTCTTTGAAGCATTTCTTATAATCAAACACAATAATTTCAATATTTCTGTAAAATAATTATTTCCCTGGGGATATTTCCAAACACCAGGGAATCTCTGGTGAAAATCTCAACTCTATAAGTTGACTAACTGGACCAGTTAGTCCAAGCCTTGCCAAAAGCTCAGATCCTGGAAGGCTGCATTAATAGCACTGGAAAATGATGTCATCAGCACCTCAATTCACATCTCCTTAGAGTGTCCTCCAAAAGCTGTCACAGATCCTGCACTGAATCTTGCATTTCTCACCTGCCAAGAGTCAACAAGGGCTGAGCAGCAACACAGGATGAGTCAAAAGGGAAAAATGAAAATATAACAGAGTTGATCTTAAACAAAGGTGTGCAATGGAGCAGAGATAACTTGTGTTAGGAGAAAAGCCAAGTTTTAAAATATGCTCAGCATGCCTAGGACCACTATTTTCCACACCAGCAACAACTGAGAGACTTGGTGGCAGCTTTGTGGGTTCATCTTTTCTAGTAGTGAAGTCAAATGATGCTCACCTATAAGAAACCATTTAGGAATAGTGTGATCATCCTGCCAGTGTGATTTACTACAGATTTCATTGACCCAAAGGTCACTGTAATTCCTCAAGCACAGATAACCTGGTATTATTCTATGGCCAAAAAATCATTTTTATATATATGTATATATTTTATATATATATATATATATACTTATATTTTTTTTTATATTTATATATATATACTTATATATGTTTATATATATTTTTACATATATATACACATATATGCGTATATATGTGTGTGTATATATATATATAGATATATATATATGCCCTTTATTTACTGTAACAACAAACTATTGTGATCTGATCAGGCATCACTGCCTCAGCAGAAGCAGCCTGACTTCATAAAAGTACATTAAATCATTGCAGCTAGGATTATGAATAACAGCTTATGGGAGTCCTCAAGAAAGTCCTATGATCATTTAAAATGAGGCAAGATCTGTTTGTATGCCATTCTCCTTCTTGGAAGAAAAACTTTTAATTTATAAAAGCCGTGCATTGTTCAATATCCATTGTGTTTTCTTCATTAACTCCAAGGTTTGCCTCATTTCATTTTTCCACCAAAGGGGAAAAATATATTGAGCTGTCAGTGATGTTATCTATGAAGAGAGGATGTGGAATTCATATATTGAATCTAAGCTTTACAAATAGTCAAGTAATGGGAAAGGCTTTGTAATAAAACATAGGTAAAAATAAGCTTGCAAAAATCAAAGGGAAAAGAAGAGTCTAAATTGTTTATAGAATCAGTTATACTCCCCTGAGTTGTTGATCTGTCTCCTCGTTTTGAAAATTTTCTATTGTATTTTCCAGAGTTGGTAAATCAGGTTTGAAAACAGCTGCAGGAAAAGAGTGTCTCAATTGCTTCACAGATATTTTCATGCAGCTCTTGCCCATGTGAGAGGAAGCTCAGATGTGCACATGCATGTACCTACTCTGATCTGATTTGGTTTTGGAAAACTGAAGCAAGAACTGAGCAACATTGACTGGGTAAGATCACAGAGAGTGAAAGGAGGCTTCCATGAAAAGTTGAGGCTTGGTCATTTCATTTGATCCCAAACCGTTTGACAGTGGAAAACCTGCAATGCAAAAGAAAGGAGATATGATTGCAGACAGGCTAGAAGTGAGAAGAGAGTGGAATAATTTCCATGAAAATGGCAGTTGAACAAGTTTGAGTGAGTGGGAGAACTCTGATGCCGGGGCATGGGGGGGAACCCTGAGAGGTTGGAGGAATCTCAAAAGTCTTGAAAACATAACATTATGGAGGGACTAGAAAAACCAATTGAGAACATAAAGAGGATTTAGATGACCAGAGGGACTGAAACTAGGTCAAAAAGACATTTAAGACTTTGGGAATAGCCATTTCAGCACAATAAAAAAGGAAAGATTGAATTTACAAAAATAAATCACTTACATGGAAATAGCTGAGGCAGAAATCAGGCAGCAACAGGAGATGGAGGCAGTGTGGGGGTGAGATTGACAAGAGGCTTTGTGGAGAATGGCCACTGAGTAAAATATTTCCCACAGTGAGATGACAAAGAGCCATAAAAAGGATTGAGGAACACGAGTGGAGGTGTTGAACAGAGTGGGAATGGGAGAAATAACAGACTAGTGCATTGACCAATCCACAGTTGACTTTGGAGCCTGTGGCACTTCTAATAACTTCAAGTTGTATAATAAATTACTTGATATATTAAATTTTAACACAAGACACTCAGGAACACAGTCTTACTTAAGTCAATGCAACATGTTCCCAGGCAAGCCCTTTCCAAATTTCCTCCCAACTGTCTTCAACTCTTGGGATAAATGTTAAGACACATCACAAAAATAGTACAAACTGAGATAGGAATATTACAGGTCTGCCAAACATTTGCCTGCTAAACTGGCTAGAGAATCAATATAAAAATAGATGAAATTGCATTTACTTGTACACCCCATGTATTCGTTTCACATACAGCCCCCCAGCAGTCTTATCTTCTCTCTAATTCTCTCTTTCTTTTCTCTTAAATCTAATTTTCTTTGGAGCACTTCAGCTCTAGATGCTACAGATTTTTGTTTGTTTGCTTGTTTGTTTAGTGAATAATCATACAAAACCTCTAGAGCATATCCTGTTCTAATCTAATGTGAAATGTTAAAAGCTGCTTACCAGCAAATTAGCTCTTCCCAAATTATGTGCACACCAGATCCTACAAGTCAAATAAAATTAAACTGAATTTTGGTTTCCACTTTGGTAGAAATAATTTAGAAACTGGCCCTGGGGCTTGCAGTCAACTAACTGGCTGTCTGGCTTAATAGCACAAAGCACATACTGTAATTGTGCCCATCATTTCCTCTTAACCACTCATGGGTGCAAATATGCACTTCGGAGAGGTTTACCTGCTTTTTCAGGGATAAGGTATAACACAAAATTCTACTGGCCAAACAGAACTGCAAGTCACAGTTTATAGCACACTGCTTTTCAGGAATATACTTGAGATGTTTAAGAGCTAAACTTCATTCAACACGAATGACAATAGCCCAGAACTCTTCTGCCTCCCCAAGCTGCATTTTTCAACCCCTTCTAGACTTCATTTGGAGCATCCTGTTTATTTGCACAACGGTATGCTAGAACAAGACCTTGTCAAGAATTTGATGGTTCAGACATTGCCGGTAAAGATTTATTTGCTGCTTTGATTACAAATGACTTTTTATTCCAAAGTCTGGGTTTCTCTGTCTCACAGTCACAGCCTTTGTGCTGGAAATGCATCAGGAGAAGCAACTGTTCCATCCTTAAAGAGTAAAACCTCACCTCTGCTGAAGTCAAGGGCCATTTCCCACCGACCCTGTGCAGCCTTTACAAATTAAATGCAGGGAAAAATGTAATGAAACAGGTTAGAAAAGGGAGTTTCCTCACTTTGAGAAGCAGCCTGCCTGTTTATCACCATTCGCTCCAGACCAGAAACCTTCCACAATGCAAAAAGAAATTAACTCAGAGCAGAAAAAATGTGAGAGAAACATGAAGAGCAGGACACTGCAGAGTTTTGTTATTAGTGGTGACAAGCAGTCCATAAACTCACCTTTCTTGATACCACTATGTGAGATATGAATCTCACCGGGCTTGGTAGAACCTTTGGGTGCTCATGGGCTTTGGGTCAAGCCCATAGTGTATGTTACCACCAGCATGTGTAGTTGTAACAAAAGTATTTCTTTAATTTATGCAGGTTTTGTAGAACGAGTGAGTGCCACTAATCAGCCAAGGTGATTTCACAAGGACAGAGCAAATCCACATGATGTGCCTTTTCAAAGGATCAGCATGTTATCTATAAAAAATTCTTAAATTATTTCTAATAGTTGAGTTCCTTCAAACTAGATTGTCAAAATACACCTAAAATGCACCTGTGAGGCTGAAACTATTCACAAATCATAATAAATATTTTCAGCTGGAAAAAAAAATTTAAAGTGTGACATTTGTAAAATTATAGAGGAGAGTTTCAGAATAGAAGCAGCTCCATTTAGGGTACACCTAAAGGGGTTTTATTCCCAAAAGAATTAATTTATGAGAGAAAAGTAATTTCAGATTAATTAAATTTTAAAGTGGATTTTTTTTCTAATTTTTTTTTTCTTTTCTTCTTAATTTGTCCAGGAGTCCATGTGTTTTATTGCTTGGATCCTAGGAGAAATGCCATTTTATAAACAATGTGTTACCAGAATATATGCCTAATAAAACAATGTGGTTTCATGATATACTTTTAAGACTGCTAGCCTTGTCAGTGATTAATTCAGCCTCTCTGAAGTGGAATGCAAAGCAGAATATCAAGGAAGATAGATAGTAATCAATCAATATTGTAAATCACTACTAAAATCCACAGACAGCACAGATGTAGAATAACAGAAACGCGTTTATATGGAATTCATGTCAAAGCAGTACTGCTCTGGCACCCTGGGGTTCAATTATATCTACAGTGGCTCTGTATAGGATTAGTCTCTCATCTCTGGGAGGGTGGAGAGAATGGGAGAGGAAAAGGAGAATGTCACTCAGAATTGCAAAACCTTGGATGAAAAATGTAGGTGTGAGCGTTCTTTCTGGAACTTTAAAGTGAGTTTAATTCAAATGAAACAATCCAATAAATAATACCTTGCAGCTGACTTTGAAATGTTCGCACTGGCGCTACTGAATTCTACAGCTGCAAACTTTCATTCCTATCATAAATGACATGCCATAATTATATTTTTTACAGGGTTCTTTATATATGTTGATTTATTTTTTTTAATTCCTCTTTCATTAATAGGCTTTTTCTTCCTTGGCAAGATAAGGTGATCTGAAAAATGCCCACTGGCTTATTCAGTGGCCCTGGTTTTTTTGGCATGACAATACCAATAATAAAAACTAATTTCCTCCTTTGATTTCCTCACATGTACAAAGCAAAGATTACTTCTGCCTGTGCTTGAAAGCTATTGGGAATGCAAAGGCCATCAAATAACTGGTCTAAAACACATGCATATTTTTTCATCTTCTCTTTAAGAGCTCACTTTTTAATCCATTAACAATCACAAACAGCAAACCAAGTCATGGGTGGTTTAGGCTCCCCTGTCATGGTATGTCACTGCTGTAATTGATTGCCAGCTAAGTTGTGTTAGCCAGCCAGTTCAGTGAGCCACAAACATTCATCTCTGGGAATAAATGTTTGCAGACTGTCTATACTAGCATTTACAAATGCATTATCTAACCAGAGTTAATTCCAGCCATCCTTTAACAAAATTAAATCTAGCATAGAGAAGCATAGAGAAGAGCTCTGTTATCACTTCTCCTTGTACATCTGCTTCTTGGAATGTTTAGATGTGTTATTTGTTACCGACAGTATTGCATTACAGAATCTCACACTGGGGCTTCCCTGGAGCTGGCCTTGTCTGTCTCTCCTCCTTGGGTTTTTCGGCTGCCATGACTGCTGTTTTCTCTGTGATACTCCCTGAGAGCCCTTCCTGAGCCCACACGTGGGTCAGCTGTCTAGCACAAGTCTCTGTTTTGCCAGTAGGGGTGGTCTGTTCCTCTTTATGTCCACACCTTGATGTACATCAGCACCAGACAGAGGGCTGTGGAATTACGTGATGAATTTTTTCTCTATCTCTAAATGTACCACTCCAAAATGAGGGTTAAGGAAGGGCACGCAGACACGGGAAATGGTTCTAGCCCCAGAAAAGTTATTAAATGTCCAGCTGACATGGGAGGAAGGTCAGACAGGAAAGGCACAAGACGTATTCTGTGGTCCTCATTTTCTGTTGTTGAAGGAAGATAGGGAAATGGGAGAGATAAGGGAAGTAATAGGGTGATGACAGGAAACCATCAGGAATAAGTGAGGGAAGATCAGGTCAAGTCAGGATGGTAGCCAAGCCAATTTTCCAATGGATGTAGGAAGTGGTGCTCATGCTTTTGGTGCCATCTTCCAAGGCTGTCAAGCACTGAGGGAGGTAGTAACATGTAGCAGTAATACGTAGTAGCAAAAAGGTCACAATAAGCAGTCTTACGTGGACCAAGAAGAGGTTTCACTCCCAAGCTCAGTGTGAGTATCCCAAAGAAGCTGTGGAGATCTGTGCTTTAAAGCCGAGATACATTGACCATTGGGCCTCTGTGTGAAAGGAGAGGTTATGAAAAGCAGCACTACACAAGAAAACATCTTTAGGAATGAGCAAAGAGGATTCAGTGATTTGGGCAGAGGTGGTAAGCCAGGCTGGTAAGCCAGGCTTGTACCTGTATAAACACATCGTTTGAACATGTTTACAAACCCTTAAAGAAGAATTTGGCTTTTCTGTTCACTAAAATGCCTCCAGACAGCCCCAGGGCTGCTTAGGTAGGGACATAAATGGTTTGTGATGCTGAGGGTCCCACTGACAAATTGCCAGGAGGCTGAGTCACCCTTAATTTGCATATAAATTGCAACCATTTTTATCAAATATAAATGCACACAATCATAATACAGCATTTGCTTATTCTTCCTTCTCCTTTGAGAGATGAATACAAATTGTTTGCCTTTAAGTTTAATATTAAATAGCTGCACCATCTCAACACCGCAGAAAATGGAGGAGGAGGAGGAGATGTTGGCAATGAAACCTAATTTAGGATCTTGGCAAACCAGGTCTGACCAAGCAAAGGTTTAGTGGATATTCACATGAACCATTTGATACCTCCAGACAAACCAAAGGGTAACAAATTCAAGCTAAGGGACCTGCCAGGTTAGTTGCAGAACTGCCAGAAAGTTCAGACCAGATGCAAAACTTAATTGTACCTGAGATTTATACTGAACTCAAGCCCGATTACCCCGGCAATTAGGACTCCTGCAGTTCTGGATTGAAAAGTTCAAGCATTTTACCCAAGGAAAATTCTGGTAGTGGGGGTGTTGGCTCTGTTAATATCACTGGACTTGTAGTCACAGTTTTAGGTAATGGGATAAACACATTGCTTAAGACACTAAATTATACTGTCCCAGATTCCTAAAAAAAAAATGCCCTGAACTACTCCTGTCCTTCCTGTGCTTGCTGACCAGGGTTTGCACAGTCTGAGAGCATTAATGCCTGACATTTTTACCACTGTTCAGAACTGATTTCATTCACAATGTGAACACTGTGTCTACTCTTAGCCAGACATTATAGTCTGTGGGGTTTTGTCGTCTTTATGTTTGAGAGTGACACAGGTTAAGAATATTGCTATTAGCTTCTAATCATGCGTAGTGATAATAATCCCTTCTTATAAAGTGCAGAGGGCTGTGAAGAACCAGAAAGAAAACCAGCTGGCATAAGGCCAGCAGCAAGAAATCACCATTATAAGGGCGGAGGGAAGGATGCTGATGAGCAGCACTTGGAGCCTGTGCAAAGATATCAGGGGAGAAGGCGTTACAGCTAGGAGGGAAGGAGAAGAATGCTGCAGTCATGAGCCTAGGAGAGAGAAAGTTTTCATTTGTGAATAGGGAACTCGGAATTAGCTGAATGCGCATTGGCAGCAACAAGGATTCTCTGTGTGTAATGGCTGAATTTGTATGGCCTCACCTTTGCCTCCTCCCATTGTCATGGAGCAGACAACACACAAGTTCTCCTTTTTGCTACTGAGTTTTCTTTCACTCTTTGGAAGAAACTCTTTGTCCCTTCCCCTTTAGCTTACAGCTAACATTTTCTTCTCCCTTGTGAGGAAACCACTACATATGTGGTTTCTTTTTCTTCACAGCCAGTGCTGTGAAGATACCAAGGACTAAATTTAGCTCTGAGCAGTGTGTCCTAGCAAACTCTTCCAAATTGCACTAATAGCTTCCCCAGGTTTGTGGGAAGCCTGCCATTTTTTTTTCCACTGGCAACAATGGAAGAAACTACAGACAAGTTGCTACCAGCGCTTTCTGCAGAGGATGAATCCTTGTATGCAGAGCTCTGGAGAGCCCATCATTTACTGAAGTGCTTTTCCCCACTCTCCTCTAATAAAACAGTGACCAAAAGGAGAAGAAGAAATTTAGTTTCCACGATCCAAGCACAACCTCCCTCATTGTCATCTCCAACCCTGGCAACGTGGTGAAGTCAAATGTTCATACAGCCATATAGCTTGAGGTGTAGATGATGCCAAATTAGAGCCCCACATGCAAATTTCTTTGCCAGCTTCTAAATACCTAAGGATATTAATGGCATAGAACCTGTCTTCCTTCTTTCCCAGATTACCATATCAGTTGTCACAGCTGGGGATTTGGTAAAAGGGACGTGTTTTCTGGATAACATAAAATTTAAAATGTCTCTCGGAGGACTTCCTTTGAACCTGCTTTGTAGCCTTTAGCTCATTTCTTGCTTATTGTGCAGCAATTTATATCAAAACTAGTAGTCAAAGATGGGTTGCTGTGATTTACATGTTTCTGGCAGTGCAACAGAGCTTCAATATATAAATGAGAATAAACTCAGGTATTTCAAGCACCTGCCTGAGAATCACTATTGCAAGAGTGTGTTTCTAGCTATGGCTTAGTCTCACTAGGGAGAAATAAATGCCATAGGAGAAAGAACACAAGACAAAAACACCAGGAAGGGAGAAAGTTTGCTGCTCTCCTCTTTCCAAAATTGTGAGATTTAATATCCTCTGAACACCACAAAGTTTTGCTCGTTACACATTTACACATTGAACAGTCTTTGCCTTTGGTATCACTGCAAATAACATGATTAAATGATACTCTACACCTCAAGTAATAGTGATCAATACATACAGCAACAGCCAACAGTCCAACTTTTCGTCATTCCAGAGCTGCTCCCTAAGACGTCTAGACATTTATAATTGCAACTTGTTGCTACATAAACAGTAAATTAGTGCTAAGGCTAGGAAAGAAAATGTTATTTACTGCAGAAAGGTCATTCCTTCAAAAGAGGTCTTCTGTCATACATCTGTCCTACGACAATGTGTTACATGCAATTTGTACATTGCTAAATTATGTCAACAGTTGCAGAGCCTATTGAAAAAATTTTAAACCCAGCAGCAAAAACATTAATTATACAAAATGTCTACAGGGAGAATTACCAAGAGAAAAAAACCTAATCTTTAACTACAAATAAGTTAAATTACATATGTCAAGAAGTCAAATGTACGCAACAGGAAAAAGAAAATCCCAGAGAAGGGGTCTTTTGGGCCTGGCCTCATCTTTTTGCCTGGTCTCTATGCCAAGGCTGACAATTCATCCTGAGGTGCTTGCTGACCCAGCTGAGGAAGAGGATCTTATACGGACCCCACACATCACCAGCTACAGCGATACTTGCATCCTCAGGCAGAGCTGCTCAGGTTGATGATGCCTTTTACCCACAGCTGTAAAGCCTTCAGGCAAGGACAATCCCTAAGCCCCATCAGCTCTGTGGTGTGATAGGAGCCAGCAGCAAGAGACCTCTGGCAAATCTGCACTCTACCCTCGGGGTGAGCTCACTGCCACGCTTTCTCCTCACCAGACCTTTGAGGATGTCATGTCTCAAGGTATTTCCACGGGAAGGTTGTAAGGGTCCTCTGCTGTGGCTGACACCTTTCTTGGGTAGCTTTTCTCAGTGAAGGGAGCCCTTTCATCTTCAGGTGGATGGAGCTGCACTCTCTGTTTTAGTGCTGATAAAAGCTCCAGGGCCCTTCCATTTCACCTTTCCCCCTTTTGGCACATCAGTATGAGATGAGACCTCGCTGAGTTTCTTACCCCAGGGTTAGGATATTGAGTCCAGTGGAATCAATAAATACCAACTCCTATGGGCAGCACACATGCTCTTTTCCTTTCTGGGGAATGAGAAATGCTACTCTATCTTGTTCAAACTAAACAATATCCCAGGCACTAATCGCATTTCTTAATGACACCACCATAACCTCATGTTACTGTATCACTTCGGGATTTGACACTGTAACATTTTATATTATTCTTAGCTAAGTCTAGAAAAACATTAAGCCTTCCTTATTGTTCATTTGTGAAAAATGTCTTAATCCTAAAAGAATATGAGAATGTCTTTTTCTCCATAGTCTATAATGCATAAATATTTTATGTAAGTAGACTGGAAGATAGCTATACATCTTCAGTAAAATTGTTCACTCAAATAACAAATATTTTTAATGGCATAGTGGGCATTAACAATAAATAAATCAGTTTTATTTTTTTCAAATAATTTCAAATAATTTTAGAGATGTTAACAATACAAAATAATGATGACTATCAATACAAATTTGGTACACTTATAAATCTTGTTTTCTTTCTCATAGCTATAAGTTTTGGTTGCTGTTCTAAAGTTTATAGAATCTGATTCTTTCAAGCAAATATTCTCCAAGTGATATAATATTTCAGATGGAGCTTTTTGATAGCCTTGGTTTTTGACTATTTAAACACATCACTAGTAAATAATTAAACATGAAAATTTGAACTTAGTAAATGCTCTAGTGAGAAGATGGCACATTTTCCCTCACAGGCATGTAATAAGAAATCCTATTTGACCAGTTAAGCAAGCAGAAATAAAATCTTCACAGCCTGTTGCAAAACTTGCTGCAGTCAATAGAAACAGACCTATTAGCGTCAAAGGGGTTTAGGTTATCTCTTCATTGGATAAGCGTTTGCATTATTAGAATGGTCAGGGACAAAGGGAATTAGTTGTTACTGACAGGACAGCAATTCAGCCATCTCCCTTGTTACTCCTGCAGGATGCATTGCCTTTGGCTGTATGGGTGTCGAGAGGCACAAGGGCTTCTCAAAGACTCAGGACAGGTAATTTTTGATTTCTTTTCTTTTCCTTCCCATGAAAATGAAGGAGGATACTCTCCTGTGATATAACAAGGCCACGTGTTTTCTTGCCTGCTACTTAGAAAAAGCCTCAAATGGCAGCTTAACTCCAGAAATTTAAATGTCCAAAATTTCTTTGGATGGAAGAAAAGATGTTTCTCTGCCATGCACACACTGTATGAGAGAATAGACCACAGTCACACCATCTAAGTTTCATGTCCAAGTGACAGAACACGGCTCCTCCTGTTGCTCCTGGAGAAAGCTGCCTTGGGTGTGCTGAGTTGCACAGTGCCGGGCTCCATGAGTGACACAGCAAACACGCCTGAAGTCAGAGGGTATGAATGTCCACTTACATGTACATTCACCTATATCACTGTATGTTTGCTTCAGCACACCACAGAAAGGTTCTCAAAAGCCCTGCCCAGTACAAAAGCACTCACTTTTGAGAATAAAACCCAAACACCTTTTAGCTTTGGCGCAGTTTCTTAGATAAAATTCCCTCAATTATCTTCTCTGGCTACTCTACTTTTTGTTGCTTCCTACTCTGAAATGTCTGACTACGACTGTGGGCTGTTTATCAGTTCACAGATCTGTGTTCCTCTTCAGCCACAGGTACATGCAGCAGTAGTTTTGTCTTTGCCCAGCTTCTGTTACCACCAAAATCCACAAATTTGCTTTGACTTATTGTAGAAAGAGCCTATTGACTTCCCAAGAAAGGTACCCTCCACCTTGTGCTTGACTCAGTGCATTAAGCTGTAAAACTGAAAAAAAAAGTGAACTGTGTTTCCCTTGAAAAAGAAAATTGAAAGACCTTTTTCAAAAAGCAGAGGAAAGGTCCCTTAATGGACTTGGACTGCATTAAAGCTGCTATAAAATACCATACAGCTTATTGTATTACTCCTGCCATTTTTATTGGATAAGCAAAAAAATACCCCGAACAAAAAGCCTCTAAAACGTCTTAAAATCTATTTTAATACCACCTGAGTTAACATTTAAGCAGTTTTTTTGTTTTCTATCTGTTTTTCTTCATTTCTTTATAATTTATTTTTGTATTACTATGTTCTATGTTAGGAGCAAGTTTCCATACAAAGTGATAGCCACATAGCTTATTGATTTTTCAGTCAGTTATGCCATGACACATCAAAGAAGCAAAAATATTACAAATCAGTTCAGTGCCATTGATATTAGTAGCAGCAGAGACTTTAAACGCATGAGTCAGCATTACACTAGCTGAAAGATCACACCTTGGGTATATCAAGTACCACAGCAGGAAAAGAGCCAGCAGGTGACAGGTTTTGGGGTCTTTATAACAGTGACCTGGCAGGAGCTGGTGACCAGCTGAACGTGTATGTCTGGGAGAGATGTCCTCATCGCTGTGAGGACAACACACACACACACACACACTCATGCCCAGCACAAAATAAAGTGTCAGGGTTCCCTTTTCCTTCAAGCCAGGCTGATTCAGCAGGTAGATTTGGGGGAATGATTGCTTGGATTGTCTCTTGATGCCCCATTCAACTTTTAATAGCAGGTATAAAAATTTTATCTGATTTTCTACTTTACTCTTTTGAAATATTAACCATGGATAAATTATTAAACTAAATATAAAGTGGTACAAATGTACATAGATTTCATAAAGAGGTCTGCTCAGGCAGGCTACATAATGGGACTCCTTCTGCCACCCAAACAGGTCAGAAACCAGCTCCTCTTCTCTTCTCTTTTTTTTTTTTTTTTTTGGCATGTCTGTTGGCCCAGGTATTTCCAAGGTAGTTGCATGTTAAACTGTCTCTTTTTCTCAAAAGGTTAATATTAAGGGACCCCAAGAAGCCTATTCATGCACCCTAGAGCAGCTTCAGTATATTTTTGCTTTGAACCAGCCAATATTCAGTTAAGCTGTTCTTAAGAGACCCCAGCAGTAAGGACTATGAGACTTCCCCTACTTGTTGCTACTGTAATAGTTTTTTGTCCCTTTTGTCAGGTTGTGTCCCCATAGCTCATACCCTTAAAAGCTTTGGTCATTCTCTGTCCACTTCCCTGGGAAACCTTTAAATGGTATTTGGGGAGGGAGCTGAAACCACACTACCGCAGCAATGTGGCTCTTATGGTGAACTGCCTCCCACAGTGAGTCCAGTCACCCTGGAAAATGAAATCCCACTTGGGAGCCTGGCCACGAAACATGAGGAGGACCATGATGGGTGTGAATTGCAACTCCTAAGCACTGTCCTGCAAAGCAAAATGTTGACGTTTCATTATATGGGAGACATTGCTTCATTGGTCCCTGAAAAGCCAAGAATTCTACCATAAAGGAGAGGAAAAACCCTATTTTATAGTCATCACAATTGTAAAAAATCAGGAAAAGACAGAAAAAGTGGATATTGTGCCAGCTCTCAGCAAGAGTTGTGTGCACCAGGGAGCAAAACTTGCAGCTTACTCAGACACTATATTATGGACTTCAAAGAGACACACCGTAAGTCATTTGAGAAAGAGTCTAAATGCCACAGTGGGTATTGTTTGTCCTTACATAATTCCAGTAGCTTTAGCACTATAAAGAAAAATGTAAAATCTGGCCCTAAGTATTTGGAACCTGGTGAATTACCCTGGATATTATCTGCATTAAGTTACCATGAAAATACAAGCCTTAACAAAAGTAATTAGCACTCACACCTTGTTTTACATTGGCAATGCACTTTGCGGATAAGAGAATAACAGTGGTGTTAAAGCCATGCACGTTGTGCTTTATCAGGCTAGTGTATTATAGCCCTTCAGGTTAAAGGGTTCAGAATAATGAAACAAAATCCAGGTGCAATTTCCTGATGCTGTTTTGCTGTAATATCAAATCCTTGCAGGGTTAACTCTTTCCTCTATTTGCTACTTTCCCTATGCGTTCGCAGTTTCAAGTTGCCATGAGATCGTTTGCAGCACTTATGCAATTTTTTGCTTGTTTCAAGAATTACTAGAAGTGTCAAATATGAAAAAAGTTGGCATATAGATCAAGAAACTGGCAGCAGGAATCTATCTAGATTTCTTTTCCCATTTTTTAAATGGTGGGGTTTCTTTTGCTTTGAAGCCCGTAGGCAGAAGGATCACTGCATGTTCATGGGGATGTGTTGCACCTCTATCTTTTGCATAGATTTTAATTTCTACCTTTCCCTACAAGGAAAAGTAAGATGCAGAGCTGCTGCCGTCCCCCACAACTCACCATAAATCATCCCCTTTTGTGTGGCAGGCCATTTAGTTAGAAACTTGGTTATACTGACAAAAATGTTCATATGTAACTGATTTCCTGGCTAATTAAACCAACGTACAACTGGGCTGTGAAGTGGCTGATGAGAATCCAAAGCCAAAACAGAGTTACCTGAGTACAGTCTCTGGAAATAAGATTTACCTGTTCTGCTGTGCAATGCTGCAAAATTACGTCTTGAGTCAGTACTCATCTTTACTGCTTCAGCTTAGCTGAACTCCCTAAGAGAAAAACAAAAATCCAAGGTTGCTCAGAGCTCAAGACTTTCCCTGAGGAGGATATCAGATAATAAAGGCATCAGCCAAAATAATCTAGGACCTTTTACCATCAAAAAAATTATTTCATTGATCAGCATATAATATATCACATTTTCTGACACATGTAAAATTAAATGAAAGCGAGTTATCTTCAATATTCTCTCAACTTAAAAATAAACATTTCATGAGTGCTCTATATATATACACCATATATATATTCATGGGTTTTTTCTCAGGAAGCAAGACAGTTTTAACTATTTACATGAAGGAAGGAATTTTCTTATTCATGCATGGGTATCCTGGGAGGCTTTTTCCCAGAAGTTAATAATGTCAGTGTATTAGGATAGAATGGACATTCATTGGGTAAAAAAATAATCAGTCTCCAGAAAATCCCCCGAGAAGTATTTTACTAAACACAGAATTCTTGAAAGGGATATAAGCCCACAAACCCACATACCTCAGGCTTTAACGCAGCCTCTAACTACCAGCGGTTAAAACAGATTTTGTGGGCAACCTTCTCCATAATTAAATACTGTGGGGTTTCTTGCACTGTGTATGCAGGTTGTATCAGCCATTGCTAGAGACAGAATTTATGAATAGACAGGGATTACAGTCTGCTCTAGCAGTAGTAATTTTTACAGTACAAATTGACGCCTTTCATGAAAGTAGAGGTATGCTTTAATTGAGATGTCATAATTAATTTCAATATGCTTTAAAATAATCACGATGGTTTAATAACTTTCTTAATATTGTGTGCTAGGTTTGCCTGCTAAGGTGAAATACTTGAGGTAATCCAGCTGACTTCTGTAACAGGACAGAAGGTAGACTCAGTTCTGTCTCAGTACTAGCATTTAAAATACACCAGTTCTCATATTGATAGGAGTGTGGAGAGTGCACCATGCAGGGGTGTACATTAGGTAGGAAGTCACATGTATTTATTTTTTTCTCACTGCATTACATCCCTGGTCTGACATCCCTGGATATGCTCTCTTCCATCACCATGACATGCTATGTTAAGGTAATGCATTGTAAGTGAAGCAAGTGTTGCCATAAGGAAATCTTTCATAAAATCATGTCAATGGAAAGTAACACATTCCATTCAGACCAATCTCCCTGATGGAAAAGGGTGCTTTGAATAAGCAGAGATTGTCTAGCTCCATGGATAATTTATCAGTGCCACCAGCTGATCTCTAGAAAAGGCTTAAAAATAACAAAAGACAACTAATCCATTTTTTGAAAAAAAAAAAAAATATTGAAGATGTTTCAAAAGCTCATTGGTGCTTCTCGCATTAAAAAGCTTACCCTGGTGCATTCCATCGATGGCTTTAGACTATTCATCATATCATTTGCATGAAGAGGCTTACAGCTCTCCCCAGACAGAGAGCGGATTACAAATGTTCCTAAGTCAATAGCCTTCGCATTTTAAAGTATTTGCTTATTAAAGGCTACTTTAAAAAGTTCAGAATCAAAACCTTGCTATTCCTGTTTGACAAGAAAACCTTGGCAGTTCCCTAATTCTCAGTATAAAAATGATGCTTCACATTTCTTCAACAGTTTCTCTCCTAGGAAGTCCAGGTGCTTTGGATAATTAACAGAACTCCAATATGTATCCCTAGAAACATCCCTCTGCAGTACAGAACTCTTTACACCACCTTCCCTCAAAAAGAGGTCACAAAGCTGGCATCCACAGGCAATCAATTCAGAGCTTGGATTCCTACTCATGTGAAGGGTTTTTTGATAGATTACTGATGGATTTGATAGATTGTTTGGTATCGTTAGGGCTGAAGGACCTTCCATGGGCACACTGGCTGACCTTCACAACAGTGAAGGATTGTGCCCAGTGAATCTCTAAGCTCTTAATCCCATGAATATGGCCCCAAGATTCAGCTTTTCTGCATTCATTTGTATGCAGATGTTTCTCTGTCTGCTCAGATCTCAGAGGAGGAAAAGGCAATGTGATTGTACTGTCTACACACTCCACAGTGTGTCCTTGCAACCCACAACGCTCAGTCTATGAAGAATTCTAAGCAATTTTGACATAGCAAAAGAGACCTCACAGATGGTCCGATGAATTTTATGTGGAAAAAAATTACAGGTCTCAGCACTCAATCTATTACTGTGGTAGAGCTCTAGGGATATAAGACACAAATCCACAACAGACTCTCTTCGTTAGCCAGGATGCTCATGGACCAGGCTATTATACTGGGACAGATAAAGCAATTCAAATTCAACAGAGACAGGGAGAAGTATGTAGGACTAATAGTACAATAACATTGAAGTGATTGTACCTTTATCTTAACTCTCACTAGAGGCTGTAGCACAAGGATTATTCTGTATTAAGAAAAATAAAAGTATTTAACAAATATAATAAAAATTCAAGGTGCAAACAGACTGTTGCAGAGTCAGAGGCAACATTTAGTTTTATTGACTTGCAAGCTGTAGCTGTGACCAGAATTTCACCCTCTTGTCTAATGGGGACAGGACAGGCTGGTTTGGAAAACAGAAAAAAAATACTGAAAAAAGCTATTGGGCCCAATACAAATAGAAAATATTAGATGAAAAGAAGCAGACAACCTGGTGAGGTAGAGAAGAAGTTGCATCTGTTTTATGGGTGATGATTTTTCCTTTATTGACTCTGGCCTAACTGAAACATGCTGGTTTTGTGGGATTACTAAAATGAATAAGAGAAAGAGAAAATAATGACATTCAGGTAGGAAGCCTCTGTGCATGAGATTTACAGTTGTATTTGGATCATATACATGGCTTAAAAGAACATAACATTACCTTTAACAATCCCTATTTTTTCCCAAATGAATGTATTGGTGGGTTGATTTTTCTGCAGATTTTTTTTTCCTAAATATTAAAATCTAGAGGGAAAAAAAATGAAAGTGCCAAATTATGCCTTTCCTGTTTCTGTGGAAGAGCTAAATGTAGTTTCAAGCTCTTTTACAGACCACTACCCAGAATATTTTTAGCAGTACATTGTTTCACTTGCAGAGAACATGCCTTTCTACTGCAACAGTAAATCAATACCATTTTATAAATTGTATCAGTGTAAAAGTTCTTAGTAGCTGGGTAGTATATTGCCCTTTCCAGACAGATATAAGATCTATTACTACAGGTACCCTAATACAGACATACATGATTCTACTCTTATGGTGCTATGCCATATTTATACTACAATTTTAAAAGCAACTTCATGTTTTGTGGTATAAAAAGTTTATCTAATATTATTTAATACTTGTGCTTCAGATCTTTCCCTCTTTTCTCCCACTCAGAGGGAAGAAGAGTTCAATATTCTTCCACCCACTGCATGTCTTACTTGTCTAAATATATAATTTCTTTAGGTCAGAGTCTTTTACTTAAAGTGAGTATGTGTGTATCTGCATATCCTCTGTGCTGAGCAACCTGGGCACAGTGATAACTCCTCAGGAAAAGCTGGTGAAGGGATCTACTGGCCTCCACCCCACTGAACATCTTTAGAGCAGTTTGGAAGTAAACTCAAAAGATGCACCCTGGATGAATCACTGGTCAGGAGTTCAACATAAAATTTACTGAGTGAAACATGAATGTCTGATAAACACCCTGAGAAGTAGATAACTCTAGTGGAAACTAGTGTATTATTTGGATCTAATTTAATTAGGGCTGCTTAGCAATATGGTGATAAAAGAAAAATTAATACTAGGAAAAACCTTAACCATAGACTAGCTGTATCTGGGCAGATATAGGTGCAAAGAGATGTGGATATAGATGTAGTTTAGATGTAGAGGATGGATATAGAGATAGAGTGGGGGGCACTTTTCTAAGTATTGGAAACCCAAATGCGGGGATAAAGTTCTGAGTCTCAGAGTCTCCATCTCTGCCACGGAGAACCATCACACTGAAGTCCAGTAGGGCAGCCTCCAGATGTTAATGGAGTCAATTCAAGCTGCTTCAAGAAACGCCAGCTAAAGCACATTGGCTGCTGTTCTACCTTAACTTCCTAATGCTGGCAAAATGACTTATAGCACTTGCATAGCTGAGGATATGAAAGGGGGAATAAGTCTCTTGACTGGCTCGGTGACAGAGTTTGTCTGCTATGGGGGATTGTTAATTATTATCCTCTTAACTGAGTCACCGTCATGTGGAGCTTATCAGTCAGGTAAGTAGACAGGCTGTTGAGAGAAGAAGCTCTATGTCTCACTTTGACCTTCATTTAGCAGTTTCTTCTTTAAAACATAGCCCTATTGTTTATGTTATTTATCCTACTCAATTGTTGATTGCACACCACCTAATCTCTTGATGTTGGTCTGATCCATTCATGCCATGGATTTTTGTTACTGTTGCCAATACTGGACTGTCTTTATTTATCACAGTCACTCTCACTACATCTTCCGACAAAGCCATATCAATCAAGCAACCATTCTGATTTGCTGCATCCCAGGGTAACAAGAAATGCTTTGTTCTGACTGTACATTTTTAAGATATTTTGAGCCCTCCCACAAATTAAAGGCAGAGGAGCACTAACTGAGATGGTTCTCTGTGTCATGGGGGAGCAGCATGAGCTGTTCACAGCATTAGGATGGGCTTTCAGTGATGGCAGGCAACTTCTACCTACCCTGAATGTTTCTCTCAGGGTTCTTCTCAGCCACCGAGGCTCTGTTCCTCACAGGCGTGGAGAGGAGGTTGGCCAGACATACACGGTGCAGGACTCACCCTAATGCCCCAATGGGCCTGAAGAAACCACCTTCCCAGAGGCAATAGCACACAGGGACTGTCCACCAGAGAGAGCAACTGCGTTGTCCTCAGTCGTTCTCAGCCAGCTCCCAGCTGGTCCTCAGCTCATTTTGGTGTTTCCAAATTTGTCCTAAAATTTTCCCTGCAACTCAGAAAGGCACCAAGGAACATACTAGTAAATCACTACAGTCCCTATGCCGATTTACCCACCCTGGTCTTGCCATCCAAGCCGCAGGTCAGTGTTGAGGGACTGGGAAGGGCAGGAGGGGTGGGAGGAGGGAAGAGGAGGGGATGCTTGGGTGAGTTTTCTTATCTTGGACAGGAATTCTTCCATCCCTGACAGGGACATCAAGTTTGAGATTTAGGCCTGATTCAGAAGCTCTTCTACAAAGTCTCACTTTATGAATAAAGGAAACAAATGTGTAAACTCTACTAGAAAAATTACCCTCATCAAAACATTCATAAAGCCGTGCATATTTGCACACAAATCTGAAGACTTATAAAATTACAGCCGAAATAATTTTCCAAAGTTCTCTTTAATTGGCACAAGGTGTTGAATTATGCAGAACAGATCTCAACAGAGATTTTTTTTAATATAAAGTTAATTACTTTATCTTGGTGTGCATGAAGAAGCACAATACTTTTTGCAGTGACTCTTTGTATCAGAGACAGCTAGTATCCATGTTAGTCTGTTCATGTAATAAAAATCAAATTGCATCAATTCCTTAACAAAGCTCAGCAGAGGCATCTCTTAATAGAAGCCTTATTAGAGAATCAGATTCAGCTATCTCCAAAGAAAGGATTTTTAAAAGGTACTGGGATTTCTCTGTAGTTTATTAGATAAAGCAACACTGGAATTAGCTGCTGGGAGATGTCGGGTTGGAATAAGAACTGCTGGGTGGAAGCAGAGGCAATTAGGATACCCTCTGCTGTTGACATGATTCGATGGAAATATTTTATTTTATGAGCCAGGCTGGAGAGGTGAGAGGGGCAGAAGTGCTGCCAGTCGACATTTTGACTCTTCCATTTCTACTTGCAGAGAGTTCCTCCCTCACACTCATTTCACTCCCAGGCAAGACCAGGATTGCAAACCAAAACCCATTCAACCCTGCAACCATTCCTGAAGCCCCAGCACAGGAAACGCAGGGAAACTGGAACTCTGGGGGTTCTGTTGTGATGGGATTTGGCTTAACCTCCTTCCTGTGCCCCAAAACCACAAACAATTTAACAGGTCAAACGTGGTCTTGAGAATTTGTAAGCAAGCAAGCAAATTTTGCATGCCTTTGTTTTTGTGGAGAACAGTTCTCATAGGCTCATCCCCAGCCTGAAATTGTGTTCAGTTTGAGCCCTGGAGCATAAGGATTGATAGCCCTTTTGGTTTGCTCCTAGCCAGTGCAAGTGCCTTATCTTAGCAGAGCACACCCCATTGCCGTCGGGCTCCTCTGGAGAACAATTAGCAGCTGTAGTAATGACAGCAGGGCGCTGGCAGCAGGGCCACACTCAGGCTGTGGAGGAACGGACCCCGTGTACATCTCAGAGCTGCTCTCCACGGCTCCCTGAGCCATGGCTGGGCACGCTGCTGGCAGGAGGTTGGCAGGGCATTTAGAGGCAGCTGGCAGGGCTGCCCAACCAACAGCCACTGCAAATCCTTCCTGGCAACTCCAGTACTTCAGGGATTAAGGTTTTGAAAATTCCAGTTTGTGACATTTTGAATTACTGGTGCCAGACCCCTCAGTCACCACTGCTTATGGTATTCTTGGCCACTGCCTTTAATTTGTTGGTCCGTAATGGCCATGCAGGGTTCAGTGTACACTCCAAGCTTGTGTTCAACCTGATGCTGATAGTAAAACGCCAGGCAGCACCATGGCATGCAGGGTTATCCTCCTTTCTGCAGCATCCTCTCGCTCCAGCACTCCAGAGCTCCTGAAGTGGGGAAAGCGAAATAGCTTCTAAAACATATCCTGCCTCTTCAGAGTTATGTTTTCTCTCCTGGCATGCTGCTACATAAAAGGTTTTACAGACCAGGATTTCAAAATGAAAATAGTTTTCCCCTTTCCTCTCTGGCTGTGGTGCTTTAGAAGTACATGGACAACACCTGCAATACAGAGGAGGTTAAAGATTCAACAAGAAAACTCTGTGAGGGTTCCAGGATTTGGAGAGGGAAGAGACAGCCAAAGGAAAGGAGTAGGAACAAAGGCACTGCTTGCCAAAGCTGAGGGTGTTTTGAAACTGCTGTGGAGCGAGATCAGAGAGAGAAATGGCAGAAAGTTATGCATTCCCACCTCGCCCTTCTCTTTGTCTTCATTCTCCAGATAGACAAAAAGACTGATTCTCTGCTTGGGGATCTACCAAAACTGAGGCAGGAGCAGCTACAGGTACCTGACTGTCACAGGATCAGAGACGTGCCAAGGTTGATGCTGAAACTACATCAACTGCCAAACTCCAAAACAGCAGTCAAGATGCAATTCAGCAGCACTTTCTGTATTCATTCCCTCTGACATGAGCTGTCTAACTGAGCTGTCACCCTCATGCTCTGCTATGATCAGGAGCACAGATGGGACCTTCCACAAAGCCATGATGTCTTGTACGGGCTGAGTCACACTCCAAAGGATCCCAGTTTCTGAAACTGTTCTGGATGCAACTGTCTGGGAGTGTAGCAGAAACTTCCAGTGACTCTGTTCCTGTCTCAGACTGAACAAAAAATCTGTAGCAGTGGGTGCAAAGATACAGGTTTAACCACCTACCTTAACCATAAATCATCTGCTTAAATATGTGCCCTGACAAGCTGCACGTGCCGCTTTATAAGTAAAAAGCCACCTGTAATAATTTTAACAAGCACTAGCTGTTAAATAGGAGCATTATTAAGCATGCTTTAAAATGCCGAGAAGACAGCAGCAACATGACTTTCGGACAGTTCCAGCTTCAACCCCTTCTCAGTTTGCACTGCTGGGACAAGGGCATCTGGTCCTGCCCTCTGAGTTTTTGTTTCCCACCTACCTCAGGCAAGTGCCAGGGAAAAGTGTAGAGTGCTTGTCTCCAGCTTGCAGAGGCATTTGAAGACAAGAGACAAGTTTAAGTGGAGTTTGGCATCCCGGGGGGTGAACTTTTCCTGGCAGCCAAAGCAATGATATTGAGCACTATCATTCTGTGCTGTACACATCTTTGCCTGACCTTATCCTGGATGCATCCCCTTTGACTTACTTCTTTAAAGAGCCTAATAGATTTTCTTTAGCTTGAGGCAGACCAAACCTCTGCTGGATTGAAATAATGTAGAAGTATTAGAAAAGATTGGTGCTGGGAATTTTTTTCCCCTCTTCCCCTTGCTGCATGATAGGAAGAAAATATATGACCTAAATCTGCCAAGCACCTTCAAAAGAAAGGATGAAACCCATGTGGAAAAGCATTAGAAGGCCACCCAGCTCCCTTTAATTATAATGAGAATGCCATGATTGCTAAATGAATAGAAAATAAACGGAATAAGTATTAAATGATTATGGTTTCCCTCACATATTTCTTTTCATCTATTCAGCAGCAGATAGTTTTACAACATAAATAAATCTTTTCGGATGTAAACAAGTCTGCAGCACACAGAGCTGGGGCTGGCGATGGCTGTGTGGCAAACCGCGATCTCCAGCACCCCCTGCAGCCCCCGGGCCACAGGAGGGCTGGAGCCGGGATCCCAACAGGGGCTCACATCCAGCTCGGGGGTGGAATCGTTCCGAGATTTAAAACGCTAACACGCACTTACACGCAGGGTTTAATACTACCGGTTTCTCACTGTGTCTTGGTCTCAGCCCTGCCCAGAAGGAAAACTTGTTTTGGAATCACGAAGGTTTGAGGAGTGGGAAATGCGCTGTCTGTGGGAGCCCGTGTTCCCAGCGGGGCCGTTCTGCTCCCAGTGCGAGTGGCCTGGGGAAGGGGCCATAACTCTGCGTGGAGAGGGAAGGTTTGCAAACCCCGAATATTTGGGAAGGAAGGACACATCCAGATTTTTTAAGAAACCTGAAGCTCTTCCCGAGGCTAGATGCAGATTGCCACATTCCTTTCCCTTGGTCTGCCTTCTTCCTGCACTAAAGACACATTCCGGCCCCTGGCCCTGACTGGTTCTATAGGGTGGACCAAAAAAATATAGCTACACTCTTAAGCTCTTGAATTTTCCAATTTAGTCCTTGATATGTTGACTAAACAGCTTTCCATTTCATCTCCAGAGACCCAGAACCCACCTGCTTATCTGCTGATATGCAGTAAGAACTTAAGACAGGGATCATATTCCTTTAAATTCACTAAAATAAGTTAGAAGCCGAGTTCCCGCTGTCAGCCACACAGCACCAGGTATCCTGTGCAGGGAAACATCAGTGTGGAGACTGTCCCAGCTGCAAAATCTACAACCTGGTAAGAGTACAGAGCGTCAGTGCTTTCTACCACCGAGGCTCTGTCTCACCCTGTTGTCCATCAGAAATACTCCCCAGCTTGGTTTGTCCCCCTCTAGGAGAAGGACCACCTGATTGCAGAGCTGCCAGTGAGCCCCTTCATTTTGCTGAAGCGTAAGCATGAGCTTCAACATACTAGCCTCAGAATCGTGGTCTGAGCTTGTTTTCACTCACACAAGAGAAAAGAAAATTTACAAATTGTTCTTTTCTTTGCCAGACTGCTTCCCAGGCAGGCTTTGAGCAGAGCTAATTTGACACATCCCCACAGGCCTCCCCGGTGACAATTATGCAATGGCCCCCTCTCATGTGGGGCATTTCACACCACTCAAACATGCATATGGGAAGAGATCTGTTTATATTGTATTTATATCGCTCTTTGCGTCTCTGTGCTGCTGAGTGCTGCATGCCCATCTCCAGCTGCCTGTAGTCTCCAGCCCTTCCCTCCTGCCCCTTCTGTTGAGCACCTAGCATGACTTTTCTCCTCTGCCCTGTCCTCTTGTCAAGTCATCCTCCTGCAGAGCAGCTGCTGTTAGAGCAGATGTAAAATGGTTCAGTAACGCTCGCTAATATTAGCATTGACACCAGCACAGAGAGGAAATAAGTTCTTTTCTGAGGGAGAAGCACAAATTACTTAATGCAGCAGATCAGAGCAGCATCCGTAACAATGCTGGAAGAGATCTGGTTTAATATCTCCTTGAATATAACACACAAAAAAAGCAGAGTCACCTGCCCACCAGCAGGCCAGGGTACAGCCTGTCCCAGCACACCATGTACAACCTGTGGTGACTCTTCCCCAGCCTTGCAGGACTCTGGTCATTAATCTAGAATCTGTTTGTCAGTCCACAAAAAACTAGTTTCAAGGGCCTTTTCCATGACAATTACAGCTGGCACTAGCAGCACTGGAGAGGTGGCTAAGGCATGCTGAGATGGAGGGGCTGCATGCTGGTGCTTAATCAGGTCACAGGTCATGAACTGGGGTGACAAGCGGCACCCAAACATGATCAATCCCCTCCATTTATACTTTGGCACAAGCCATTTAAGAGTCTGGCTGGTCAGTGGGAGGAGCAGAGGGGGTTACAGTGGATAGGGAAGGTCAATGGAGTACTGGGAGTAACTTGAAAAGGTTTCAGCTTCCTCCTCAGTCAAGGAAGAGGAGCACCTCATGGCTGTGTGTCTTTCTCAGCAGCCAAATCCCACCTCTGCTCTGTACCACAAGGCCTTCAGCTCCAAAACCTGCTTTGCCAACAGCTCTGGCTCCAGCCCAGACAAAAATGGGGATGCACTGATGGAGCTGTTGCACAGAGTTCAAGGAGTCTGAAACACTTCTGCCTGCAGGAGTGTCCCGTCCTCTGCCGCTCCAGCACAGCTTCTACCCAAAGAAATGGATTTACTCTGCCCTGAGTGATTTCTCCAAGGCAGGAGTTTGGCCGACAATTTACGGTGGCCTTGTGTTGGAGAGGAATCTCATATCATTCCCATGTTATGCGCCAGGTTTTCTGTGTGTACCAGCCCCAGCAAGAGATTTTCACCTGCCTTTGAAATCTCAGGTACAAGAGGGATTTGACAGGGATGGGATGACCTAGGATGTAAATGATTACGTTCCTGACCTGGAAACTCCTCTTGTTTCTCCTTTGTTCTGCATTTGGTATGAAATCAATGAAAGCATTTCAGCAAAGTCAGTACCAGCTGCCCTGGTGGGAAATACCTTCAAAGGGTCCCTTTTACTGAACACAGTTCAGGAAACAAGGAAACTTGGCCAAATCTGGGAACTGCATCCACTGACACCACCAGTAATTGGCCCATTGTCCCTTTGAGGAGTTCTAATGGAAATCTTGGCCGGTGATGGGAGTGTTGATGTGTTAATCACCAGAGCACACACCCACCTCGATTGTTGGCCAGCTCTGTGGGCAGTTTCTGCTCGGGTTATAGATCAGCTCATCACGTGCAACATAGAGTAGTATATCCAGGCAGAAAGAAAATAATGAATTCAACACAAAGGAGCAAGAAACTAAACTATTTAGATAACCTTAGGATTTTTCTGCTAAGCAAATCAATATGGTTAGAAGCTGGGAAATTACCCACATTGCCAGCAGAGTGAAGCTGCAGAGCCACAGGGAAACCAATATGTATGACCAAAACAGTTTTGTTTCCGGGGGTTTTTTTGCTTATATTACCTTTTTTTAACAATTCTAAGTGTTTCACTGTAGTTTGCACCTATCTCTCAAGGTACCTTTGCCTGTAAAGTTTAATATTATTTGTATCCAAAATGTTGCTTCACAGTCTCCTCTATCTGAAATGCTACAGCTCTATGAATTCCCTAATCTTTTGATGATATCTGTTATTAGAGCACAGAAAATCTGGCATAGAAAAGGCTCTGTCAAC
Source organism: Eulacestoma nigropectus (assembly GCA_013397775.1). Lineage (NCBI taxonomy): Eukaryota > Metazoa > Chordata > Aves > Passeriformes > Eulacestoma > Eulacestoma nigropectus. The sequence continues at coordinate 3,061,417 of VZTE01004350.1, read as the reverse complement.
TTGCAGTTTCCCAGTGTGGGTAGTTTATTCTCTGTATTCCATTCACATATTTCATGTCCTCACCTCGACAGCCAACATGGGTGCTAATTAGCAGATACACTCCTCCTGGCAGGTTGTGTGGGCACCCTTCAAGTAGCATTTGACATGAATTTAATTCGCATCACGGATTAACTGCTTTGTTATTTGCATTGCAAAAACACCATCAGGTCCTAGGTAGAGCTGAGACCCCAGAAGAAGGAGAAGGACTCCCAGCAGTGTAGAAAATGTAATTAGGTGTGAGGGCATTAATAGGCCTCAAATGACCCTAACCAGCCTCAGCTGGGACCCACATCCACACCTTTCCCCTGGGTCTCAGGAGTCCATTTAAGCAGATGCCAGCAGGTTCAACCCTCCCCCAAACTAAGTTGTGGATGGATTTCTTTGCCCTGATGCAGAAGCTCTTTTCAGACTTGGCCCAGGGCTGTACATAGGTTGTTTCTAGCCCTGTCTCATGGATGGTGCTTGGGCCAAGACTGCACCCTTATCTCTGTCTTCTTTTGCTCCTGTGTACATTCCTTGCATGGACTCTGGACCTGATGTGTTGGCTTTCTTTATCTGGGACTGTTGATAGACCCTGTTACCTCCAATGCTGTGGTCTTCCTCAGCTCCCAGCTTGCCTTCTATTCTTGCTGCTCCCTGATAACCAGACAGAGAGAAGTGGGGAGGAAGGAGTGACTACAGCAGCACAGGCAACACTAGAGAAGTTGCCACTAAAGAGTGAGAGGGTAAGGAAGAAAACCTATCCTTGTGTGCCTGCAGTGAGGAAGAGATGTATTTGATAGTCTTCATCCCACAGGATGAACAGAAGGAAATTGTGGGACTACTTGTGTCTTCTTTATCCCTCAGGTAAGCATTCAAGGATGAGAAAGGGTGTCTGCACCACCTCTTACTCCAGCAGTCAGTGGACGCAGTCAGGGCAGGTAGCCAAGGACAGCAGTGGGTTGTGCTTGCTGCGGATCAATCTTTGATTCTTCTCTAAAGATGCAGGGGAATCCCAGGCAGGCGTTCTGAAATGCCTGGCCTGGGGGCTCATCTCTGGGTGTACCCAGAGCCACCTCTGCAGTGGCAATGCTAACAGTGGTTTAGCTGCTGACTTCATCTCTCCCTTTGCCCAGCCTGAGAGATTTAGCACGTGCTCCTGGTTTCCTTAGTCATTCCTACCTGATGCAATGCCGCACCACATTCTCTTTAGCACTATAGGTACGATGGCGTACAGAAAGAATTCTGATTAACAGAGGAGGAAAAACACCAGAGCAAAGAGCTCTTTTTAAGCAAATAACAAAATACTCTAATCTTTGGAAGAAGTTTGTTCCCTGTGTGTTTTAAAGCTTATGCTGCAGAGAGGCGATGCCACTTGCTGCAAACTTTTTTTTTTTTAATCCTGGGAAGGGACTAAAGACAGAAGTACTCAGTAAAATAAGTATCTACAGACACTGAAGAGTCAGGAAACAGTGAGATTTCCTCCCTTTCCATACTTTGTATGCCAAATGGCTACCAGCGCTTGTCAGCCTTGCAGAGTATCAGGGAGTGTAACAGATTGTGTGTTCCAGACATAAGGAGAGCCAGCTGGGCTGCCCCATAAGGCAGTGCTTCTCTTCAGTGCTGCTGAGCCATCTCCATCCCCAGCACAAATAGCAGGTTGGTGAAAGCCAAGCTGGAGCCCCCAAACAAAGCTCAGAGAAGGGAGTTCAAATCCCTTGCGGAGGTTTCTTAAGTTCATCTTGCTGTGCAGTCAGCCCAGAGCCTGCATGGAGCTGCGTCAACCCAGGTGGAATACTGTGTTAAACAGCTCTTCCTGCTGTGGGGAGGAAGACTTTAGGAGATTTTTACTGAGTGAGAAACCTTAGATTTCCCCACAGGGACCAGAGATGTGCATACCAAGGCGTTGGATGGTGATATAATCTATAAAACTCTCATGCAAAGAGGTGTTTCTCTGTAAAGAATGAAGTGATGTTAAACAGTGGGAGATTAATCACTCCTCCTCCCCTTTCCTCCCACTTACCTCGTGGATCATTAGGTCTCAGGAAGGTTTTAATTCTGCGTGTACATGGAAAAATTGACAAGAGTTTCACCTGCCTGGTGACTAGGTCACGTTAAGATCTGTATCACAATCAACGCTCATTAGTGCAAAACAGCAAAGAAACAACGCATCTTACTGGGAGAGGAGGATATTTATCAAGTTAGGAGGCTTTTATGGAGGATTATCTTGACAACTGTACATACAGCTCTTCCTTTCTTCCACAAGAGCTTCCACCTGTATAAGCAGGAGTCGGGGAAAGCTGGTGTCCCTTGGCACTCCTCTCACTTAAGTGATCCCAGCTTTATGTCCCGGACTGCTTCCTCCAAGGAGGCTTTCCATCACAGGAGCTTTGGGCTGAGAATTTCAAAATGAGTTAACCAAAACTCACGTGTTTAGTGCTGAAATAATGTCTTACTCAAATATAAAGCCCCCAAGACTGGCCTGGGTTGGATTTACTCTGATCTGAGCCCACTTTGTGCCTGGAGTTATTTACTGTGAAACTGTTGGGAACTGGACTTTCCCATACAAAGCAACAGCTGTGATTCACTCTCAGTCATATATTGATCAGATTTTGATCCTTTTTCATAGAAAATGCTCTTGATAATTTATTTCTGTCCAGAAGAGGTTGGGTTATGTCTGCTCTTTAAGGGTTAACAGTTGAATTCTTGTATTCATCTGCTGGTGCTTCAAATGATGCTAATCTGTGCAGAGAACAGGGACAATAATATGGGATTTAAGGGATCAAATCAACTGAAGTAAAAATCAAGATAGTGGAGGAAACAGATTTGACTTAAATGTTTGAACTAAGATAAAACTCAAAGGCTGAAAACTCGCAAGTAGGTAAGAAGGGAAAATATTCAAGTACAATCTTTATTTCTCACCCAGTGTGTTTTAAAAATAGAAATAGATTTTTTTTCTAGTTTTGAAGCTTCTAGTTTTTATAGTATTGATAACTAAAGTTAGAACTAGGTTAGAACTTAAAAAATCTTTAAAGTAGCTTATAATGACTGTGCTAGTCTTTTACAAAGAAAAAAATATCTGCTGCTTTCCTCCCAGTTTACCAAAACAGGCATCAAAACTCAGCCTTCCCCTCTGCAGATTAAACTAGAAGCAATATTTTACTCTGCCTATTCCAAAGGTGATTCTACTGGTAAATGTTTCCGTGGGGGGTGCAGTGAATTTTAAACACTCCATCCTCTTTCTGTGAAAGATACTATTGAAGTGCATTACAAGCTGTTATCAAGTTTACAAAAGAGATTCACTCTGGAGTTATGGTATTTTATGCCAACTTTCAGCTTAAACTAAACTTTTATAGCCAGGATATAAACTCCTGAGTATGGGGCTTTCATAATAGAAAACTTGCCTGACTAGAGGGTCAGGAGGAGCAATTTATAGCCTGATCAGCTTGGATTTACACTTCATCACAGTACAATATCGGGGCAGATGTTACAATGACAGTCCTTTTTTTGTTGCTGTGTAAAAACAACACAATATAGTCCTAAAACAGAGCCGCTGCTTCCTCAATGGGAGAGCAGGGTAGCTCATGTTTCCCAGAAGTATTTTTACAAGCATTGCCTTTGCAACAGCAACACCTCAGATACCCCCAAGCCCCTTCAAATACAGGGGCATTGAAGGTAAAACCTCTGAAGATAAAAACAGGTTTTGACCTGTGAAATTAGAGACTAGAAGCACAGGAAAATCAAAGGCTTGAGCTTTCTTGAGACAAAGATCAAGCTATAGGGTCTCCAGAAGTTGTTGGGAAAGGGAAGCCTATTTTAAAGATGAGAGACAGGGAGTTTGCCATTGGTGGAATCATTAAGGTTGGAAAGGGAGTACTCTGGCCAACACCTGCTCAAAGCAGGGCCAGCAGAAGGAATAAAGTCACTTTTTTATTAATGGTCCATGCAAATAAGTTTTACCTCTGTTGAACTCAAGAATATTTCAATGCTTGCTCAGTGCCCAAATAACCAGTTCAATTCCAGATATGTCACCCTAACGCTACCTGAATAGAAACTTTCTCCCTGGATCACAGTGCAATGTGTCTGTAACAGATAAACTCGAAATGTTTAAGCCTTCTCTTGTCCCCTTGCAACCCTCCATCCACTTTCTTTTTACTTTGCTAATAGAACAGAAATGAACAGTTACTTTAAGGCATTTAATAATTATGAAAATATTTATTTTGAACCCTAGATGTTGTTCTTTGGGGAAAATTAGTAAACATGACAGTTTTGATCCAGTCTGGCAGAGCTTGTCCTGTGAAAGATCACTGGGACCAGATGGTTTTTTGTTCTGTGCTTGTGCAGATTCTGCTCTGGGAAGTGAGAGTTCAAATGCAGAGCTCCCAGGCATTACTGGAAATCAAATTATGATACCAAGAATGTCTCCCAGTAATTTTCAAAAAACTGATTATGTGAGATTACTGACTACGGAAAATCACGTATGTGATTTTTTCTGTCTTTATTTTTTGTTACTGTCTTAAAGTCTGCAAAGTTGAGGGAAGACCAGTCTCCTTGCACCATCTCTTTTTATCTGTCTAGATCCTTTCCAAGCTACAGAACTACATCTCTTGCCATCTACCGTCTTATAACTCTGAGGAGAGGGCAATGTCGGTAACATCAGCAAGGAAGTTCTTGGGTGAGACTGAAGCTTTCTAACGATTCAGCTGGTGCCCATTGTTGAGGTATCATTACCTACATAGTTGCTGGTGCTCTGTGCCACCAGCAAGGTTAGCAGGGAAACAATGAGATTTAAAATGTATCAAATACAGTCTACTCTCTTTAGTTAGCTCCTGGCTGCAAGAAATGCTGTGAACTACCAGTGAACCCTGGCTGAGAGTTAATGCCTGTAATTTCATGCTTTTGGGCAGGTTCCCTGGTGTTTTCTAATGGTGCTCCTGGCCTTGAAGGTGCTGGATAATCCATGCACTGAAAAGGGCGGCGATGGTGCCTGTTTGAGGAGTGGAAGCACTGAAGGGAGAAGTTCAGACTGTTGCAAGAGAAGGAGACTGAAAATATATCATTGTTTAATATTCTGTTACATGCCAGTGTGTATCAGAAAGCACATCCTGGGCATGACACTCAGAGCGAGGTTTAATTTGCCATGTCCTGGCTATATTATCAGTGAGATTTGACTGTGAAGCTTACAAGCTCTGTACAACTACACCTCCAAAACATTCAGTCTTCTGATCTGAAAATTGATACCCAGACTGACCTTTTACTATTTGATAAGTCCATGCATTATATCTTTTTGCCCTTGCTAAGTATTTCACAGGAACAAACTTTCTGATGCCATTTTGGCTTGTCTGAATTGCACATGCATAGACATGATTTTCAAGGTATTTCTTACAATTATCTATGTTTTCTAAGCATTAACTACAGGGGAAGCAAGGACCATACATGGTTATAGTAAGAGTTTCTCCTGACTCTATGTAATTGATTGTTCGTTGTAAACTAAAGCACCAGAATGGATCTTTATGACATCTGTGATACTGTCTAGTAAGCTAGGTGCTAAAGGGCAGACCAGAAGCTCTGGTTTTCCCTTTCAGTTCCTTTCACTTTGCTGCTTTCCTTCTCCACAACTACTCTGCTTCCAACCTGACTTCCTACCAAGTTCTCTATGTATGCACAGTTTGTCACTCCATGATAATCTTGATGGAGGCATCAAGGAGAAATCAGCATGGAAAAAAAGAGGTAAGATGAGTGATTAGAAAATTTCTGGAGGATAGGACGACAGGGTGAATCTCATAGGCAGGAATTTTTCTCCCCTCCCATAATCCTGGGGAGCCCAGGACTTTCAATTAGGGCAGACGTGTTTTGTGTTTTCACACATCAATCTTTCATTGGCCTTGCATCAATCATTCACTGGTTTGTGCAAATAACTTCTCCCAAACAATATTCTCCTGTCAGAAACAGGCACTGTCATCTGGAAATCTGTTTGAATATTTCATTGGTACCAGATGATGTTTTTTGTTGAGGTTTTTTTATGTATTTTCTGGATGACATGGCAATATAATCCCTGTGCTCCTTGCCCTAATGAAGCTGGAAGGCCAAGGTAAAGCCAGACAGTGACTGGGGCTGTGTCCTAGAAACCTTTTCTTTGTAGTCTGTGAAGGGAGGAACAAAGGTAGCTGCAAACAGGGAGCCCTTGTTCACTGCTTGTTTGATTCCAGTCCAGCCAGGCTCAGCCTAGCTGATGTCAGGCGTGACTAATTGGTTTTATAAATCCAATTTATACGTATCCAAAGCTTACTTTGGATACCTATTCCTTCAGGCAAATATTAAGTCATAGGTTACAGTTCCAGTAGCTGACAGATTGCTTGTTTTCTGAAGGTGCTGCTGAAAACTCCTTGTGCATGGTCCCTGAGAGGTCACACTGGCCTGAGTCTAGGTCAGCATAGATGAAAAGGGCTTATGTGGGGAGAAGCAAAGCAGAGAACTGAGGGGAGTTCTGGTGAAAACTAACCTACACAACAAGTTCTGAAAAGGAGGTCTGGCCAGCCATGGGAAACTGCAGTAAGTTGGCTGATCTGAGTACTGAAAACTAGGCCTACCCAGAAAGTATATCACTGATGCAATAAACAGTAAATGCCTATGAGCTGTGTTAACCCATGACTGGCTAGGACAGTATAGTGTTTACTCAGTGAAGAGAACATAGTACTCACAATGGAAGTGAGTTTTTATTCCTGATGACACAGAGATGACCACTACTTTCTGTGATGGTAAAGAGCTTCTGCAGGAACAGTGCTTAACTCAATACAGGTCTTTCCAAAAGTGCATCAACAGATTAAAACTACAAATTAACACCGTGTTGCTGTGTTCCTGTGGTCTCAGGTTTCTCCCTCTGTATACAATAGCTCCTGCAAGTGTGTATCGAGCTTTTTGTCTTTGTGCTCTCTCACCAGGTTTCTTGGTGCTACGCTTTTGCAGTAGAAAAGGCTTTGAAATCAATTGCTGAAATGCAGTTCAGTTTATGGTTCATAAAGGGCTTTGAGAAACCATTTCGTATAGAAAGTGAAACATAAATAGAGGCAGCATATTCATTCCCTTTTCTTAGTTTTGAAATTATCCTATTAAGCTGGCAAACCTGTCAAATATGTAACTTAATTTACTGAAGCCCTACCTACCAAGAGGCACTTAAGTGGATGCTTAAAATTAAGCATGTGATTTAATCCTGCTTTACACCGTTCTTAAACACAGGCATAAGTCTCACTGGAGTCAAGGCAAGCACATTAAAGCTAAGTGTGTGCTAAGCACTCTGTTAAATCAAGGCCTAACTCTGGTTATTTTCATATTCCTTTCTAATTCTGAAAAACAATAAGTATGCTACAAGAGGCAGTGACATCTCAACTTCTGCCCCCATTAAATAAGTTAAAAAATCATGAATCCTAAAGCAATTGCATTGCCATCATACTACTTTCCTTTTATGATTAATCCAGAGTTTGATATGTCTTTCTATAGGATTAATATCTTAACAGCAAGGTAATAGGTAGTGTGACATTTAATCTCTTTGATTAAATTCCATACTAAAAATGTCCCATAAATAAAAGAAACAATTGAGGCAATCATAAATTACCTTCATTGTTGCAAAGTGATGGATTTAGTGGTTACAGAGGGTAGAATCTCATGAGCTCATTAAAAGCTATAAGGGTTTTTTCCTTCCACAGCCCTAAAAGACGTTGTGGCCTACGGCAGGTTTTCTCACATTGCTTTCATTTAATCAGTTGAAACCTTAAGAGGAAATAGGAGATGTTTTATATATGTGTCCATTTCATTTTCTAGCAGAGATCACCAGATCCAAATAGGGTTTTCTATCTCAGGTGCCTCCTGTGGCCTCAGTACTGTGTGCCTAATGAGAGAGGGTGTATTTTTGAGCTAACAGCCAGAATCAAATTGTTTCAAAATCTGAGTCTGCTTTTCAACTCTGGCACTGACCTCCACTGTGACCTTGGGCAAGCCACAGAAGGCCAGGTATTCAAGAGCTCAGTATCAACCACCAGAGCCAGATCAAAATGTATCAACCACAGCCATACTGCCAAATTAACACAGTTTGGATGCAGCCCAGCAAACTGTGCTCTTTTGAGTATTTGCCTAAAAGCATCACAAGGGAGATGCTTATCTGAATCTCTCTGAAAATCTTCATGCAGGTGAAGGTCTCAAACCTTTCAAGGCTCCACTGTACTACTTAAATGCACCTGGAGGATTCATTTCTCCCTTTCCAAAATTCACAGAAGTTCGTACCCAACCAGAAAGGCTTCACTTAGCATGATAAGGCATCATTTTCCCATTCAATTAGAAACACTTTTTACTGCAAATACTAAGACAGCTTTTACCTTTCTGTTTGACTAGAGCAGGCAAAAAAGTCAAGTGGCAAGGGCAATAAAGTGAACAAGAATTTCATCCAAGTTGCTGGGTGTTTCAAGGGCTCTCATAAGAATTTTGCTAGCTCCTGAAATCTGAGCTGTCCCTTTGATTCCTCACAACGAACTGTCATGACATGAAACCCATCCTCCAACAAGAACCACACAGATGCACAGGCTACTCTGTGCTTCTGTTGAGCTGCAAGGTTAGGTATGGACCAGAGGCTTCTATACTGTCTCACAGTGCTGCTAAAGAAAAAAAAAATTAAAATGGGATTAAGGATTCAAATGAAAGGCTTTCTGTAAAGATGCATTTTTAATATAAAAGGCTGACAGCAGAAAAGTCCCCCATGGTGCAGTTTGTAGGATCTTCTAAGCGTTTAGCAAGATTAAGTTAATGTAAATTACTTGAGGAATATCTGCACAACCCACGATGAGGTTGGTTATGCTGCACATCTCACCAGATGAAATGCTGCATTTCAGTGTTAAACCTCATTCAAGTACCCACAAAAACAGCACAGATGACAGTGCTGGGAGCAGGAGGTTTCCTACTGGAAAACTACTGCAGAAGCCTCAGTGCCCATGGCATGGGTATTCTGCAAGGGTAGGCCATGAGTGGTTTTGCTGTGAGTCTTTGCCATCAGCAAAGAGTGGGAAACTCCTAATTCAGCCTCAAAAAAAACAACAAAAAATACCCAAACCAAAGCAAAAACCCCACAAAAAAAACAAACCCCTGACCCTACTAACCAAGAAATTTCTCATTACTATCTCAAGAGCTGCCTACAGCCTATGTCCCTTAAATTGTGGGAGGCCTGTTTTAGGAGAGATTCATGGAAGGCAGAAGCTTGCTGACAGGCCTTGATAAATCATTCAGATCTTGGATTGCTTTTTAAAAACTTCAGCCTATTTTTCTGCAATCTGCTATTAAGCATGCCCTGTTCTGACCAGTTCCTTTCACAATGACCTCCAACATTGTTTTGCTGGAGAAGCTATAAAAGGAGAATGGGCTTAGGGCCAGGGACCCTGAAAAAATGCCTTGTTATAGAGGATGGCAGGGCCTTCAGACAGTGCAAGAGTGGCCCAAGACTGCATCAAAAATTCCTGTTAGTGGAGATCTAACAATGCTTTGGGTGGATTAGCAGGGAATGCAGCCCAAAGGGTCCAGAACAGGAGGAAAAACATAACTTAGTGTCCTTGTGCTTTGGGTTTTTTGTCTTTCTTTTCTTTGTGTACCACCATATTGTAATTCATTTATCACAGACTGGGCCAGTGCAATCCTGGATTACTGTAAAAATCTCACAGCAAGCTTCCAGACATGTGGATTCTTCATAAGCCTTGCCAAACACTTCTCTTCCATCACCCATGTTGGTCTGAGAGTCACAGGCTGTAGCTGGGGATGGAGATGTTTCGTATTCCCTATAGGAAATTTTTTAGATTTTCACACAAAAACACTTTTCACCATGACTGAATTTGATTCAAAACTCAATTGTCCATAGGGAGGAGAAATTCAAATTTCCCACCTCCTTTGTTATTAGGCTGATTGTGCTCCAGGCAAGAACTAATAGGATTTAGAGGGAACTGGTAGCTACCAGGGCAATTTCAGAAGTTTGTGATACGACCTAAAGAATTGATTGATTTCCACTGTCCCTTGACAAGGAAGATATGTCATGTACAAGGAAAGAAGCAGCCAAGCATCTGAGATCAATTGACCAGCGATCCCACAGTGCAGAAATGGGGTGCAGAGCAAATGAAGCAGTTTCTTTAATAACAGGGAATCATCCCTGTTTTCTTTGAAGCCAAGGGAATGTTTTCAATGTGTTCTGATTTATACTATAAATAAAGTACTCATCTCAGGTAGCTGAGTGCAGTTGTTCAATTCAGACCGAAGTAAAACTTCTCTGACTGCTTTAATATTTGTTTGGAATAGTTTAGAATGGAGTGAGTTGAAATTTTTGATACAACTAAGCCTTGATGATTGTTGTTGTTTTCAATTTGCATTTGTTCTAGTTCCTTTTTTGCAAACAGACCACTTCACCCTTTGCTGGGAATCACAAATCAGCTATAAGTTTAGTCCTTGCAGCAAACACAGCATTCCTTTTCCATCACTCACTTTCACTCTCCCCGTGTACCTTTTACATCCTCATGCCATATGTGTCCAGTTTTATGCCCACCTGCATTTTAACAAGTGAATTTCCAAAGTTTGTGTGGACGAGTATTTACAGGAGCTTCCTTATTTGCTGTCACTCTCTGCACATCTATTGAGCCTGGTGCCCAAACAAATATCACTAGCAAATAAAAATGTTCAGCATCACCTTTCTTCCCCCAGGTTTTTTTCATACAGTGTATTTCATTCAAGAAAACTGGCATAGTTATAAGGACTATCACCAGGGTCACCCTGAAGCAGAGGGTTAGTACTTTATCAGGTAGACTCTGAATTTGTATTCATATTATTCATATTTAGGATTGATTTAGAGGTTATTCTCTGTAGGGTTTTAGGGCTTTTTTTTCCCCTTCCCTTAAGTACTGCAAAGTGTATCTCAGGCTGCCTTGAAGAGCTGTTCAAAGGATTACCCTGTATGTTTATTTGATTTTTCTTCTAGAAACCCATAATTTAGTTGTAGCAGATTTAGAAAATGAGCTCCAAAACAGAAATCAAAACAGGGAGTTCTGGCATTGCTGGCAGTGTCCTGCTTGAGCTGGAGGCTTGAAGAATGGTGAAAGCTGCAGATACGGTGCCACATGCATCGGGCAACAACCGAGCAGAACAAGAACTCAAAAGAGGGATTGAGCTAGGGAGAAAAAGGATTTACTGGATGTATTTCATTGGACCAGGATATAGGATTTGATGACATCCTAGGACTGACCTCAACACTGTAGACAGCCTTGAAGACAAACACAGGATTTCTGTCATGTATTTGCAAATACCCTGGAGCAGTAGGCTCTGGTCACAGCCAGAGGGGTTTTTTAGGGTTGACAATACATATTGATAATACTTGGCATTTACCTGCCAAGTGGAGAATTATTGGCCCTGGAATCTTTGTCTGTTTAGTTAAGGAGAGAACAGAAGTAACACAATCTGATTTCCCCAGCCACTCACACCTTCACAATGAAGCCTGAGCTTCTAATGCTCCTGGTCCCATTGCTGTGTAGGTTTTCTTTAAACTATCAAGTTTTATGATAAATAGGTTTGAGGGAATCTCTTCATTTCAGTGGATCCCATGAGCAAAAAAAAGGCTGTATATATGAAATAAAGTATTAATTCTGAATTATTTACTCAGCTCCACTTACTTGATCACATTTCCTTCTTTTTACTTAAACTAGATCATTCATCTCCCCTTCCTTCCTTAAAGATATTTCAAAGGTTTTTTAATCACTTCATACATATCAAATGCTGTTAGATACCATATCATACTTTTGTTTGGGATGCCTACAAATAATATTATATGCATTGAAGTAAATAAACCTCATTAGCTTTATTAACTCCATTAATCACAGTTAATAATGTTAATGAAGCCTATTTTAGTGACACTGTCAGAGATTCAGGACTACTTGATCTCATAATTAACTTTGGTGGAATTACAATCCTCTTCAAATTTATCCCTCAGTACTATCAAATTTTATGTGAGGTCAACATTTTCCTATGAGATTTTGAAACATAAATTCAATGAAAAACATTGATTTTGGAAGCATTTTGAAAGGTTTTGAGTTTGACAGCGAAAAAAAAAATCAAGAATTAGAAAGTGAGGGGGACTGGAAATTGAAACAGAAACTACACAGAATCAAACTTCTTTCCTTCGCTTGCTACACTCCACCCTCCAGGCGACAGAGGTGTCACCTGAGCAGCAGTGACCCAAATCCCAAACAGGACTCAGTCACCCAGGAGCCAAGTCTGACACAAAGATATTGACTTAGAGGCACGAAGGCCACTCCAACAGTGTCCAATGCACACGGACTTTACCTCACTAGTCCCTCACAGCTTTCTTGAATACATTTATGCGCTTGGATCTCCACATTTGGGGGTTGTAGGAGGGTGTTAGTAGATTAATGTATTAGTCTATTTATAGGCTGCACTAAAACAGTTTTATTTCGCAGACTGTACAGGCCTGACATGATACAGTTAATTCTACACAGAGCCACAGAAAAGATTATTTTATTTTCATTAAAATGTTGCTCCTTTTTTGGTTAAATGTTGACAAAACCAATATATTACATTTCTTGAGCATTTTAAAATTTAAAGCAGCACCTCTAATGTTACACTAATACTATTTTCTACTCTTGATGCTATTTTTTTTATTTTCCATATATCTCCCATTCTGTTTTCTGGCACGGATTAAAATTGGCAGTATCTAAAATACCTTGAAAAATACGTCTTCCAATAAATCTTTGCAGTTGAAAGTAGGAATAACCAGTGATATAAGAGAGCCAATTTTGCAGTTAGACTTGATAAGGATCTATTCACATTAATAGACACCAGCCTTCTCTATGAGGTACCCAAATCTTTCTCAAGCACAACAGCCTTTCCTTAGAGTTTTTCCTACTCCCACAGCATGAAAACAGATCAGCTGCTCATTTCAAAAGTGTTAATCCTAAACAAACATAGTTTCTGTATTTCAGTCTCCAGCTATAAAATGTTAAATGTCTGTGTTGGGCTTGAGGTCAATCAGTTTGAATTTTCTAAGAACCAAAGCCTGAAGCATCTCCAGTGTGGCATTCCCTCAGTCAGGCAGCCTTAAATCCCTTCCCCACTCCTCATGCTTTGCAAAATAAGACATTTTTATCTCTACATAATTGCCAGGCAGAAAGATTCAGGGAAAATTAAAGGGGGGGAAAAGACACTTTAGAGCTCTAACTAGTGAATTGTCTGAGCCTTTCCATCAGTTCCCTTTAACTACTCTGTGGATAACTTCTCAAGTTTCTTTCAGTGACTAATGCTGGATATTAGTTTAATGGGTCATAGCTACTGATTGGATCATAAATACAGAAATCCCACCACTGAAGCTAAAAAAAAATCCTCAGAGCTATTCAAAAGGCAAGTAAAACTCAGCACAGCAACACAATGTAGTACGCAACTGTTGGCTTTCCCTTACCAAGACAGCCTTTCCTGACCTTGCTGCACTCTCCCTATATGAAAAGAGTGGTTATTTCCTCAAGAAATCCAGATGTTATAATATCTTAAGCCAAAATCTCTTTCCCTTTTCTTTGGAAGGAAGGGGGAGCAAGGCTGAGGCTACGAGTGCAGGTCACTGGAATGACCCAGAATTTGTTTAGAATTACGAAGATCATCATTTTTGCCAGGTGTCAGTGGCATTTCTGTTCTAGGGCAGTCTGGTACAACTTCATTATTGCAGTGCTTTATTGAAGTCTTTGCAGGGTAACTAAGGAGCTATTTACATTGACCTTTACAACACTGGCCTGAGGCTCAGAACAACATGGCAATATTCATTGCCAGTACAGCTCTGCAGAGATATTTCACACTGTAGGAGGTGAAGGAAGCAGATTGTTACAGCAATGGCCTGAAAGTTTCCAGGTACAACAGCTCAGAGATTCAATGTGCACCAGTGTCTGGGGGCTGTTTTCAGCCCTACTTGTACACCTTGCTCCTGCTCTGCATCTTGCTGGACTGCCACGTGCTGCAATGGAGACACCTGCTCATGTAAACTCGTAAGACTGACATTGCAGACCTTTGCCACATCTGACAGTCTCCAGGACTGCATTTTACTTTGATTTGTAACTTTTAGGTTGTACTTGATCATATTCGTACAGCTTCTCTTTAGAGCTGTAAAAATGAACTTTAAAAACAGGTGAATACTGAAGCTCACTGGGCTCAAGAGTGGGGTCTTTAAAATATAAGTATTTCAAGACTCAAAATCCAGAATGTGAGTAGTACCAGCTGAGCTGGATCTCTAATGCTCTTTTTCTCTCGCTATGGATTTGCTCAGGAACATTCATTGTACCAGCCACTTGCATTTGAGTTCCACCTTCAAGGAAATATGAATCTCTTAATGAAATATAATTTCCAGGGATGGGTCCCAGTCTGGCATGTGTTAGGAAGGACAAACCAGAACGTGTATATTTTTACCACATTTACTCTTCTCAGGACTTTCTGGGAAGGAAAAAAAATCCTTGCCTTTCCTACCAAAATCCTTGCCTTTCAGTCTGTGCATAGACACACATTGGAGGGATACAGCGTAAAAGAAACATGCTGTCCTTTTCTTGTAACTTTAGTTAAAGATTTTTTATCAACACAAAGTTTCAGGATGCTTTCCCATTCCAGAATCTGAGGCAGCCATATGAGCTTTCAGACAGGTTCAGATGAGTTTTTGTCCTGTTTAATAGAATGAAAACCTGAGTACAATGTGAGGGGCTCAAGAACTCAAAATTAGTTCATTGTACTTCCGATGAAGCAAATTTCAGATTTGGGATGAAGGCGTAAGTCCAATACAGCTTGACAAAGATTTATCATCTTAACAGAAACATAAGAGTAAAAGAACTTCCTGGATGACAAAGTTTAGTCCCCTACTAATACCTGCATGACATAATCCCTTAAAAAAAAATATTTACTTTAAACAGACTTTTATTTTTTAAAAAATAGATTGATACTTAGTAAAAAGGGAAAGACTGAAAGTTTTTCAGTCCTGGCACAAATAGGTAGACAAGGCCTAAAACAGAAAACAACAGCCTTAGTGATCTTCTGTGTGAAATCAAGGTCACTGAGGAATTTAAGGAGTGCAAGGTGAGCAGATCAGTTGCATGCCCAGCAGAAGCAGGCAGAAACTTCTGCTCTCTTTTATTCTAACTGGAGAGGAATACAGGCGGTGGCACAGGAAAAGACTGTCTGCAGTGATAAAGCATCCTGTAAACCTTGTAATTCTGTGTCTCCTGTGAACTATGCCAGAACTGCAGCAGAAGCAGCACAGTCCAGAACTGACTGACGCTTTGCCAAGGAAAGGCACAAGCGCAGGAATGAAAGGGTTGCCATCCTCTCCTCACAGCCCAAATGCCACACAGAGATAAAGGTTACCATGAGTAACAAGTCTCATTTCCCAGGGAGAGAGCATGCAGCGCCACGGCTCTTCACATATGGAAAGTGGTAGTGGAGCAGTGAGCTGGGTACACACACAGGCTTCGAGATCAGCAGCAACAACAGAGCTGATTTCCCTGCTGTCACAGTGCCAGCTGCAGAAGTTTCATGCTGTTCTCATCTGATCGCTCAGTAAATCTTCAGGAATATAGATGGAAAACTACACTCTGAAAAATTATGCACCCTACAAACAGGAAACCTTGCTGTGTCATTTTGGAGTGCTTTGAAAACGCAAAAATAGTAGGCTATTGGATCTAAAACAGTACTGGCTTTGCTTGGGGGCCAGGAGAGCTTCTGAAGCCATAAGGTCATCAGAGCTCCTGTTTTCTTCAGAATTTGCCTCAACCCCTTGTATCCACTTAATTAGATTGAAATTATCAAGAAATCATAGATTCTGAATCCTAATTTAACTTCCTGATGGAAGATGAGTCCTCCACAAAAATTAAAGCATGAAGAAGAAGACGCACTTCATTAAATGTTTAGAAGCTTCAGGAACGGATTGTTACACTAGGCAGAACAAACAACCCTGCATTTTAGTTAGTATTAAATATTTCACCTTGAGCATCTTACAATAATTGGTAACTTGCTAACAATTAGCCAGCAAGGCCATCTTCAACGTGCAGATCTTGTCTCTAAGAAGTCAGGAACACTGAAGGTGATTTGATAATTTTAGGATTAGTGGGGAGGTAGGTGAAATTACTCTTCTTGTGTTGTTGTCTGACACCCAGATACAAATCTAGTTGATGACAGATGCCCTCCTCCCTTGCTCTCCACAAGGTAAAAACAAATTCCATGAGTAAAAGCAAGTGCATTTCAAGACTTCCCGGTTGAATGTTCTATATCTTTTTGTAGTTATTTTGCAATCACTAACTTGAAGAGCCACTGGCTTTTAGCTTTCCTTAAAAATGTGGTCGATTTGGTGGGGATAGAGTGAATTTTTGTCATAGTAAATACTACGGGCCTTTTTGATCTGTGCTGGTAACAATGTTGATAATACAGAGATGTTTTTGTTCTTGCTGAGCAGCACTTGTACAGACTCAGGGCCTTTTCTGCTCCACACCCCACCCCACCAGTGAGGAGAGTGGGGGTGCACAAGCAGCTGGGAGGGGACACAGCTGGGACAGCTGACCCCAGCTGACCACAGGGATATCCCATCCCATATGGCATCATGCTCAGCACATAGAGCTGGGGGAAGAAGCACAGGAGGATGTTCAGAGGGATGGAGTTTGTATTCCCAAGTCATCGCCACGTGTGACGGAGCCTGGCTGTCCTGGGGATGGCTGAACACCTCCCTGCCCCTGGGAAGTGGTGTATGAATCCCTTGGTTTAGTGTGTGTGTGTGCATGGCTTTTGCTTTACCTATTAAGCTGTCTTTACTTCGACCCTGGAGTTTTCGCACTTTTATTCTTCCAATTCTGTCCTGACCTCACTGTGGTGTTTAATTGCTGACAGGGGTTAAACCATGACAAATATCTGCACTTTGCTTCCTTCTTCTTCCTGTCTTTTTGTCTGTCTACCTATTAATAGACTGACAGGATTAGTGTAATGCTTGATTGACTGCTTGTTGTCAATCAAGCCTCTCTGCCTTAACAACCAAACAGTCATTTGGGTAACAAATTCCCTCATAAATAGGAGGTGTAATGGAGGGAGGGCTCAATTTAGCCTCCCAAGATTTGCCCTTATTAAAGAGGGGACAAAATTGCTGCTTCTGATTTCAGTTTTTGTTGTTGTTTTTTTTTTTTTTTTTTAATCCAGAATACCCCTGTTGGCCACTTGTGATGTGCAGCACATAGCAGCCGATGCTCCCCACCTCTCTAATGGGCTTAGTGCTATTCTTCCTTTCGCAGTTAGGGAGATTGAATTTCTTTCTGGTTTTCGCTAGTCTTATCCCCTCAGTAGCCTAATAAACTGTGCAGCTGCAGCAGGGGAGGGGAGCAGGAGGGTTTCCTTCCCTGCCTTTGCTGCTCTGCAGGAGGCTGCGTTCGCATTCGTGTGTGCGTTGTGCCATCGCGCGGTGCCGCTGCTGCACTGCCATCAGCATCCCTGGGACCTGCCCTGAGCCCAGCCTGGCTACACAGATAATCCCCATCAGTGCTGCCTCCGAGCCTGCCTTCATCCCTGCGAACGGCTGCTGCTCCAAGGCTTCCCACAGAACAGCGCATTAAAAGCTCCTACAGAGAAATCAGTACGTGGCCAAGGAAGGAGCTGATGGGATCTGCTTAAAGGAGGCCTAGTGCCTGTCCTGACTCCCAGAGGAAGCAAAATGGGGATTCATTTTTGTTCTACAGAGCTGTCTTCACTTGGATTTGGGAAATATACAAGGAAACTGTATTGGTTTTTAAGCATTCTTTACCACTATCAAGTGATCGGCCCTTGTCAGGTGCACTGACAATATGAAGGATGTAGGGCACACGGTTGTCTCCTGCACTCTGCCTTTGCTGGCTTGTGCTGAATTCTGAAAAACTTTTTCTAGTGCTTCTTGCTCTGTAAGTAATGGCAACATTAGTGAGGTTAGAGACTGTGGAAAATATGTGTCTAATGGCATTTTAGCATATTTTCTAAATTTCGTTATGTTTTCCAGTGGGTTCTGACAGGGAATAATCTGTCTCATTATTGTCATTTTCTGTAGAAGCACTTCAAGTATCTCTACCAGTCTTTCCTTCAGTTTGAATTTGTTTGAAACAGCGGAAGTTTCAAAGACCTGAAATTCCCATACATTTGCAAAAATAAGAAAAGATCAGAGAGACTATAGTAGAGCTTTTACCCAGAATAAAGAGTGGAGCATAAACTGACCCTTGATTAGACATCAAAGTATGCACTTGGGAGAGCAGCTGGAAGACATAAGTCCACAGTATCACCATCTCCTTTTGATGTGCTACTTGCAAAATGACATGTTATTCTCCCCTACACATGCAGAGACAAAGCAACATAAAGTGAACATCACAAGTGGTTCTCACACTGCTGCAATTTCCTAACGAGTCGTTTTATAAGGTCATGGCAATACTCTGAAATTGTTAAAATGGCATCTGGGCTGCCTTTTGATCTAGAGGATTCTATTATCATTCCTTTTTACAGTTTATTATAGCAAGAAAGCACAGACCCTGAAAATCTATAATCCAGTATTTGTTTCCCAGGAATATTTATATTCTTCCAAATATACAAAAAAAGAACTATTCCAGATAAATAATTTGTACTATAAAATTATTTCATGTAAGGCCAAACACAGATATCCATGTTCCTAATGAAGTACAGTCTTCTGAGTGAGTTGTCACAGTCAAGCCAGCAAATTCTAGAATAAAAATTCCTATATGTATATAGGTAGTAGGGAAATCCTTAAATCAATCCAGAAGTGTTCCAAAAAAGGCATGAACAAAACCACACACCAAAAAGAGGTGGCATATTACCAGAAGATGGAAAAGGAGCCAACTGTATCAAATCATTCTGCATTGCTTTGATTACTCTTTTTTATATTCAGCTCTTTTGAATCGTAGGTTTGAGACCCATGGTATAACAGGAAGAGTGTGCCCATGCTATCTGCAAGCCAAACTAAGTTACACCTATGCAGATAGACCTGCTCACCTTGGCTCGTTTCAACTCTTCCTTCCTGCACTAATTGTCTTCACAAAGTTTTTCTTAGAGTCTCTGTTCTCTCTTTATTTTTTCCAAGTGATGAGAGGCTAAGGAGTCCATGACAAATAGCAATTCAGTCAAATCTATCTTGACTACTTTTCACTTTTGGCTTTATTCATCTTCTCAATTTCATCTGCCTTTGACACCCTGAAAAAATTCAGTTTAGCTTGAAGATCTTTTCTTTTTATTAATACAATGGCTCATTAGATTAATCTCTGCTTAAAATTCATGTCCTTCTCTCTCACCTCTGAGACACAACCACCGAAAAGCGGCCTCCTCTGATGTGTATTTACTGTCTGTTGAAGGTCACTTTCTGAAAACCCATTTCCTTCCCCAAAAGTCTAAAGATTCAGAATGGATGGATGATAATCCATACCCTATTCTCTTCCTTCTAAAACAACAAAGCTTGTTGTTTTAGATTTGAGGGCTTGGGGTTTTTTTCAATTGAAGGAGATTTAGAAATGCTTGCAGGAATTCAGTGTTTGTTATTCAAATTATCTGTGCCACCGTCTTGACAAAGCAGCTGTGCTATGAAAATGATGACATTTCTACCCCCCTGGGCTAGAAAAGGAAACTTCTGTCCAGGCTACAAAGATCTCTAGTGACATTAAAAGAGATTTTCATGAAGTGAAAGGCAAACACCATTAAAAGCTGTAATTTTTGCTCTTAAGAAATTATGCATATTTAACCAGATGTCTTTGAACTCATGCCACCTACGTAAAAAACAAACAGCTTTTTTGAGAATTTGAGGATTATTTTACACGAGAATTTAATTTGTTTAAAAGGAAATGAATATGGATGAGGATATTTGAATAGGTTCACTGTGTTTGTCAGTCACAATTGCCAAGCCGAGACTAATCTTGGTGATTAGTAAGGGTAGTGATAAAAAATATGCTTGTACCCAATGTGCCTCCTGATTGGCAGTTTACTGCTCTTAGAGGACCAGATGTCAAAAGCCATATGCTAATACTCAGCACAGAACAATCCTCTGGTTTACACTTTAAAATGCACCATCATCATATGTCAATATTCAGCACAGAACAATCCTCTGGTTTGTGCTGTAAAATGCACCGTGGTTGTCACTGCTGAGCAGTGAGCGAGCAGCAGCCCTGAAAGACAAGAGCCCTTTCAGGCAATAGGAGCATTTGCTGCAGCAGTTGGCAGAGGGGAAGCAGGGGCTGCTGGGGCTGCTCCAGGCTCTGCTGCCGACTCCTGGCATCTTATGACGACCATCAGGGAAAGGGACATGAAATATTTTACCTAAACTGCACTTCATACTTATTTAAACCAGGAATTATTTTCTCTTTACACAGCATCCGGCATAGTGTGGTTCTGCCTCATTAGTAGAGGTGCAGCAATGGAGTTACTAAATCAGAATTAAAAAGTGTGTTATGTGAGAAGCGCATTAAAAAGAAAAAAAACCTTCAGATATCAATGCCTTAAAATGTCTTGTGTTTATATAGGATTTGAGTTTGTGATCTTCCTGAGCAGGGGAAGTTTACATTTTACTGGAATTATGAGTTTTGAATACAGAATTAATACTGAAAAAAACCTCTGTTAACTGGTTTCTTTAAAGATAGAAGTGCAAGCAAAAGAAAAAAAAAGCATGGAGGGAAAAACACACCTTTGAACCATTTCACTT
Organism: Eulacestoma nigropectus; assembly: GCA_013397775.1. Classification (NCBI taxonomy): domain Eukaryota; kingdom Metazoa; phylum Chordata; class Aves; order Passeriformes; genus Eulacestoma; species Eulacestoma nigropectus. The sequence continues at coordinate 3,040,650 of VZTE01004350.1, read as the reverse complement.
ACATTAAAACAAAGCCAGCTTCTGCCTGCAGTTAAACCTTCCAGCCCCAAAAATCAAAGTGATACAAGGTTTGACTGAAGGCAGTGCTAGCACAGGTTTATTCTGGTACCATTTTCCATATGACAAATATATTAACCATAACAATTACAGGTGATGTTAGCCATAATGCCAAGGAAATAATTGCCAGAGCCCTCAGCATTTCCTTTCCACCTGATCAGACCAAAGGGGCAGCAATGGGTAGGTCTCTCTCAGGACAAACCAGGCTGTAGAAATGCAGAGAACTAAGGAGATTTCCAGCCACTGCCAGCAATAAGCAAACCCACCAAGCTGTTATTAAAGGCAATGGTGTTCTGCAACACACTGCTGCAATTTCCTTAGGATTATTCAGAAGTTTCAATTCCTTCTGATTTGATAGTTGCTGCAGAAAAAACCTTCTATTTCAAAGATCAGTTGAGTTGTACAGAATTCACAGTAGCTGGTCTTACAGGTTGTTAACCTCATTTTACATCTCGTTCTCTTGTACAGAGACTGAAATGAGCACAGTTTTGCACCTGCATAATTCCACCTCCAAATACATCTACAGCCACAGCCTAAATGGAAAGTCTCCCTTTGAAACATCTCCATTCCAGGCTGTATTTTGATGCAAGATGGGAATTACAAAAGCCTTACAAAAAAAGACCACGTGAGGTTTTTTTCTTTAAGGAGAATACTTGGGTTTCAGTGTGTTGGAGCCAGAATTTCAAACTTTTGGAAAGTTGGTTTGGAGTACATTTAAATTGGAGGAGAAGATACTCAGTGATAGTCCTGTTCCTGTACATTCCTGCACATGTATTCCTGCTCATCTGGCATGAGCTTCCCCTTTACTCTGGGATTTGGAGAGCTCTGCCTCATTCTAAAGGAGAACTGACTAAATGCTCTGGGTGAAGGAGATGTTAATCCAGTTCTTACGCTATTCCACTCTTTTTTTTTTTCTCAAAGCAGCAATATAGTGAGGTCATATGCTTCTCCATAACGATCCTCTCATTTCCACCATTTAATGAAATTCTTTTCACGAGTTGTGTAATCCCACACTAATTAAAGAGGGCTTAATAGATCATTACATGTCCATTAACATCACCTTGTGTTCCTCTTAGAAGGTGTCATACACAGGGAGGACTGAACAGGAAGGAGCTTGATGGGGGCAAACAAGCTTCTGGAGGCAAATGGTCCTGTGTATCTGTAGGAGACAGTGTTGGAGGACAAAGGTGTGTTACATGCTCCTTAGTATGCAGATTATGCTTATTTTACTGCTATTCCCTCTTTGTTTTTAGCTTTGTTGGGAGAGGATGTTGGCAGAACATGCTGGAAGTCCTGGGCTGCAGAGGATGCTATTGAAGCAAGAGGTATTGATCACTGTGACATGTGCTGTTGGGATTGTGATGGCTGAGGTAAAAAAAAAGAGACTTATAATGGCATCTGCAGGGAGTGCACATACTCCTGCACAAGCATTGGTGCCCCTTTTTACAGTAAGTTTAAAAAAGTTGTAGACTGTGCGACCAGGGAATGATGCACAGATAGAGGTATTTTAGAGGACTTTGAACCAGACCTGGTTTGAAGCCTGCCAGCTGGGAAATGCAGGCAGAGCTGGTATGCAAACCCTGAGCCCCAAATTATTGATGTGCCCTGTAACACCTTAGTTTTAATGTACTTTTGAGAGCTGGTTTAATATTTCACTAAAGGCTTTGACAAGGTGAAGCTTCAGTAAATTTCAGAAAGACTCCTCTGCTGTCTTAGTCTGGTGAGCAGAATGTGCTCTGAGATGCTCTGGTGATTTGTAAAACCTGGTCTTGGGCTCCTTGAATTTTCCCAGTGTTTTTCAGTCTGATAGTTTTATTAACTGCTCTTCTAGTACTGTATTATAAATCCATTAATTTATTTGGTTCTGGCTGTAATACTGACTTGGTGAGTGGTGTTCTACAGTCTTGGCTTTTAAGAATAGTAGTTTAAGAGTTTATTGAAAAGACTAACAAAACTACAGTGGTTTGTTTATGGGCAATCAAACTTCTGTAAAGGATGTAGGCTAAAAAAGGGGTTTTTTCAATAAGCAGAACCACTTGTAGGTTGTTTTTAGTTTTACAAATGGGAGAGAAAAATCAGCCAGGATGAAACTTCATGATGTTTCCCTGTTACATGATGCTTTCTCTGTCACATAAACAAGAAATGCTGAAGCCTTCTCCTATGTATTACTAGTCCCTTAACAAAATTATTTATGGTTAGGATGAGCTCTACATAGACGCAGATATTTTTCTCATGTACTTTGTACAGTGATCAAAATCAATGACTTAAAATATCCAGAACGTTGCATCTCAGGAGAGCCCTGTCCCTGAAAGTGGTTTACAAAGTCACTTACAATCTTGCTGTGAATCATAATTGATTAGCTGCTTTAAACACCAAAATATTTGTAAGAATCTAGCTGAAAATCATGAGCTGTCAAGATCTAAAGGGCTGAGGGACTTCTGAATTGTCTACTATTAGATTGGATTAAACTTTTTTAAGAGGTAGGAATACAGGGAACCATAACTGCACACAGATAATTTTCTCTAGGGATGTTAATTAATTTCTGCCTGCTAAAAATCACTTGACTTTGGACTTAACAAAGATGAAACTTCCCTTTCATTTGTTACAACACCATATATTCTGCAGCATTAGCACTAATATAATAGACATGTTTTATTTTTTCAGCATATACTCTAGGACATCATCTAATTTTAAAGTTTCCAAACTTAATGATTCTGGGGAGAAAAATCTCTCAAGTTTGAGTCACTGAGTCTTACCAAGTAATGCAGATGCTACAAGTCACAGTCTTGCAAGCCCTTAATTTACAATTCTTTTGAAGCACACATTTTACGTCTGAGTCACCTTGCTAGCAAGTGCACTTGGTGGAGGGAGGATTGTGCTCTCAGGGGGGTTTTTCAGGCTCTGTTTGTTAAGCCGACTTAGAATGACCCTGGTATGGCTGAGACTTTCAATATTTATTTGAAACCCCATTCTTTATCCTGGCTCAACCCCCACTAAACCCAGAGCCTACTTCTTAGTAATTCATAACAAGGCTGATGGGTCACTTTGGGGAGCCGAAAGGAGATCACTTTTTCAGTGGAGCTGGGAAATCCCTCCTTCTGGAAGAGGCTCTGGGTAGGGCACCGTCTCCAGGTGCTCCAGATATGCCCTTGGCTGTGCTGAGCTGCCCAGGCTAGGCTCCTGTGTGAAACACAGGCAGTGAGTAAAGACAAATTACTCTGGGCAGGGAGGATGCTCAGGTTTGTGTGCTTTCATAAGGTAGTTTTTGCAACTGAAAACAGCATTCTGATGTCCTGAGTGATGCCTACCCATGGCAAAACTGAGTGTGCCTGGATATTGCTAGACTTGCCTTCTGAACGGGTTGTTCTGAAAAATCAATGCTGGCTGGACAGGATGTGGTCTCACCATTTTCCTGACACCCTGGTGGATTTTCACCTGAAGGACTAATTTCCTGATCCCAACATCATTCCTTGTCAGCAGCTGTCATCCTGGCCTATTTTGTGTCCTCCCTCAGTTGCAGGGGAGGAGCAGATGGAAGCTTTGGGCTTCTTCTCTTTTTAGATTAAGATTTTACAGTATGTTAAGAACATAATGGCTTCTGTAGCCAAGAGTGGCTCCCAGCCAGGCCAGAGGACAAAACACTTGTTTGCACCATATGTGGCCCAAGTGCTAAACTTTAAGGAATGTCCAGCAGCTCAAAGCATGGGTATATGAAGAGTTTGTCTGTGCTCCGTAGGACAGGTGTGATGAGATGTTCCAGCTGCAGGTAGGTGCTGTGTGTAAGAAGAGGTGGCTGCCATGGGTGGCTCTTCACTGCTTACTTCTCCCCAGGTACTCCATGGGGAACCTTGGCAAACCTGCACTTCAGCCCCTCTCCTCTTCTGTTTATTTAGATCCAAATGTGCCAGAAACCCAAACCCTTTCTTCTATCTTCTTTTGCTGACTTTATCATTTATTGCCATAGTCTGCGTAGCCTAATTGTAACCGCAATTTTTTAAAATTGGAGGAAGGAGGACACAGTTTATTCATTTTGATTACCCCAGAGCATTACTGTAGACAATATTCTCCCAATCATAGCTCTTCAGAGGCTAAAGAAGTTAGAAGCATAGAAATATCACTAGAGCTCAACTGAATTACTTGTGCTAGAATAGCCCCATGCTCCAGCAGGGCATTGTGAATCATTACACTTGCAGCTTTAATTTATAAGTGTAAGTACTTTTTTCATCTCTCAAGACCTGTAAAGCTGTTTCTAAGGCAATTCCTGCAATTTTTGGACAGTCCAAGTTGATCCCAGATTCAGAGCAGTCCTGAAATCCTTTACAGGTCCCCTTGACATCTGCTGCTCCCAAAAATGGCTGGGGTTGCCATCTGTCAATTTTAAGCCTACAAATGTCAAGTAGCCAAGATGAAAACAACCAGGAGAAGACTGCTAACTCTTCCCAGCTGTATCTGTCATCTGAGTGAAAAACGGCCCTTCCCTGTTTATCTCAGCTGTGAATTGTCACCATTGGTGTCCTTGGTCTCCCTGTTCTCCTGGCTCTTCTGCCTCTCAGCTGTCCCAGGTGTGCTCACAGCAGAGCTGCCTGCTCCTAGATTCTTCTCCCCTAGTAAGGGAACAACAAGGAACTGAGTAGACAAGGGATTAAATTTTAATGCTTTCTGATGCCAGAGGCTTTCTCTAGCCCCATTTAGGCTGTTTTATCCTGGCTGTGCTGGGAAGTCCTTGAACGTGAAGCACTCACACATTAGGTGGTGCTAAACTCTAATAAATGTGGGCAAACTGACTTCTGGAGCTGCTCCCCATCTCACTTGCTGCCACTTTGCACTCATCCTTGTGCTCTGAATGCTGCTCTGCGCAGAACCAGTTGCCAGTTCAGAGGTTTGCCAGTTTGCTGCTAAACTTGGCATCAAATAATTCAAGATTAAAAGTTTCCTGAGTACATTTTTTTTTTTTTTTTTAAATTACGTCAAATATTACCAAGCTTAGGAACCTGAATTTAATGGTTTGGGACTTTTCTATAGCTATATGTCTGTTGCATTTGAGGGGCAACATAGTAGTGAATCTGCAGTTGGGTATCTGGTAGAGCTTGAGACATTCTGCAGAGTATGAGGAGAGAAAGATGACTGTGGTCTTCCCTGTTCATTGCTAAGCACAATTTTTTCATGCTCTGCACACACCTCCAGGCTGCACAAAAGGTCATGGGATGCAGTGAGAGTTGGCATGGAGTACATGGAACTTGCAGATTCCTATCAGAGTTTGCTTGTAAAACGTTTAAGACACACAGAAAGGTTCATTTGAGTTCTGTTGCATGAGGGAAGCTTTGAATTAGGAGACCAGGACCTTACAGGATAATCGTGGACAATATCAGAAATGAAGGTATGTAAAATAGCTGAAGAGGTGCTTTGAAACAAGCTGCCAAGTAATGAATAATCACAGGGAACTTAAATGACACTCCCAGTACAGCCTTTTGTTTCTTAAGGCAAGCTACCTCTCTTGGACTTCTTTGCCTCTCTGAGAACAAAAGGCAGAATCAACAAGCCAGTCAAAGAGACTACTAGAAATGACTTTGAAGTTCGTGATGAAAGAGAATTTTCCTTCCTGTTTGAATTGCAGATTCCTTAACACAAAACATGGCTGGATCACTTCCACCTCAACAAATCCAACTGAGGAGTCTAAGCTCTCATTCCACCCTAGCACCCAGCCCTCCTGAGCACCACTCCACCAAATGAGTTCAACCAGCTGTAGTCTCTACTGCAGACATTGCTTTACAAAGTAGGACCTTAATCTTCTGTTACACCATTACAGCTCTCAGGAAGTTTTGCTGTGGCTATTTTAAAAATGTTATATATTATTGGGCAGGGTAGGGGGAGGATGTTTCTCAAGCAATCCTAAGCTCTTTAGCCTTTTGGTTTTTGCCTTTAGTTTGTGTTCATGGGTTGAGAGAGCTGCAAAAGTACTATAACCATTAACAGTAAATTAAGTGTTAAGTTATGTTAACATGTAAATTACGCTTGAAAGTTCCAGACAGTTAATGATAGGAAACTGATTGGACAAAACCCCCACATAATTCCTAAAGATGAACAAGTCTGTGTCCTACAAATCACGTCAGTCTTACTTTCACCTTTTAAACGTATAACACAATGAGGTTAGATCTCTTGACTTTCTAGGTCATACCTGAAGGACAACACCACTTTGTCCTGGCTGATTCTGGCAGCCAGGGGATGTTTGCTTGGCTCCTACTTTACAGACACTTAGTTCTCTTCTGCAGTTTCAGAACTGTTCGATGGCAGGGCACCAGTGGAAGCAACTGGTTATGGTTATCCAGGGACTATTACATTTTAATCTCACGATGCTTCTTATTCTTTGTTGCCATTATAAGTCAGTAACTGTGACAGAGATATGGGTGGTCTTTATCAGCATGCAGTCATGCAATACAAGATTGTCCTTGACCAGGGCAGTTCTATTTCAAAAGTTTCCCTGACAGGGATGGCTTCTATGCTCTCCATGTTTGCAGCACCTGGTAATTTCCTTTCCACTGAGGCTCACTAATTATTATTTTACTCTATTTGAAGATGAGACCTAAAATATTAGGATAGCAACTTCCAGATAGATGAGTAATTGGCAAAGAAGAATTTATGTAAGCTTTCTTAACCATAAAAATTACCTTGCTAACACTGGATGGTCTATAAACTCCTCTTGCATCTTACTGCACAATCACTCAGCCTTCAGTTGGTGAACTACAGCCTTTCAAACCACCAGGCCCTGCTTTCTGTTGAAAAATAGAGTATTGAGTCTTTCATTAGTAAATTTGCAGACAACACTAAGCTGGGAGCGTGTGTGGATCTGTTGGAAGGCAGGAGAGCTCTGCAAAGAGACCTGGAACGGTTGGATGGATGGGCAGAGTCCAATAAGATGAAGTTGAATAAGACCAAGTGCTGAGTCCTACATTTTGGTCACAATAACCCCCTGCAACGCTATAAGCTGGGGACAGAGTGGCTGGACAGTGCCCAGGCAGGAAGGGACCTGGGGGTACTCGTCGACAGCCGACTGAACATGAGCCAGCAGAGTGCCCAGGTGGTCAAGAAGGCCAACTACATCCTGGCCTTTATCAGGAATAGTGTGGCCAGCACGACCAAGGAAGTCATTCTTCCCTTGTACTCGGCACCGGTGAGGCCACACCTCGAGTGCTGTGTCCAGTTCTGGGCCCCTCAGTTCAGGAAGGACATGGAGACGCTTGAGCGTGTGCAGAGGAGGGCGACAAGGCTGGTGAGGGTCTTGGAACACAAGCCCTGTGAGGAATGACTGAGGGAGGTGGGGTTGTTTAACCTGGAGAAAAGGAGACTTACAGGTGACCGTATCACTATCTACAACTTCCTGAAGGGTGGTTGTAGTCAGGTGGGGGTTGGTCTCTTTTTCCAGGCAACAACTGACAGAACAAGAGGACACAGTCTCAAGCTGCACCAAGAAAAATATAGGTTGGATATTAGGAAAAAGTTTTTTACAGAAAGAGTGATAAAGTACTGGAATGGTCTACCCGGGGAGGTGGTAGAGTCACCATCCCTGGATGTGTTTAAAAAGAGATTGGATGTGGTGCTCAGTGCCATGGTTTAGTTGAGGTGTTAGGGCATGGGTTGGACTAGATGATCCTGAAGGTCTCTTCTAACCTGGTCATTCTGTGATTCTGTGATTCCGTGATTCTATCTGTAAAGGTTCGTGCCGCTCACCTCATGGGTCCCAGGAGACCTGTCCACATCCCACCTGGCATCTCCCTGTAGGTCCTGTTGGGTCCTTCAATTAATCTCCCCTTAAGAGGGGAAATGCAGAATGACAAAACTTGGTGCCTATCTTACTAATGGCAAGATGGACCCAAGATGAACAGCATTTCAGAGGCCCAAGAGAAGACATTTCTACCTTCCCTCAGATCCTCCCAAACACATTTCAAAAGACCAGGTATGCCACAGGCTTTAGTTGAAGACTTTAATGTCCCTGCCGCTGCTTCAGTGGTCACAGAAATCCCTACTATCCCAGTCATTTCTGAAGGAAGTTCGCCCAACAGAGGTGCTTTCATACTGCAAGAGTCCTTTAACACTTGGGTTCCTTCTGAGCTAAGGTAAAGTTACAGGGACAGATCTCCAGGTGAAGGGCGGGAAAGAAAAGGTTAACCAGCTGACTGAAAAACAATTCCCTTTAACTGAAGGGAGGGAGGCATGCTGCATTTTTTATAGCTTGGGACAGAAAAGTGCACAGTATGGCATGGATGCAAAATAAATGTTTCATGAGTCTCCTGAGAGACTCCTCCCTGAGAGGAAGGAGCTGGCATGGTGGTGGCAGCCTCAGGGCCTGCAGGAGCAAGCTATGAAGCCTGTGGTAGCTGAGGCAGCTTTCTTAGAGGATCTTCCCCCTTGGACTTCCATTGCTTTTCGTTAAATAAAACTTGGACCCTTTCTTAGCAGAAGGGTGCCATGCATCCAGTACACACTGCACTGGACAACAGAGCCAGGCAGTACTGGAGATGTGTTTGATGCAGCTCTGGAGGCTGTGAGCCTGCTTGCCCTGTACTTGTGAGCACATGAATAATTGAATGCTCTGTCAGACCATGCTCTTATTTTTAGTAGCATTGTTGCAAATGCCCTATGTGCTACAGAGATCTCTTTCTGCAAAAAGAATGTCATTTGCAATCTAATTTCAACACGGTTAGCAGAGTTTGCAAACACAGTAATAGCCTTGGGAAAAATTGTTTCCGTTAGAGAAGAACCTTTGGTTTAGTCTGAGACTGTTATTATTCTATCTCTTACGCTCTCTCTGTTCTACGGCAGAAAGATCACAGGGAATTTGTTACAGCTTGCAGTGAAAACAGATGGTGCAACAAAGGAGTCAAAAAACAGGGATAAGAAAATAGATTGTTATTAGATTATATTATGTACACATTATCATCTAAGATACTTTGTCCAGTTCTTTCAAAAATGTCAGGCATCAGCTTTCTGGTATCAAATATAGATGTCAGGTGGGTTTTTTCAGAGTAACTAAGTAAATTACTCCACATTCTTCTACAAAATCCCTTTGCTCCAGTTACCAGGGAACAATCTTTTCCTGCCTGACTCTTGCAAGTCCCAAGGTGCTTTCATAGTCCCACCACAAGAGGGTGTCGAAAAAAAAAAATTCCCCTGACAACAGCATAATGATCCTCACCACTCATAAATGATGACACTCCAAAAGCAAAGCAAACAATAAATTCATTCACCACTTCCCATGGTCAAGTAGGTGTTCAGCCATCCCCAATGTAACAGTGACTGAAGAAAACAAACACCATCACGCTTTCCATCTCCCCCCAGCTTTATGCTGAGCGTGTCCCCATACAGGATATCCCTGTGGCCCGTTGGTGTCCTCTGTCACAGCATTGTCCCTTTCCAACTTCTTGTATCACCCCCCAGCCTCCTCACTGGTGGGGTGGGGAGTGGAAAAGGCCTTGACTCTCTGTAAGCACTGCTCAATGGTAATGAAAGAGGTGTAGAAAGGTGTTTAAGAGGCATCTGGAGCTGGGAGATAAGGTTTAGTGGTGTAGGGGTTACAGGAATAGTGCTGGCTTGACGGTTGGACTCAATGATCTAAAGGTCTCTTCCAACCTTAATGATTCTATGGTTCTAGGAAAACATCCCTAAATTATCGACACTACTTGCAGCACAAATCAAAACCATAGCCCCATACCAGCTACTATGAAAAAAATTATCTCAGCCATAACCAGCAGACTTAAAATGTCACACTGCATAAACTAAAATACTAAACTGGCCAGAGCACCAAGTTGGCATGAAGAAACAAGCCTGGGAGCATGGAAGAACAAGGGTTGTGATGCTCACACTGCCTGGCACAGGGACCAGGCTGTGTCACATATTCTGCACAGACCTTGAGCGGTATCTTAGTGCACGTCTGGAGGCCAGTGGTGCCACTGCATGTATGAACATTTTGTTATTTGGTCTGGCCGCAGACAGCTCCAGTGACCACTAAAACCTCAGTTTTGCCCTGGTCTCCCGGCATGCGGGGGTGCTCTGTGCCGGGAGCCGGCCGCAAGCTGCCGCAGGCAGTAGCTGCTGTTACAGGACTCTCCACTTCGTGTCCTCGCTCGCCTGCTTTTGGATCAAGTAGGAAAAGGGAGGACTCTCGTTTCAGGAAGGACAGGGGCTAAAAATCAAGAAGACCTGAGTTACCCGCATTTTTTACGACGAGAATCAATCTGAAAAATTCAGTCCTCTCCTGGCTCTGACCAAACACCTTGAGGTTGCAGCATCTCTCCTCATGCCTCTTGGGTTTGAATGGCTTCAGGATGGGACCCACACTGTGTAGACAGTGTAATCCACATTCAGGGAGTCTTAGCTCCTCGAAGTCCGTGGAGTATGGCAGACTGGCCTGTAGGGTCTGACACAGAGCTGAAAATCCCCGGGAATCCCTTCTGATCCAGAGAGCATGTCTGTCTCATCATGGATAAGCAAATGTGAACACTTTCACACCATGTCTGCTAATGAGTTACTGGACAGACTGTATCAGTCTCATTTTGAGTCCTGATTCTGTAAAGCATCTGTGTGTGCTTCATGCTGAAGGTAATTCTTCCCTTGCAGGTTCACTGATAACTACAGTCCAACTGGGAAACCTCACATAGATCTCTGTGTGTATTTCAGACTGGAGGAAAAACCTGACTGAGTTTTCACAACTGTCCCTGTTAAGCTCATATTACTTTAAAGTTCAGCTAGCTCGTTAATAACATCTCATTCCCTGGATGTCTCAAGCTGGGGACAATAAGGTCTGTGCAGACCAGCTCATGTATTGCAATCACCCGCACCTCACAGGACACATGGAATTGCAGGGGAATCTCTTCACACTTCCTCTTTGCCCAGTTCCTCAAACCTGAAATGGATTTCTTCATAATGGAAATTATTTTAGTAAATGTAATGAAAGAATTTAGAACTAATTTGATAACTTCAGTATGATAACTATTGCTCAGCTTAAAGAAATGTCTTTGCAGCTTTTCTTTTATGACAAGGAGTGCACAGAACAATGCACCTGCTCCAAAAGTTTTCATCAGCTTGGACAGAGGAGGATTGAACCATGTTGCTGAGCAGCCCTGGGCTTTGCCATATAATTGTTTCAGGAATCTTTCTCTACTTGGGAGTCTGGACCCCCAAAAGCTTTAATTCTGTAGCTGATAGAAGACGAAAACCTGTTTCAAAACTGAAGTCTTTCATGAAGGAACAACACTGTATTTCATATTATCCTCCTTTTACCAAGTTTTCCTATTTTAAGGTCAAAATCTGTGGGGTTTTTTCAGATCTTTTCTCTATACAAAAGCACAAATGTGAGACAATCCAGCCCTTCTACCAGGGATTTGTTCCAATGATAAGAACTATCTTGCCCCATTTCTTTTGTGAAACATTTCTAGCTTAAGTTTGCAGCAGGTTGTTCAAGTACTGCCAATCGCTGCTAGGGTAAACTTCAGAGGGATAAAATTTCCTGTTAATGGTAAATATTCATGCCATCAGTTCGTGAGTTGGACTTTCACCCAGTATTTCCACCAAGAGTTTAGTAGCATAATAAGAGGATTATCTCCTTCAGTTCCCATTCCTGCTCCCCAAACTGAATGTTCATCAGTCCAAAGTCTTTTAATTATTTTCTAGGGCTTCTGACTTTTGTCCAATTGAGCATTAACTTGAACAATTGTATCTGGCAGTGTTTTGTGTCTATTTAAATCCAGCATAATTCAGTCTTCTTCCCTTGCCATATAATTCTTGATTCCTTTTCTTTGTCCTGACAAATATTAGGACATGGGCCCCTAACCCGATCCTTTTTTTTGCAAATTGTTAGGATCCACCTTGAGGCTATTGGGAGGTGGATGGCAGAGCTGGTTTTGTTTTCAAGATCAAGAACAGAGCTGAAAAAACAGAAACATTTCTTTCTCCAGGGTGTAGACCTAGAGCAACTGGAAGGTTTGGGCTGTCAGTGATGTATTAGGTGTGAAATACCCACTATCTTTAACAAGGTGAATCTCTGACAGCAAAGTTTGTTATTCGTGGCACCAGAGAGAACTGCATCCATGGGCCAATTTTCTGTTCAGCTGAAAATCACACTATTTCTTTGCAGAAAATGCACTTTCTTTGCAGAGAACTGATTCTATTTGGGTGAGTTGTACTGAAGAAATACTGCTATTTTAAAAATAACTGTTATTGGTTTTAGTTTGATGTGGAATACAATAAAAACTAGGCCGAATTATGCAGGGTTACTATAATTATTTTGAGAGCTCAGCATGGAAAAATTTGTAACAGCTCATGTGCTCACATCAGGGATCGTTTCAATTTTACCCTCATGAACAGTTGTTCATTCATTGCTGATTGCAACAATCTTTTAATCAAGAAAACAGTGTGGATATTTTACTCCAGCTGGTAACAGGGATTGGGGGAAATGGCGAAATTAATTTTACAAGCTGAATTTGAGAACCAAATTCTTCAAAGTAATAATACTTGCTAAATAGAAAGAAGTGGCTTTAAAGCTTCTTTAAAAGGAAAGACAGTGTCAAATTCAGCCTTTAATCAGTGTGTTGCAAATGTTCTTGGACCCGAGAAGCAGCAATGGGAAGGTCTGTGTCAAAGTCAGACTACAGAGGGAGTTCTTCCCCATTGCTCTTCATGTGGCAGCAATGGGCAGCGGCCCTAGTTTGCTTCACTAGCAACAAATTATAAATCACTAAATGAATGAGCCAACACAAAACAAAACAGCTGGAAGCAAGGATCCTCCCTTCCGTTCTCCTTGACACTCCAATTATCTCATGCAGCGTTTATTTACTCTTCAGTGTCCAATCCCAGCATCTTACTGACTACCTTAGAGCAAGTGTTATCTGACAGAAGAAAGGTGGACAGACACCGCAGCTGGCTTCCCAAAGAGGCAGATGTAGGGAGGGGATAAGAAAACAAGTCTTTTCTCTGTTCAAGTCCCATATTCCTTGAATGTTACTCATCACCACAGCTGTCTGGAAAGTATCTTTCAATATTTTCCCATTCTTAATGTGAAAGAGGGGAGAAAGCCAGGGGCATCTCTTTAGATGTTGTTGTTGTCAACTTTTGTGGGTTTTTACCCCCAGAAAATGTTGTGCTTAAAAGTGCTAGAGGTATCTAGTGAAAGCAGGAGAATTCTTGATGAAACCTGCTTTGAGGGTTCCCACCCAAACATACACGCACACACACTTTTTTAACAGAAAATGGTGCTTCTGGAGGAGAGAACACAAACTTTTCTGACCACTGTTTGATCAGCTCCAAGATGATGACAAATCCCTCAAGTTCTACTTATAGTCTGATGGAGTCTCACATTACCATTTTTAAGTAGGGTTCATCCAGGCATTGCACAAGCAACAGCACTTGCATTGCAGATTTGCCTTGAAAAAGGACACATTTGGGCATCACTTGTGCCAAAACTGTTCCACTTCAGGTTGTTGCAGGGCTCAGTTGCCTGCTCTTACTGTACGATTTGGATCCATGCTTCTCAAGGGGACACTACTCTGAGAGTGGGATGCTAATTAGACTTCTCAGATGGCCCATCTGAGGAGACAAGAGCAAAGGAGAGTTTAGCCCACAGACCTCCCAGCTGTTTTTAATGACTAGGTTTGGAAACAATGTGAAGGAGATGCTCAAGATATGAGAATTTAGTCTCAATTCAGACTTGAGCAAATAGGCAGATATGGAGCCAGACCACAGCCCCGCCACAAATACCTGTTTTGCCGTGAGGAGATATGACTAAGTAGTCCATGGGACACACTGCTCTCATAAGCGGTCTTGTATTCCAGTAAACAGAGGAAAAACTGCATCAAAGATGTATTTTTTAACAGTAAAGTGACACTCCAAAGTTATGTACAATTTAGGAGCTTCTCTGTCAGTATAAAAGGATATGGCCCAGACTCTTCTCTCTTCCCCTGCATAGGTGGAGTGACTCCAAATATCAAAGGTGCAACTGAGAGGGTTCATTCCCTTGCCCTGGTAAACTCTTGGCTTCACTGGCGATCTTGCATACCTGCAGAATTCAGGTTGGGGCCATTTATCATTAATACAATAAGAAGCAAATGAGAAATCCCTGGTTAGGTATGTTATTAGTACCTGTTTTCAGATTGCTCTCCAGACTGATTTGGTTTAGGGGGTTGGTTTTTTCTACCAGCTCTTCTGGAATGCTAATAGGGACTGGGAAACTTGAACCTATTCAAATTGATCTCTTGATATTTCTCATTCATTTATGTCTTGAGATCATTCCATAATGAGAAAATGTTTGGATTTGTCATACAGAATCAAGCAGCTTTGATATGCCATACTTTACCCCAGCCAGTATCTTCTACATAGAGGGAGCATAGACTGACCTCCGTCATGGTGATATTTTCCTTATCTTTTTAGCAGCATGAAAACTGGCAAGTAAATATTCTATAGAAGCTCTCAGCACAAAACTGAAAATGAAATATTTAATCCCCATGGAAACAGCTTATCCTGGAGGGAGGATTTCCCCCAAAATCAGATTGTGAGCTTCCAAGAACACATCCTGAAAATGGTGATTTCACATCAGAGCTGAAAAGGCAAGTGGGAGGAGAGATATTTGGAGGAGGAGGGGGAACCTGACTGCTGGTATTCACCAGGCCTGTGCAGTTTCACCCTCCAAGATCTAACTCCTTTGGATTTAGTGTACATGTGAGCACTTCCTTAGATTTTGAGCACTACGGGCAGAAGTGTCATTGTTAGGCATTTAATCTGAAAGTAAAGAGGATTGTCTTTCTTCCTTTCAAATCTAAATCCCTCGTTAGCTTAATTTCTTAAGAGGGGAATACAATCAGATGGTTTTTTCCCCCAGTGCAATAGAGAGTCAGGCTTCTTTTCTGTCTTTACTCTCAAAGGAAAGCAAAAGTTACACAGGAATGCTTACTTCTACTTGTAGCTTTTTTTCTGATCACTGAAGTGCACGTGATATGTCAGCACCTTAAATCCCTTTATTCTGTGTTTGTCTGCACTCTTCCAAGTATCTTATTTTCAGTCTGCAGTGTCTCTTCCTGCTTTCCTCAGAGGTTCTCCTTTTAACTGCAGCATTTTAAAACTCAGTACCCACATACCGTCACACAACCACACCATCTTCTCTTAAGTTTTAGATTTTCTACTCTACTTCTAGGAAATGATCAATGCACTTGATGGCTCATGCCATCTACCAGCAGCGGAAGAAAGAAAAATCTCTCATGAATGGCCCAGACCACTTTCCACAATCCAGGTGAACTAGGTCCTCCTGCCCCTGTGGTCTGGAACTTATTTTCTTTCTGCAAGTCACTGAATTGTTCTCATACACTTTTATGATAATTCTTTAAGTGCCTCAAAACACGGCACTTGGACTCTTCTATGGCTTCTCTGCTTGAGAAACAGTGCTCAGGCACTCAAGTTATTTAACTGTTCATGATCTTTGCACAGCTGAGGGAGAACGGATGGTTCCCAGACAGTAGCCCACTTCAGAACCTTTTATTCCTAGTCTTGCTGATTTGGAGCTTGGCTGAGATCTGAGTAAAAACTAGCATTACTTGACAGCTGGTTTTGAAATGAACTGGCAGTTTCTATTTTCTAAAGGTACATGGTTGATATGTAACACTGGAAATTTTGGTGACACGTTCCTAGCAGAGAAGAAGCCAAGGATGGAATTAGCATGCAATCTGAATTACTGCAGCATGACGAAGCATCTCTTCAGATCAAATTAACTTCTTGTCAGTGCAAACCACCCCCATATATTCAAGCTGTTTGGATTACTTCTTTGGAACCTGGACTATCACAGAATTCAAAAGATTATGTCCTTGCATATGAAGACCTGTGCAAGCAGCAGCATCCTGTATCCAAAAGGATTTTGGAGTGGCAATATACTGAGGCTGAGGTGGAACCTCAACACTGCAAGCAGCTTTGTATGTGTCCATCCAACTACATTCAAGCAGAGGCTCTTAGAGCATTAGAGGCCTCCATCAGGAGACTTCCACTGAAAGCCTGAGATCAGCTTTGCTTCTTGCAGAGATAGCTATGGAAATGTCTGGCCTTCCATAAACACCACCCAGTCCCGGTGAGTGAGGGAATGGCAGGGGGGGTGAAGGTCTTAGTCCTTCCTCATTCAGGCAACATATCATTAATTTCCTTCTGAAAAGAAATAGTTTGCTTTTATTAAAACTTGGCAGCAAGCAGAAGTCTGAAGAGTAGCACAATCCCAGCAGCATCCCCATAAGGTCTCCATGCGGGGCATGGATGCTGGGCAAGCAGTGACTCTTCAGGTTGAAATCATTACTCTGCCTTTGAAGCTGTTCCAAACTCAACTCCCCCTCATGAAGCACTGAAAGAGAGCAAACTTGTACCAACCATTATTGCAATTTTAGTGACTTTCCATTTCAAGACAGTCTTTTTTTGAGTAAGGAGTTTGTTTGTTTTTGACCTAATCTAATGCCTGCCACATTCACTGAGCTGCAAGGCTGTCTCCTCAGATTTGCTTTGCTTGAAGGTTTTCCATCAACTACCTGTAAAACAGCGAGGGAAAGAGCCTGTTTTCCCGTTTCCCAGTGAGGCTTGATTTACTGATTTTTGTAAAGCACATGGTAGTTTCTGCTTGGGGATTTCAAAGATCTGCATTTGTGCCTAGTCTAAGTACCCTGACTTCAGCAAAGCTATGAACCAGATTAATATCTCCATCTTGTGCTAGTAACTCCTAACTAATCTTATTAAATCCTTTCCAGATCCAGATCAATATCTGAAATGCACTCTGTCCTGTAATTAATCTGATGAGCCATCCTAGCCTTGTTTACAAGTCCCTTCAAATTTTTCTTTAGAGATTTTTATTTTAAAATTGAACTGGCTTAGCAGAAGCAGGGTCATGATCTCTGTTTCTCAGTAGTTTTTTCATGCCCTTATTAAATCTCCTGTACTGAGTGCATTCGGTAATTCAATGATTCTGCCTGGTGAATAGAGTTGGACACCAGGTTCTTAGAGACCCCGTACAGCAGCACGTTTGGCAGTTTGATGGCTCAGGTGTGAAAGGAACCAATCAGACCAACCTGATGGACTTGTGGATTTGTTCCTCGCACACATAAATGTGTGTGATGAAGTGTGTGGAACTACACGAGCTAGAGCAGTGTCAGGACTCCTGGCTCCTACCTCATGCAGCCATATGTCCTCACCAATGCTTGGTCTACTTCAGCTCTTGAGGACAGGGTCCACCTCTTGGCAAGGATGGTTTCCTGCTACTTGGCTCTTTCAGAGTGAAGGGCTATTCAACAATCAGTGATGAACCACTAATTAGTGATTAGTGCTACTAATTGTTTGGGGCATGAAACCACCTGCCTTTAGCTTCACTGCCCTCCAGAAAAGTGAGCATGTGATCTTAGTTCATTAATAGTATAGATGACAGCAAGACTTAGAAGTAAGCCGTAGGCACAGAAGGAATTAACTGAATAAGATCATGACCCAGTTCTGCTGCCACTGACCAACAGTCACACAGCTCACGTACGCGAGAGTGCAGGAGTCAGCAATTAACACACTACAGTTGTGTGCAGGCTCAAAACCACAGCTGGCTGGTCTAGTGCTGGCAGTAACTTCCAGTCTGAGCAGGAGCTTGGACTGCAGACCTCCCTAAGTCCCTCCCAACAAGCCTTTCCAGGAGTCTGGGACCCTGCCTGCGAGTCCTATCCTGTTGCACAACACACAAATGCTCACACTCTAGTGAGAAAGAAAGGGGTCTAAGGATGGGGAAAAGCTATTGGATATACACACAGGCAGTCATGAGAGAGCTGGAAACAATATTATGGTGTCAGTTTCTTTTTCTTCATCAGTCTTTAGTATTCTTCTTTGGAAGGGACTCAGCTAATTGAAGACGTCAAGGAGGTGCTGAAGAGGCTTATGGAAACAGGGGGAACAAGCAGTGCAAGGCTGAGACAAAACATTGAGATACTGGGTGGAGAGCAAAGCCACAGATTTTACCTAGTCCCTAGAGCTTTCTATGGAAGTCTGAAGTTTTTCTCATTTAAAGAATGGAACTCACAAAGATTTTTGGCCTCAGATTTAAGGTTTCTTCATGAGACACAAAGGATATTGCACAGCTCAAAGTGCAGTATGTGAAATCACTGAGAAAGTGTCAGCTCTTGGACATTGCTCTTGCCCCTACAGGTGCTCAAAGGTCCTATGAGGAGGTCCACGCCAACCCTTTTTATCATTTGAAGCTTATGTCATCATAGAATTGTTTAGGTTGAAAAAGAGCTTTAAGATCCTTGAGTCAGACCATTAACCCAGCACTACCAAGGCCACCACTAAACCATGTCCCCAAGTGCCACATCTACACATCTTTTAAATACCTCCAGGGATTCAACCACTTCCTTGGGCAGCCTGTTCCAACGCTTAACAATCCTTCCAGTGAAGAAATTTTTCCTAATATACAATCTAAACTCTCCCTATTGCAATTTGAAGCCATTTCCTCTGTCCTTGCCACTTGTTACCTGAGAGGGGTGAGGAGAGAAATGGCCTTTTTGTCCCTTCTGTAGAGACTTAAGGCACTTATCAACACTTCAGCTAATGAGTCACGTTTGGCACAGGTCTAGACCACCCTTGTGCCCAGTTAATGTATCTTGTAGCTGATACTTATGCTAGTTTGGATTCAGAGCCCATTTAAGAACATCTTCCTTATCTCTGAAGGAATTTGCATGCCTCACTGTTCCCCTTGCACAGTGAGGAAAGCCTGACCCTCCAGCTTGTGAAAATCACCCCACAGCTTGTAAAAATTACCCCACTTTTGCATCAAAATTTTTGCCTGGGTCTAGTGACCCCGCTCTGACCGGGAGAGATAACTTGACCAGCCAGAATAGTGCTGGGCTGACAGGAAATTGGCAAGCTCGGTTCTGCAAGGAGCTGCTCAGCTGGGCTACTGCTGTGTGGGATGCGAGGATACGACACCCTTCCGGGATGAGATCTGGGTCACAGCTCGGCCCTGTGTGTGGGCTTCACTACCAGGGTCACACAAGACCCCTGCTCCTGCAAGTAAATTTTAGAAGAGTGCTCAGCCTTGTTTGAATATCCCAGCGTGGGGTGGGGGTAAGGGAGCAGCTCGGGGGCTCCTCCTCTCACCCTTCGAGAATTAAACATGAGAGCTAAGTGCTCGCTTTTCTGAAGCTATTATTGGCAACCAATGCAAAATGTCCCTTTTCATGACAAGCAAATGACCTGCTAAGTACAAGCCATAAAAATTCAGGTCATGTTTTCTGTTTCATTAATATGCTGCCTGACAATGACTTTGCCTGCTGGGGCTCTCTGCTGGGGAATGGGAGTTAGAAAACCCTTAAGGATTTCTCACTGTCATTATGAGATAGAAAGGCAAACAGGCTTCTGAAGGAAAGACGGCTCCCAAAAGACAGGCTTTGTGTCCTGATCTCATGAACAACCACAGGAGGAGGCAAGTAATGCCATTTACACACATAGTCCCAGTAGTGTGGGGTTCGAATGCTTTCATGTTCCACTAATAGCTGGGCCTGACTGTCCCAGAAGTCAATAAGAAGGTTCTTTTGATTGCAACAGGCAGTGGACCAAAAATGCTATTTAGACACAGAAGTGTTTGTTAAGTTGGCAAGGAGGGGGAGAAAAACAATATTAATCAGAAAGAGAATTCAAGGGAGAGTCTCTCTGAAATGCTTTTCTACAAAAATCATAGAAGCGTTTACATCGGAAAAGATCTCTAAGATCCTCAAGTCCAACCATTAACCCAGCACTGCCAAGGCCACCACTAAACCATGTTCCTAAATGCCACATCTACACATCTTTTAAATACCTCCAGGGATGGTGATTCAACCACTTCACGGGCAGCCAATTCCGAGGCCTTACCACCCTAACAGTGAATAATCTTTTTCTAACAAACATCCAGTCTTAACCTTCCCTGGTTCAACTTGAGAGTATTTTCTCTTACCCTGTCCCTGGCCGCCTGGGAAAAGAGACTGACTCCCACCTGGCTACAACCTCCTTTCAGGGAGTGATAGAGAGCAGTAAGGTCCCCCTGAACCCTCCTTTTCTCCAGGTGAAACACTCCCAGCTCCCTCAAATGTTCTTCATAGGACTTGTGCTCCAGACCCTTCACCAGCTTCCACAGCTACTGTAGTCTTTGGGCCAGTAGCATCATGAATTTACTGGAGATGGTTGTTCTTTCCACATAAAACTGTCTTTCAGAAATCAGAGAACTGTCTCCCTGCAGAAGATATCCAAGGTGGATTCAGAGGGTGCATCACTTCTAGCTGTACCTACAGGGATTTCCCATAAAGGACGTAGCAAGGCTGGACCTTCATTCACATGTTTGGCTCAAGCTGGATTAATCTAAAGCTGGGTTCTGGATCTAAAACCTCTTCCCCGTGTAGAGAGTTTGGGCTTGAAGGAATTTGAAGAGCATTAGGTTTTGCTCTTGGCAATATTGAGTAGGATGTGTCCTGCCTTCCTGACTGTTCTCTGGACTTGCAGGGTGGTAACTGATGTGGTGTCCTGCCTAGGTCTGAGGTTTGGCTTTCCACCTCCAGGTCAATTCCCATCCTCTCACCCATCCTGCTTCCTCAACTACAAGCTGATAAAGTGAGTTTCACATGGAGAGCATGGAGGCTGAGATCTAGCAGGGAGATCCAAAATGTAACCTGACTGCCCTTCAGAGGGCTATAAATATTTCCTTGAGCCACCAGGTATTTCCAGGTTTGGCATCCAGGTGTCCTGATGAATTGCTTCTGGTCAAATGCAGGTTTTAGGGACCTGGCTGCTTTGTGCCCTTTGTGTTGTTCACTACCATGTATCTTGTTCTCTGCAGTGCTCTTGCCCAGAATGCCAATGTTTTGGAGCAGCACTATCAGCCTCATTCCAGGGATACTCAGCCTGCAATGAATGCATTGATTCATAGCTTATTTTCAAAGCCAGAAGGAATTGCTATGCTGATCTGCTCTGACCTCGAGCATTCAGTGGGCACAGGAGTATTTATAGCTCTGTTTACAGCATTCTGCTCTGTATACAAGTGAACAGGGACAAGTAAAGAGCAGGTTCCCTGTCCCAGTGTAGGTTTGACAGCCACTACACGCTCAACTGCTTTATTAAGGTATTGCCCTCAGTAACTGGCAGGGCAGATTAGCCCTGCCAATTCCAGAGCATGTGGGCAGAGAGTCACCCACACATAGCACATAGTTATGGCCTGTCTGCAGCACCAGCAGAAATAAGCTCCAGGTGCAAGGACAGACATCTGGGAAATCCTGGGCCTGTGTTTCTCAGTCGCCATGCTAAGCCTGTCTTGCGTCTTCTCTTGGGGGATCATCTGTCCTATGTTCTAACCATATGGAAGCAGCCCAAAAGATGCATAAGATCACTGGATAAGATGACTGAAATGAGCTTAGGAATAATAAATAACTTGTAGGGAGGTTCTAGAGAATAGCAGCACAGAGCCACCACCAACTGCAGCTGCTACGGCTCTCCCAGTATAGTATTTCTCAGGGTGTGTTCCCTGCTTTGTATTTGGAGTCACAGGCTAAGACACAGCGTGTTCCAGAGCACCACGCTGCTGCATTTCAGATGTGGTGATGAACTAACCTGCCCCAAGCTCAAGCAGTCCCACAAGATAAACTCACTTCTATGTGTGGAACTGAGAGCATTAAAATGGAAACAATGCTAAAAGTTACCTCACCTTCCACTTGCCGAGTCCTGTCTTTATACCTTGCAGCACACAGCCAGTCTACAGGCCATTTGTCTTTCCCCTGCACTTAACTCTGTTGCCTGAGCTCCTGACGTGTGGTGAACGTCCAGCCAGAAACCCGAGCAATAACCAAATATATTCATTAGACAGATTAGCTAGTTTTTCTTCCTGTTCAAGGTCAGTTTTCTGCAGGTTAATGCCCTGGAACTACCCATGCAACATAAGACACCCTTGTCACTTTTTTTCCAGTAAAATGGAATTTACTACATCCCTTAGAATATGATTTTAATAGCTAAATTTTGCTAGAGTTCTGATTGACATGTGTCCTGACAGGTTCAAATTCCCCTGAGAGCCTACCTTTTTTACCAAACTATATTTGTGAGTGAACACATAATTGACTAACGTTGTACATCCCTCAGATGAAATCCCTAAGAGGAAAAGTAATTGCTTTTTTACATGCACAAATGGTAAAATCAGCTGGAGCTAATGCTCTGATAGCTAAGAGAAGCAGTTATTAATATTTCTGCATGGAAGAAGCACAGCCACCAAGGCCCTCACAACTGTGAGTCTCACAGTCTTGCTCTTGGGCAAAGTATATGCAGTCATCTCTAACCTGTTCCATCTCTCCCCAAGCAGCTCACCCAGCAGTGTGAACAAATTGCCTGGAAATGTCGTCATCAGGCTTCATCTGGCACTATCTCCCCTTGTGTCTGGGTCATTGATTTCCTCATCTCCTCTGCCTTGAAACTCACATCATACATTAATTTGCGGCTCTCCAGTACTGAAGCAGCTGCACTGTGCCTTCGCTGCTCAACACCAGCAGCTTTCAGCCTCTGAAGTGTCCTTCACTGCTGCTCACACGAAGACCTCCTGAATGTGTCTCAAGTGGCCTCCCTGCCTGCCACATAACAACATGTGCTCTGCCAGCTTTTGTTTCATCACAAGAGAGCTTAGAGCTCTTCTGCTTTCGGAAATTGGGTAAGATTCAGTCTCCTTCCTACAATGACTCAGTGTGCTGGAGAAATTACTCCTGCCTTGTATGAGCAGCTACTGTGGATCTCTCAGAGCTGTGCCAGTCTCTGCTAGCCACCAGCTGCCCTCTGCAGAGCAGAGCAAAGACCGGGGGCTGCTCCACACTCTGGTCTTATGATTGCTAAATATAGTCCATTGACAAATAACATAAATGCATGAAGGGCACAAGAATCAACAGTTGTTGCAGTTGCTAATGCAGCCTTTTCCTCTGCTCCTTCGCCCGTGTCACTGAAGCCTTTCAACATCACCCTTTGCATTTTGAGTAGGTATTGTATCTTTGCACAGCTATTTCCAAGGATCTAATCTGGCCAGCAGAAACTTACTTTCCTTGTGTTTTATTAGCAGTAATAAGAGTCCCACCTTTCCTCAACATTTGTAAACTGAGTGCATCTGACATGAAAATAAGTGTAAGATGGTGAGACCTCAAATGTGAAGCCCTTACTCCTAAATTAATGGCGATCTTAATGGGAATAATTCCATTCAAAGGAAGTGTCAGATAAAATGAGTCTATTTCCTTAGGGAAGCATGTTCTTTTATAAAGCTCTGCCAATCCTTGCCTTTTTAGAAACCAAATTAGCAGTCTCTTTGTTTCACAGCCAAATTCCTCATCCTAGGCCTGGAATATGTCTGGAAAAATATTTCTAGAGAATCCCCTGTTATAAATAACCTGGAGGGGGGAAGTATTCTTTGTATCCTTCCTAGAACAAAGAGCAGTAGGCTGTAAAAGGGCATGGAGAAATGGCTGATCTCTTGTACTAGAGAAAAAAAATCTTGATCTTGAGGCTGATGTTTGCAGCATGCTCAGGATGAGTCACATGAAAGGCAAATTGAGATAAGAGCAAAGACTCCTGAAAGAAAACTACTGATTTTAATCTCTGTATCCCGGTTTACATGTTCTTTGCTGTAGAAATAAAAGATCTGCACTTTCCTGTAATGTCTCCTTAAAAGCTGCAGCACCATCAGTTCCCTTGAGCTTCCTACCTGTGCCCTCACTGTATGTTCCCTAAGCCTCTCAGGAGGTTTTTTCTTCATGAACCCTTTATAGAGGGTGTTCATGGCCAGCCTGTCCCAGTCCTCCTGCAGCTGTCACAGCCACACCGTGTCCCATCTCCAGCCACGCTGACTCTGAGGCAGTCACATGTTAACTTCCATCACGTTTATGTAGTTGCATGTGAATATCACTAGATGTCCTCTACTGCTAAGCACCGTGGTCTGTGCCAAGCACCAGAGAAATTCAGTGAAATCAGTCTCAGTTGTTTAAGGTATGTAACAGCTTCATTGTTCCTAGCCCATAGAAGCACAGCAATATTGCTCATCCATAGCCTGAAGGAGTGATCTGCTACCTCTGACCAACTGGACTTATAGTGGCAGCAAAGCTACTGCATTGGTTTCATGCAGATTTGAAGTCAACTGGCAGTGTAAGAACACCTCAGCTTTTTCCTTTGCAGCTCATTTGAGACTGAGCCATCAGACAGGGTTCAGGCTGTGGTCTCCTTGTGCTCTTCTCCGAATTCAACACCAAGGGTCAAGCCCACAGGCCTCTGCTCTAGCAAGATCTGATCTGGTGTAGGATGGTGCATTTACCTCTGTAGGATGCAGGCAGGTACAGCTCCCTGCACCAGCACAACCTGCCTGTCCTCCAGACAGCGATGCCAGGAGCACCTTGGGTTAGTTCTTGGGAGGGCCATTGCATCCTCTCAAACCCCATCTCCATCCTCTGACTTCCCTGAAGTGACCTCTTATCCCCAGCTATGTGGCACCAGCAGGAATTTGTACTGACAAAAATCTTACTCATTGCACTGTTCCTGCAGGGAAAACATTTCTCTTTTTCATGCAAACAGTCCCTGCCTTGCTGTGGTGCTGTGCAAACCCTCATGTTTGCAACCTCCTGCTGCAGAGCTTGGGCAAGGGAAGTGTCCCAGCAGCCCAAAAGGCAGCTGCCAACAAAAGCCAAGAGGCTCATGCTGCACTAACCATTCAGCTTTAATATGGGATAATAAACAGCCACATTCATCTAGACCTAATAGGGAAATATTATGCTACATATATATCCTCTGATTTAGTGAGAGCTTACTTGAAGTATAATCTGACTTGAAGAGTTCAGAGGCTGTACGGTCACTTTAATCTATTCATCAAAGCTGAAACAGACTGGAAATGTCATGTGCCTAAATCTGTATGGGGGAAATGTTGGCTGAAATTTTAAAGCACTCTTTTCTTTTAGCTTTGTATTTTGTTCTAGGGTTTGAAGTGTCGCCCATCCTACACTCACATCCCCCAGGGAGGGCTGGGAAAGGGGAGGCTCTTCATGCCACTGCCTCTGCTGTCAAACTGAACGTGATGTTTTGTTTGAGGGCTCCTTGGGGTGACTCAGCAGGATACAAAAATGCACTTAAATAGGAGTTGTATTGTATAAGCGCTCAACCACAGCAGCAATTCCCCTTTAGCAATGTTGTTAACTACTACGCACTACAAGAAATTTAATGCTGCTCCAGATACTGGCTGGAATTTAAAGAGGACTTTTTGGCTTTCCTTCGTCCATAATTCAGTATTTCTTATGGGTTGGAAGGCTAATGAGAACTGAGCAATAGCCCAGATACCTGATGTACAGGAGCCAGGCCACAGGCTTTTCCTCTCAAATGTTACTGACTTTGGTATGAAATGCATCACAGATTTTCAGGTTTAGGTGTGTGAATATTAGGCTTGGTTGGCAAAATGCAGCTATCTCCAGAAGCTATCTGCAGCTATCAGAAGCAGAAATGCGCAGTTCTGAAGGGTAATCTGTTTAAGATGCCCAAACACAAAGTGGGGTGCTCAGATTTAAAGATCTAAACCTGAACTCTTTGGCCTACCAGTCCCAGGACTGCTGTGTCCCCAGCATTTAGTGACAATATTTCCACACCTCTGAGGGTGTATAAATGACCTCCTGTGTGCAGCTTTGCCAATTCTGCCCTCGCTGGAGGCAAGATGCGCTGATAGCAAAAACCTGATTCCTTGTAGCCAGTCATCTCCATCACTGCATGGCAGTCTGCCCTGGGAATATGAGACTGTTTTAGAAGGAAAATTTGTAACCAGCAGGGAAGCTGAGTTTCACACCAAATTCAGGTGCAAAAATGTGACTCCTGTTGACAAATGCATGTCTTACAAACCCAGCTGTTGATTCATGTAAGCAAAACACATCTGTCCCGTGGTTTGGCTGGGAAAGCCTGAGGGGATCCTCCTGGTTTGCTCCCTCTCGCCTCCTCCATGCTGCTGGACCAATGCAGATCTTGAGGTAGATACTCATGTATCTTATTTGTAAAATGGCAGTACGCCTCTCTCTGGCTCTTACACACGTGGGAAAGACAGCACAGAGGCTGTCTTGTTCTGTGCACACCGCAGCACTGTGCCAGACTCCTTGGGCAGATCTTTCTGGGGACTACTGGAGAGTATGTAACGTTAATTCAGCACAAGAGGAGAGCTGGGACTGTTCACCTGGGTTTAAGAACCTTTTCGAGCTTCTGTACCTCTGCTTTGCACACCATCAGGGAGGTAAGCCCTGACACAGCAAGGTAAATCAGCAGGTGCCTAAATGTAGCCCCCCTGAGATGCTCTGGGCACTCAGCATGTCCCTGAGCACCATGCAGGGTTGTGCCCAAGGTGCTCCTGTGGTAGGACACATCGTTCCTGCCATGGATTATTCTCACACAGCCATTGCCAGTATCCTCTGTGAGGGCAGCATGCATCAGTAAGCGTGTGCAGGTGCAGGAGCAGAGCTTTTTCTGGTGTCAGGTGCAAGGTGTAAGGGGGCAAAGGAGCCTGCGGGTGACATGGGAAGTGCTGCTTTGGTTCTGTCTCCCATTGCCAGCCAAGGGCACAAATGAGAGGTAAGAAAAGTAACCACTGCCCATGTGTTCCCAGAGTACTATATAGGAGGAGCTCTGGTGTATTAAACACAAATTCTGTTATTGGGGTAAAAGTCAATGAGGCTTCCTGGTATTAAGTATGAATATATATATATATATACATATATATGGAGAAGGGGGGTTGTTTGTGCACAGTAGCTGGCTCTCAAAGGCTCGGTGCGTGCCGTGTTCATGTGGCCTGAATGACGCTTGTACCGGTCCGTGCTCTCCAGCTGCTGCCCCGTCCATCAGACAGAACCGGCTATTTACTCTCCTTCTCCTCCTCCTCGTTTGCTGGCTGCACAAACCGCGCGGCCCGGAGGGTCGGTCCGCTCCCCTTCAACCGCAGCCCCGTGGGGCCCGGGGTGCCGGGCGGGGAGAGCC